>CM070826.1:2736587-2949087 GCA_036326025.1 Chrosomus eos
TTTTACTCCTGGTGTTACTCTGATGATGATTAAGTGTTTTACTCCTGGTGTCACTCTGATGATAATTAAGTGTTTTACTCCTGGTGTTACTCTGATGATGATGATTAAGTGTTTTACTCCTGTGTTACTCTGATGATGATTAAGTGTTTTACTCCTGGTGTTACTCTGATGACTGATTAAGTGTTTTACTCCTGGTGTTACTCTGATGATGATTAAGTGTTTTACTCCTGGTGTCACTCTGATGATAATTAAGTGTTTTACTCCTGGTGTTACTCTGATGATGATGATTAAGTGTTTTACTCCTGGTGTTACTCTGATGATGATTAAGTGTTTTACTCCTGGTGTTACTCTGATGAAATTAAGTGTTTTACTCCTGGTGTTACTCTGATGATAATTAAGTGTTTTTACTCCTGGTGTTACTCTGATGATAATTAAGTGTTTTACTCCTGGTGTTACTCTGATGATAATTAAGCGTTTTACTCCTGGTGTTACTCTGATGATGATTAAGCGTTTTACTCCTGGTGTTACTCTGACGATGATTAAGCGTTTTACTCCTGGTGTTACTCTGACGATGATTAAGCGTTTTACTCCTGGTGTTACTCTGATGATGATTAAGTGTTTTACTCCTGGTGTTACTCTGATGATAATTAAGTGTTTTACTCCTGGTGTTACTCTGATGATAATTAAGTGTTTTACTCCTGGTGTTACTCTGATGATGATTAAGTGTTTTACTCCTGGTGTTACTCTGATGATGATTAAGTGTTTTACTCCTGGTGTTACTCTGATGATAATTAAGCGTTTTACTCCTGGTGTTACTCTGATGATGATTAAGCGTTTTACTCCTGGTGTTACTCTGATGATGATTAAGCGTTTTACTCCTGGTGTTACTCTGATGATGATTAAGCGTTTTACTCCTGGTGTTACTCTGATGATGATTAAGTGTTTTACTCCTGGTGTTACTCTGATGATTAAGTGTTTTACTCCTGGTGTTACTCTGATGATTAAGTGTTTTACTCCTGGTGTTACTCTGATGATGATTAAGCGTTTTACTCCTGGTGTTACTCTGATGATGATTAAGTGTTTTACTCCTGGTGTTACTCTGATGATTAAGTGTTTTACTCCTGGTGTTACTCTGATGATGATTAAGCGTTTTACTCCTGGTGTTACTCTGATGATGATTAAGCTTTTACTCCTGGTGTTACTCTGATGATAATTAAGTGTTTTACTCCTGGTGTTACTCTGATGATAATTAAGCGTTTTACTCCTGGTGTTACTCTGATGATGATTAAGCGTTTTACTCCTGGTGTTACTCTGATGATGATTAAGCGTTTTACTCCTGGTGTTACTCTGATGATAATTAAGCGTTTTAACTCCTGGTGTTACTCTGATGATGATTAATGTGTTTTACTCCTGGTGTTACTCTGATGATTAAGTGTTTTACTCCTGGTGTTACTCTGATGATGATTAAGCGTTTTACTCCTGGTGTTACTCTGATGATGATTAAGCGTTTTACTCCTGGTGTTACTCTGATGATAATTAAGTGTTTTACTCCTGGTGTTACTCTGATGATAATTAAGCGTTTTACTCCTGGTGTTACTCTGATGATGATTAAGCGTTTTACTCCTGGTGTTACTCTGATGATAATTAAGTGTTTTACTCCTGGTGTTACTCTGATGATAATTAAGCGTTTTACTCCTGGTGTTACTCTGATGATGATTAAGTGTTTTTACTCCTGGTGTTACTCTGATGATAATTAAGTGTTTTACTCCTGGTGTTACTCTGATGATAATTAAGCGTTTTACTCCTGGTGTTACTCTGATGATATTAAGGTTTTACTCCTGGTGTTACTCTGAGATGATTAAGTGTTTTACTCCTGGTGTTACTCTGATGATGAATTAAGCGTTTTACTCCTGGTGTTACTCTGATGATATATTAAGGTTTTACTCCTGGTGTTACTCTGATGATAATTAAGTGTTTTACTCCTGGTGTTACTCTGATGATATTAAGCTTTTACTCCTGGTGTTACTCTGATGATGATTAAGCGTTTTACTCCTGGTGTTACTCTGATGATAATTAAGTGTTTTACTCCTGGTGTTACTCTGATGATAATTAAGTGTTTTACTCCTGGTGTTACTCTGATGATGATTAAGGTTTTTACTCCTGGTAGTGTTAGCTCTCATGGTATGATGATTAAGCGTTTTACTCCTGGTGTTACTCTGATGATGATTAAGTGTTTTACTCCTGGTGTTACTCTGATGATGATTAAGTGTTTTACTCCTGGTGTTACTCTGATGATGATTAAGTGTTTTACTCCTGGTGTTACTCTGATGATGATTAAGTGTTTTACTCCTGGTGTTACTCTGATGATGATTAAGTGTTTACTCCTGGTGTTACTCTGATGATGATTAAGTTTTTACTCCTGGTGTTACTCTGATGATGATTAAGTGTTTTACTCCTGGTGTTACTCTGATGATAATTAAGTGTTTTACTCCTGGATGTTACTCTGTATGATTAAGCGTTTTACTCCTGGTGTTACTCTGATGATGATTAAGTGTTTTACTCCTGGTGTTACTCTGATGATGATTAAGCGTTTTACTCCTGGTGTTACTCTGATGATGATTAAGCGTTTTACTCCTGGTGTTACTCTGATGATGATTAAGCGTTTTACTCCTGGTGTTACTCTGACTGATGATTAAGCGTTTTACTCCTGGTGTTACTCTGACGATGATTAAGCGTTTTACTCCTGGTGTTACTCTGACGATGATTAAGCGTTTTACTCCTGGTGTTACTCTGATGATGATTAAGCGTTTTACTCCTGGTGTTACTCTGACTGATGATTAAGCGTTTTACTCCTGGTGTTACTCTTGACTGATGATTAAGCGTTTTACTCCTGGTGTTACTCTGACGATGATTAAGCGTTTACTCCTGGTGTTACTCTGATGATGATTAAGGTTTTACTCCTGGTGTTACTCTGACGATGATTAAGCGTTTTACTCCTGGTGTTACTCTGATGATGATTAAGCGTTTTACTCCTGGTGTTACTCTGACGATGATTAAGCGTTTTACTCCTGGTGTTACTCTGACGATGATTAAGCGTTTTACTCCTGGTGATTGATGTTTACTCTGGTTACCGATGATGATTAAGCGATTTTACTCCTGGTGTTACTCTGATGATGATTAAGCGTTTTACTCCTGGTGTTACTCTGACGATGAATGATTAAGCGTTTTACTCCTGGTGTTTACTCTGATGACGATTAGAGCGTTTTACTCCTGGTGTTACTCTGACGATGATTAAGCGTTTTACTCCTGGTGTTACTCTGACGATGATTAAGCGTTTTACTCCTGGTGTTACTCTGACGATGATTAAGTGTTTTACTCCTGGTGTTACTCTGATGATATTAAGTGTTTTACTCCTGGTGTTACTCTGAGATGATTAAGCGTTTACCTACTCCTGTTGTTTACTCTGATGATGAATTAAGTGTTTTACTCCTGGTGTTACTCTGACGATGATTAAGCGTTTTACTCCTGGTGTTACTCTGATGATGATTAAGTGTTTTTTACTCCTGTGTGTTACTCTGATGATGATTAAGGTTTTACTCCTGGTGTTACTCTGATGATGATTAAGTGTTTTACTCCTGGTGTTACTCTGATGAGATTAAGTGTTTTACTCCTGGTGTTACTCTGACGATGATTAAGCGTTTTACTCCTGGTGTTACTCTGACGATGATTAAGCGTTTCACTCCTGGTGTTACTCTGACGATGTTTAAAAGTGTTTTACTCCTGGTGTTACTCTGATGATAATTAAGCGTTTCACTCCTGGTGTTACTCTGACGATGATTTAAGCGTTTCACTTCACTGGTGTTACTCTGACGATGATTAAGTGTTTTACTCCTGGTGTTACTCTGATGATTAAGCGTTTTACTCCTGGTGTTACTCTGACGATGATTAAGCGTTTTACTCCTGGTGTTTACTCTGATGATAATTAAGTGTTTTACTCCTGGTGTTACTCTGATGATAAATCGTTTTACTCCTGGTGTTACTCTGATGATAATTAAGTGTTTTACTCCTGGTGTTACTCTGATGATAAATCGTTTTACTCCTGGTGTTACTCTGATGATAATTAAGCGTTTTCCTCCTGGTGTTACTCTGATGATGATTAAGCGTTTTACTCCTGGTGTTACTCTGATGATGATTAAGCGTTTTACTCCTGGTGTTACTCTGATGATGATTAAGTGTTTTACTCCTGGTGTTACTCTGATGATGCTGATGTTGTTGTTTATGGAGTTGTTGATGTTGTTGCAGGTCTGAGCCCGACGGAGCTGCCGTTCGACTGTCTGGAGCGCACCAGCCGGATGCTGAGCTCCACCTACAGTGCAGATAAAGCAGTGGTGAAGACGTGGCGGCACCTGGCGGAGAGCTTCGGGCTGAAGCGGGACGAGATCGGGGGCATGAGCGACGGCATGCAGCTCTTCGACCGCGTCAGCACCGCGGGTTACAGCATCCCGGACCTGCTGACCCGCCTCGTGCAGATCCAGCGGCTGGACGCCGTCGAGACCCTGTGCTCAGACATCCTCGGGGGCCCGGAGAACTGCGGCCCTGCTTCAGCACACCATCACACACTGACGTCCCGCTGCGCTAGTGTCTGACACACACACACACACACACACACACACACACACACACACACACACACACACACACACACACACACAAAGACAACATCCTCGAGGGCCCAGAGAACTGTGGCCCTGCATCAGCACACCATCACACACTGACGTCCCGCTGCGCTAGTGTCTGACACACGCACACACACACATATGGAGACAACATCCTCGGGGGCCTGGAGAACTGCGGAACTGCTAGTGTCTGACACACACACACATTGACATTTAATCATTTAGCAGATACTTTTATCCAAAGCGACTTAAAAATGGAGAATAAATGCAGTCAGAAAAACAAGAGGGCAACAGTATACAAGTGCTGTAACTCTCAGTCTCGCACAAACACACAAGGTCCTTTTACTTTCTTTTTTAAATCAGAAAAAAAAAACAAATTGAATAGTATAGTATAGAATAGAAAAGTATGTGCTAGTATTAATTGGTCAGGTGCTGACGAAAACGATGTCTTTAGACATTTTTTGAAAATGGCTAGACTTAGCTGCTCAAATTGAGATGAATCCACAAACACACACACACACACACACGAAGAAACTGATCTGGACCACACCTGATGACACAAGTGGAAGTGGACGTTCAATAACATTACAAAACGACAGACTGCATTAATAACCCATGGCAAGTGTGTGTTTGAATCTCTTCAGCTCTTCTACGGTCAGACTGCATTAATAACCCATGGCAAGTGTGTGTTTGAATCTCTTCAGCTCTTCTACGGTCAGTCGTCTCTTTTGAAGAGAACGTGTTCAAGGTCTGAATCTGCTCAAGACTTGTGGAAGTGAAAATGAGCAGTGGATGTTAAAGGGATACTCCACTTTTTTTGGAAATAGGCTCATTTTACAACTCCCCCAGAGTTAAACAGTTGAGTTTTACCGTTTTCGAATCCAGTCAGCTGATTTTCTGACATTTAGAAGAATATCAGTAACCAGACAGTTTCTGGTCTCATTGACTTCCATAGTAGGAAAAAAATATATACTATGGGAGTCAATGAGACCAGAAACTGTCTGGTAAGTGATATTCTTCTAAATGTCAGAAAATCGGCTGACTGGATTCGAAAACGGTAAAACTCAACTGTTTAACTCTGGGGGAGTTGTAAAATGAGCCTATTTCCAAAAAAAGTGTTTAAAGGATAATTCCGGTATTTAACACTTTGAGTCTATTTTCTAGTTTGTTTTGGATGAACTAGAGTGGTGAACTTAGAAATTTTGACGATGGGTCCTGTCTCGAGTTTTTGACTATTTTAGGATAGCCTCTGAGCGCTTCAGAGTGGCTGTCTACGAGCATACTGAAACATGTCCTAAAACAACACTTAACATTAGCGCTCAAAACTGTGACACTCACCGAGTGGTTAGTGGTGTTCGTTGATGATTAAAAACAAGTAGCGTAGCGAAATACAGTTTCTGTCGTGTTTTATTTGCCATTTTTTAAAATTCCATTTATGTCTGTTGGAGCCTCATTGCTCATTGATATTACTGCGCTCCTGGATACGGAAAGGGTCTGTTTACATTTGGTTGCAGTCTTTTCGCTCGGTTCTCCGTCTCTCAGAAGGCTAGCGTGAGCAGAGCAACTGCGGCAAAGTGGTTGTCGCCATCAAGTGGTCGGGATTGTGCTTCAGACTCAAATATTGATATAAATATTGAGCGGAAGTTTATACGCGGTTGTGAGGTATCTGAAAATATAGTTCCACTATAGTAAATAACACGGATTGAAAGCATACATTGCGCCGATATATTTGTTTTTAATCATCAACGAACACCACTAACCACTCGGTGAGTTTCACAGTTTTGGAAACTAATGTTAAGTGTTGTTTTTAGGACATGTTTCAGTATGCTCGTAGACAGCCACTCTGAAGCGCCCTGAGGCGATCCTAAAATAGTCAAAAAGTCGAGACAGGACCCATCGTCAACATTTCTAAGTCCACCACTCTAGTTCATCCAAAACAAACTAGAAAATAGACTTAAAGTGTTAAATACCGGAATTATCCTTTAACTCTGGGGGAGTTGTAAAATGAGCCTATTTCCAAAAAAAGTGGAGTATCCCTTTAAAGCAATGGTTTTGCCTGTAGTGTCTTGCATTGCATTAATGTCACAGACCTGAAGAAAGCTGTTTTACACACGTCACACATGTCGTCCCCGCGTTCGTTGTGTGTGTGTGTGTGTGTTTCTTACACACATTTGAACTTACTGTATCTGCTTCAGTCTCAATCACAATATGGACTCAATGAACTGCATGTCAGACTGACACAAACATAAATCTGTGGAAGAGTGTGTGTGTGTGTGTGTGTGTGTGTGTGTGTGTGTGTGTGTGTGTGTGTGTGTGTGTGTGTGTGTGTGTGTGTGTGTGTGAATGTGTAAGTATCTGAGTGAGTGAGTATGAGAGAGAGTGTGAGTTTGTGAGTGTGTAAGTATCTGTGTGTGTGAGAGAGTGTGTCTGAGTGTGTAAGTATCTGTGTGTGTGTGTGTGTGTGTGTGTTGTGTGTGTGTGTGTGTGTGTGTGTGTGTGTGTGTGTGTGTGTGTGTGTGTGTGTGTGTGTGTGTGTGTGCGCTAGCCGCTGCTGCTGGGACTAATTGTCTGGAATTGGAGGTTTATGACTCAAGTGTCTGTGATTTCCAGCACCTCATTAACTAATAATCCAAACAGAAAAGTCATAAAGTGTGTATGTGAAGCCGAGGCGCTGTATAAAAGTTTAACTGCATGCGAAAGGTAGAAGCCAGGGAAAGTCTCCGGTGAGCCGCGGGTGACCCTGCTTTAATGATCTGCCACTCTGTAACATGTTTAATTACTTTGTGCCATTATATGCCTGTTTAACGTGTTTCACACAGCTCGTGTTTTTCACTTAATCACTCGGAAAGTTATAATTAGACATTTTGTAGGAAATTCACCAGTTGTTTGGATGTCAGAGATGGAGCCGGTCTCCAGTTTCCCAAAGAATCACCAGCATATTCATATTCATGCATCACACTTAGACTTTAGTTGTTGCATTATTATTTTCCCTTCCTCATGACCCACAGTTAAAAATATATATACAGTATCAACAAAACATGTTTTATTTTATATTAAACCTTGTAAAGGCCACGTCAACCTCATCAACACGCTTATGGCAGAGCACCTGGGTCAATGCAACAAATACAACCATTCAAGTGTATATATAACTTATTATTGTACATATGCACCATGTATAGAAGTATCAATTAAGAAATAAAATGCGAAAATTATATCAAAATAATGTTGTCTCTTGTTATTCTGTTATACATGTAATATTGAACTGTTTTCAGAAGCTCAAAATCAGATTGAAAACTTCCTTAAGTACTTAAAATTGTGTAGGTGTTTTTTTGTTGTGGTTTTAGATATACAGTAATGGCCAAAAGTGATTTGTTTTCAATGACCATACATACAAGTTACACAAACATAACTTTATATTTTTAAACGTTTTAAATATGAGGGAAGAACAAAACACTTGGTTAAAGGTATTTATCTGACAAAATTATTTAAGCAAACTACAGCTAAAATCAATAGAAAAACAAAAAGCTGTCAGGAAAAAAAAAGCAAACATTGACTACAACATACATTAATCAGTTATTAATGCGTTCATAATTTCTTTGCATGACATCCTGGATAAAAATGATGTTGGCATGTTTCATTGCATCTTTAACACATTTTTAATATCTGAATAAAGGTGAAGGATGTCAATTTTCCAGTCAGAATCACCATTGGGAATAATGAGAATTAGAATAAACCATTGGGATTTGGGAATAATGAGAATTACAAAGATCTACCATATGGAAGTACAGGGTCAATTTGAGGTTAGACTGAAGTATGCAGATTCCTTCAACTGGTCATTAACATATAGGATACATTGATTTAGGTGATGCCAACATTTATGAGTGACTCAGAGGTTCAGAAAACACTGTGCAGTGTTGCATTATGGTCATTTGATAGGAAAAGCAGCAACAATGATATAATATCCCAAAACACAATATTTAGCAGATACAATTCACGTGACAGCAGCCAAAAACACGCCGGGCCCTATTTGTACAATCTAAGCGCATGATCTAAAGTGGAGTGTCCGAATCCACAAATGCTAGTTTAGGCCAAATGACGGGACAAATGGTCGGTGCTCCCGGCGCTGGTCTAAAAGGGTTGTCTCTATTCTCTTACTGCAATAAACCAATCAGAGTGTAATATCCCATTCCCTTTCAAGGAGAACTCTAGTCAATTTTAACATTGAGCTCATTTTTTTGTGAATTTGGAGTGCTGTCAGGACAGAGAACAACCACAAAAATCGGTGTTGCCTACACAGCGTTATCCTCTTTTTAAAATTCGCACCCTGTTGACTTAAACGGGGCAAGTTTTAAACCTGCTTTTTAGCCTCTTAACATCCTTGATATGTCATTACAAGTGCACAGCTATGTGAGTAATTGTATTCAGAGTGAACACGGTTAATCTGACTGCAGTAGACGTGAAAGATATGAATAAAAATGATGTTATTTCAGCCAGCTCACATACCTGTATTTGGGTGGTTGACGTGAACTCAAATCCAAAGTGGAAAAAAATATATTTCTAAAATGTATGTCAAATGACATATAATTATATTGCTTGATATGTGAACAACTGAAAACTGAATGTGTCCCGTTCTAATTCTTTATTTATTTAGCATTTTATTAACTTTTTATGTGTGATAGTCCCACATATTGTCCACCGGTGTGACAACATTTTTTAATGTTAATATTTAATTTAGAGATTGTGTGACAGATAAGACAAATATGCACAATCCTTATCAATTTGTCCTAACTATATTCCCACATCAAAAGTAACCAATAAAAATTCACAATCATGTTATTATCCTACTATAAGATGTACACATAGGGACTTTACCCAAACGTCTGGATTATATTCATTATAATTAGTATAAAACCTAATGAAGCTTCATTTCATCCTTATATGTGCATAGTGATGATATCATTATTATACTATTCAACACTTTTTATAGTAATTTGTGCATTAAAATGCCTTTTACACGTATAATTCAGTTTGTCACACCACAGGACATTCCGTCACACCATTGGACAACAAGAATTGTTTCTTTTTTTAAAAAATGTATATACATAAAAAGGCAGGAAAAATGGTCTGTGCTACCTTTATAGTCTTTATTCTAAAATATTAAAACCACTTTACAGTCTATAAAACATTAAATTATAAGATTAAATGGCTCTGAAGGAAAGTAATGTCGGATACTTTTTGAAGTAACACCACAGATGTAATATTGCATAAAAGGTTTAACAATTAAAAGTTTATTGAGCAAAAAAATTAAGTTCATCATGAGTAGGATTACAAGAAGGAATTGCTCTGATAAAATAACATTTAGACAAAAAACTGCATTAACAAATATAATTAAAACAACCTACAACCTGTTTCTCAGTTTCTCAAAAATTGTCTGCACAATGGATTGTGTTGCAATCAAAATGTTTGAATCTGTTTCAATAAAGAATACAAAAATTTGAAAATCTTCAGTGAATAAAACATGTATCCACAGACCTATTTAACAAAACATTCAACAACAAAAAATTCAGAACATCTTCAGTGAATAAATAATGTATCCACAAACTTATTTAATACAAAAAATATAGTAAAAAAAAAAAATCTGTTTATCTTCAGTGAATACATCTCTCTCTGCTTTCTTGCCCTGTATTCTGCCTTATACACTCACCTAAAGGATTATTAGGAACACCCCCTTTCGCCTTCAGAACTGCCTTAATTCTACGTGGCATTGATTCAACAAGGTGCTGAAAGTATTCTTTAGAAATGTTGGCCCATATTGATAGGATAGCATCTTGCAGTTGATGGAGATTTGTGGGATGCACATCCAGGGCACGAAGCTCCCGTTCCACCACATCCCAAAGACGCTCTATTGGGTTGAGATCTGGTGACTGTGGGGGCCATTTTAGTACAGTGAACTCATTGTCATGTTCAAGAAACCAATTTGACATGATTCGAGCTTTGTGACATGGTGCATTATCCTGCTGGAAGTAGCCATCAGAGGATGGGTATATGGTGGCCATAAAGGGATGGACATGGTCAGAAACAATGCTCAGGTAGGCCGTGGCATTTAAACGATGCCCAATTGGCACTAAGGGGCCTAAAGTGTGCCAAGAAAACATCCCCCACACCATTACACACCACCACCACCTGCCTGCACAGTGGTAACAAGGCATGATGGATCCATGTTCTCATTCTGTTTATGCCAAATTCTGACTCAACAGAAATCGAGACTCATCAGACCAGGCAACATTTTTCCAGTCTTCAACTGGCCAATTTTCATGAGCTCTTGCAAATTGTAGCCTCTTTTTCCTATTTGTAGTGGAGATGAGTGGTACCCGGTGGGGTCTTCTGCTGTTGTAGCCCATCCGCCTCAAGGTTGTGCGTGTTGTGGCTTCACAAATGCTTTGCTGCATACCTGGGTTGTAACGAGTGGTTATTTCAGTCAAAGTTGCTCTTCTATCAGCTTGAATCAGTCGGCCCATTCTCCTCTGACCTCTAGCATCAACAAGGCATTTTCGCCCACAGGACTGCCGCATACTGGATGTTTTTCCCTTTTCACACCATTCTTTGTAAACCCTAGAAATGGTTGTGCGTGAAAATCCCAGTTTGTTTTCCCAGATTGTGAAATACTCAGACCGGCCCGTCTGGCACCAACAACCATGCCACACTCAAAATTGCTGAAATCACCTTTCTTTCCCATTCTGACATTCAGTTTGGAGTTCAGGAGATTGTCTTGACCAGGACCAACACCCTAAATGCATTGAAGCAACTGCCATGTGATTGGTTGATTAGATGGGTTGATTCCTAATAATCCTTTAGGTGAGTGTATATTCTCCAGTTCTTCCTTGCTAGTCTCTTTCCCCTTTCTGGAAGATCTCCTAATCTCAGTCTTGTTTTCCACTGAATGTTTTTTAAATAGGTCTGCTGTTTCTTTTGAAGGAACTCTGCTTTTCGAACTGAGTCTGCATCTCTGCGCTGTCTATAAAGACGCTGCTTTTCAGCAGCAGTTAATCTGGCCATACCTGACAAGAGAGATACAATTATATAATTGATTACTGATGTCCTATGTGTTTTATTAAAAATACAACATTACTGGTATATTGTCTTCGGAGTTACTATAGAGTCTGTGGTGTTACCAGGAAAGACAGTAACACCACAGACAAATTAGCCTAAATCCAGACTTTTCTAAAATGGAGGCTGCCATCATGATGATTTCAAGATCAGGGGATATTCTGGAAATATTAATAATTATGTTGTAAAGTAGAGGGACACCACTTGCCATCACAAATGAAGAATAACCCACCCCGTGATAGAGCCTACATCCACTGGTGTGACAGCCATTTCCACCAGTGTGACGCTGATTTCATGTCACACTATAGGACAGTGCTGTCACACCAGTGGACGTATTCAAGATGAAGGCCAGTTTGCGGCCTAGCTATATGAGAGACAGTCTTCAATCCTGACTAACAGCGTTAAGGTTTACATTATTTTCAATAGTCAATCTATATAAATTGATGAAAATTTTCAGATCAATACTTAAATTACGTCACACCAAAGGACTGCATAATGGATCCCATTTCCAGCAGTGCACAGAAATAGCAATATTATCAAAATATTTGAGACAGAACTCACCTTGTGTGCAGTCCATGTGCTCCAGTGAGGTCTACTGTACTTCCTGGATGAAGAATGGCCCCTCTCAGTAATAGGGTGCCCAAATTAATGCCGGTTTTATATCTACAGAATGGCGTCACACCAGGTGGACACCAGTTTTGCGGACAAAATGTAATGTGTCATAATTATTCTAAATGGGGACCTTAAGACTTATAACCTTAAGTTTCCATTAAGTTAACACTACTATAATATCTATTCAAGTATTTTAATGTATATTAGACTTATTTTTCATTTAATTATAGTAGTTTTAAGATAAGGAACGCTACCCCGGACAGTCACGCCAGTGGACAAATGTCATGTTTAAAACAAAATATTTACATATTTGAATTATAATGCTCATTAATTACAGATGTATTAGTTCTGGAAGATTAAACTGTATATAAAAACAGATATTTTAATGAAATATTATACATTTTTATTTATATTTGTCACTATGAACACAAAAATTGAGCGTCACGTCAACCACCCACTTACTTTATGGTTTCGGTCGAAGTCCACAGTAGTCGATTGTCGAGTTCGCACGCACAATCACGGTGCTGATCCACTTGTCCATGCCACACTGTCGCGCCGCACTCCACTTTATTCCTATGGGTGACGTCACGCGACTTTGACGCGCCCGCTAAGCATTCCGGGAAGGCAGCGCTTCATTTGGAAAAATGCTGCGAGTCAAAAAGCTGGCCGATGCCCATCTTTATGCAAATTAATCCATCAAATCCATAGGGCAGTCATGGCCTAATGGTACCAGAGTTGGACTGGTGACCCAAAGGTTGCTGGTTCGATTCCAGTACCGGCAGGAATATGACTGAGGTGTCCTTGAGCAAGGCACCTAACCCCCGATTGCTCCCCGGGCGCCACTCAAGGCTGCCCGCTGCTCCGGGTGTGTGTATCCACGTTTGCAGTGTGTGTGTGTGTCACTACTCACTACTCTGCTCCTAATGTGTGTGCACTTACTTGGATGGGTTAAATGCAGAGGTCAAATTCCAAGTATGGGTTACCTTACTTGGCCATCACGTGTCACTTTCACTTTCACTTTCAAACACGAACCGTTTATCCAATAGAAGTAGTCTCTCGAGGGTCCTTTGTTCTAGACTGGCCGCTGGGTCAAAACCACACCCATAGCGGTAATGAGGAACGCCCATCAACGTACAAATGTGGGGAGGCGTTGCAACGCGGCGAGTCGGCGACAGTTGTGACGGACAAGTGGATCAGCACCATTTAACTAATGATCGCGCGCGCAGCAAACTCGACAATTGACTACTGTGGACTTCGACCGAAAACAGGAAGTAAATAGTATGTGAGCTGGCTGAATAAACATAATTTTTATTCATATCTTTCACATCTACTGCAGTCAGATTCACCGGTCTTAATAAAATCACTCACATGGCTGTGCACTTAAAATGACACATCAAGGATGTTAAAGCAACACTATGTAAAAATTTTTACCTTAAAATAATGTTTCCAAAATTTTATCAGTGGTTCATCAAGTCGTAACAGGGTGAAAGGCACTTCTGCCTTTTACTTCTCGCTTTTACTGGCACTATGTAACTTCGGGGTTCGGGTAGTAACCCAACCACAAAAAGAACTACAAAATTCGACTGCTTTACGTCAAGCGCTACAGCAGTCATTATTTCGTTTTTCTTTGTTTCTGATGTCGCAATACATCTTTCATGAAATCATGTAACATACTCTACCTTGTCTGTGGACATCGTTCATTCTAAAGCCGGTGCTGGGTAAACAGCGTGCGAGCGTGCGACGGTAGGCTAGATTATTTACGACAGCGGTAATGGACAATTTCGTTTCCAAGCAGTAGGGCGACCGAAGAGGAAAAGTTACTTAGTGTTGCTTTAAGAGTCTAAAAGCAGGTTTAAAACTTGCCCCGTTTAAGTCAACAGGGTGCGAATTTTAAAAAGAGGATAACACGGTGTAGGAAACACTCGCGCAAATAATTAAATTCGCGTTCGGTGTGAACACACCATAACTCATGATCTCCTGTTTTAATGTTACAACAAATTCACAACTTGTTTGACACAAACACTGATAACTTGACTGCTGTTAGAGAATGTTTCCCAGATAATTAGCATCAGTTTTTCATGAGTGTCTGTAACGTAGCCAACAGTTTTACAGCCTGATCACTGACAACACCTGCTCAGAACTGGTCTAGGCCTAGTCATATTTTCGTTACCACACGATGACTGACATATTGTCATGAAACAACCCCATTCCCGCGACCCTATTTAAACAACGTGGCGCAGAACATGAAAATTAAAACTGCGTCAGGCAGAAACTAGCAAAAAACACTTGCCCTGAAGCTCACTGTATAGTTACTAGGCAAGTCACCTTTATTTATACAGCGCTTTTTACAATACAGATTCTATCAAAGCACCTTTACAGTGATAACATGAAAATAATATAACAAAGTTTGTTTCTAGAAGAAAATTGCATGATCGTCCATCTTAAGTAAGGCAGATCAATAATATTGTTGAATATTAAATGTCCCCAACTAAGCAAGCCAAAGAACCAACAGTGTATGATTATGATTACTAGTTCCTGATGGACAGATTATTTGGTGTTTCTCTGAGAAGTAAATCCCTTCATTCTGAGGTTCAGCGCTCAGATAGACCACATGTTTCAGCACTCTGAGAAGGTGATCCATCAATGAAGGACGTTAACACACACACACACACAACGCAAATCATCACGGCTTTATGGGATCTGTCAGTAATGCATTCATGAGGCTGAAATATTCTGACTGGACTTTTCAAGATGTCTTCAGAATAATGACTGGAGCTGAACCAGCCCTGATGAACACCAGCTCAAGAACTCAATCTGGTGTTCTGGGCATCGATCGACAGGGAATGATAACATGAAACCTCCAACATAGAGGCTAGTGTGAATGTGTGTAGTATGAATGTCTGTCTACACACATTCACACTACATTCATAATACACACATTCACACTACATTCAAACTACACACTTTCACACCAAATTCATTCACACATTTAGCCTGGCAAATGTGTGTATGAACTCACCATTGGCATACCTCAATCCGAGGGGCGGGATAAACGGTTGTCTTTCAATATCCCTCGGCACGCAATAGGACAGCGCTACAACCAACCAGAGCAACGAACGGCTGTGGCTGAGTGAGTCCATGCGTTTTTCCACCAGCTAGTTGATATATTAAACTTTTGCCAAATCCGGTCGTCAAAACTCCGAACACATCGTCCTGTTTTAAGAAAGACTTAAGTGACGTTCTCTTAATTCCAAGTCCTCCAGAGTCGCGGCCAAAGCCGGTTTGAAAGACCGCTGTTCGCCAGCAGCATCTTCTTTGTTTTCAAGTAACCTTATGGCGCTTTTCCACTGCATGGTACGCTCGGTTCGGTACGGTTCGATTCGGCGCGGAACGGTTCGGCTTCGCTTTTCCACTGCGTGGTACGACTCGGCTCGGTACGGTTCGGTTCGCTAGCTCGGTTGCTTTTCCACTGCAGTTAGTACCCATTCAAAGTGGGTGGGACTGATCGTTACTCTGTTTGTAGGTCCGGTGATAGCCGTGTGCGGCTAAGAGCTGAGCTAGCTGCTACTTCTTGGAACACTTTTTCATTCTGTTTTGCCCCATCCAGCTCTCGCTGGACCCGCTCCTAGGCAACCAACGAGAGGATTGTCTGCACCTCGACCACGATTCAGCCATTTCCTTTTTAAAGTGTTGATCTCTTCTTTTTTTTCAAGTAAAAGTAAGTAAAACACAGGTGCTACCGTGTTGGCTGTTGTCTACTGGTTATATGACTCTGTATAGCGGTCTCGTGTCGCAAATCCAATGACGCTGGTAGTGACGATTCTGTCTGTCTGACCAATCAGTGATCTGCAGTGTTTCACGTCACATTTTAGTACCAGTACGGTACGCTTGGAACCTCAACAGATCAGGTACCATTTAAGCGCGCCGAAGCGCACCGTACCGTACCGTACCATGCAGTGGAAAAGCACCACAAGTGAGCCGTACCGAACCGAACCGTACCGTACCATGCAGTGGAAAAGCGCCAAAGCGTGCCGTACCGAACCAAACCGTACCGTACCATGCAGTGGAAAAGCGCCATTAGTAGGGAAATCACGCGGAACCGTCACAACTGTGCCGTCATTATGTTAAGCCCGCCCACCAACTCTATACGCGATGTGATTGGCCTGACCAGAGTTTGGTTTTTCCAGCTCAAAAAGCCAACGGAGAGTTGCTAGACCACACTGGCTGCGAAATAATTTTTGCTGCCGCTAGGGTGCGTCTAGATTTCTAGGCTAACACACATTCACATCAAATTCATAACTACACACATTCATCTACACACATTCATAATCATACCTATATAGTCTGTGCTTTTTAGCAGTCGTAAAGTACTTGTTCATCATGTATCCTCATGGCCTCACGGGATAGTAAAGTGTCCATAATATACACACTTCAGAATCGCACTGGAAGTAGTAGTAGATCATCCGGGGACTTTTTTATGATACTGTGAATTCAGAGTCAGCTTAAAAACGGAAGCTTAACGGAGAAGGTTTTCCTTTGAGTTTTCCGCGTACAGACACCATTGTCTAAACGATCCACGAAAACGGCTAAAAACGCTGTGTTCTGCTGTGTGGCCAGTAGATGGCGATGAAACACTATAGATTAAACACGTAATGCGCATGTGCATGACGTCATCTATTGTTTTCAGAGATTCGCGTTTTTGTTGTTTTACACGCAGACCGTTTTCAAAATCTTGCACTTTAAGACACGTTTTCAAAAGTTTGTGTTTTCAGGCGCCCGAAACGCTGTTGTTGTGTAAATGACCGGCCAAAACGCATAAAAAAGTTTACGTTTTTTTGTTGAAAATGGTGTCGTGTAAACAGCCAAGTCTAAAAGTTGAGTGTTTGCATTGAACTGCAGCATACAATTAAGTTATTCCTATAGCGCTTATACAACACTGTGTTTAAAGCAGCTTCACATTAATATAAGTTAATGATGTAAAATTCATCAGAGAGCTCTAAAAAGACAATAGTTTCATTATTCAGCTCAATAACAGTGTTAAAGTTGATCAATTACAAAAATTCATCTTCAGCGATAAATCAACTCTACAGAAGACAATACTACATCACAGTCGAGAATCTCACATTAAAGATGTAGTTTCTGTGTAGACCAACATTACAATAACTATAAGACTTCATTTGTATATTTGGAAAAAGGCTTGATTAATTCAGTGTAGCGTGTTATCAACATCAGGACACAAATAACCATGAACTCCTTGTGGAAACAACATGTTCACACTGCACGTGTGTTACTGCGCACGCACACACACACACACACAAACCACAGAACTAACAAACACACCTGAAGAAATGCATGTGGCATGAGGGCAGGAACTAACTTTCAAGGTTTTACAGAAAGCTTTACAGAAATAAACTCAGAGATATGAAGCAGTCTGCGTGCAGTGACCTGCCGTCTGCCATGAACATCATCAATCACTTCCCGACACACGTGGGAAACGGTTTACATTTCCTGAGCTAAAGTGCACACAGTTGTTCAGTGTGGAGATAAAAACACTCACTTGTGTTTGTTGAAGTCACAGTGAATCCTCTGTCTTCAGGCCCTGTCCACACTAATACGTTTTCATTTGAAAACGTATTTTTTTTCTCCGTTTTGGCCTTCCGTCCACACTGAAACGGCGTTTTAAGTCAACGAAAACGTAGCTTTTGGAAAACGCTCTCCAAAGTGGATAAATTTGAAAACGCCGTTTTCGCGTTGTAGTGTGGACTGTGAAGCCGGAGGTATTTGAAAACGATGACGTAAGTTTAGTCATGTGATCCATGTTGTACCAATAGATATTCATGTTTACCGGTATTGTGCCTGTTAATTATGTGCGATTCACTTTTACAATGTTGCTAAAATATGTTACTTTCTAAGCCTACTGCAAAGATGACAGAAAATGTACTCACATTTGCTGCCCTGCGTCAATACAGGAGAGCAGTCGCGTTTTATACCAAACATATGGTGACTGAGTGCGACCTGGACGCATCAGTGAATGGTGAGATATTTTGCTAAATAAAATTATCATGTTAGAAAGAATTGCGCGATACCTTTATTGTTTATTTTTCCATCTGTATCATCTCAGTGAGCTTTTGTGAGGTTTCACGCATGCGCAGAAAGGTGAATTTATAAGTTTCTCATCCACACTGAAACGTCTGAAAACGCCTGAAAACGCTAGTGTGGACGGAGAGCGTTTTTAAACGAAAACTCCGTTTTCACATTTATCCGGATTAATGTAGACGTAGCCTCAGAGACCGTACACAACACACACCTGTAGTAGCTGACACTGATTCAGGAGGTGTTCAATTAGCATACTAGCATACTAATCACACTATTTAGTATGCATGCTGTGCACACTACATGAACTCTCTGCATGGGTACTTGGATGAAGTACTAAACTAAGTACTCTAGAGTCTATCCCACAATGCATCAGGGTACTGTATCCCACACTGCTTTGCAATTTGATTTGCAGTGTAACAAAGGAACTGGTCATGATATAATCTAGTGATTTTTCCCCACTTTCTTGCCTTTGATTGGCCTGAATTAAAAATGCAAAATAACTATTCAGCTGCTGAAAAAAACGCATTCACATTTTTTATTACTTCAGTAGATGTTTATGTGTTCAGTATATTTCAAATAAAACACAATGTGTATAAATGTCTACTGAGGGCTCATTAGCATTCGTTCATGAGATCATTATGTTCAAGTTAATGTAGTACGGAAGCGGATTGCATTCTCTTGAGGAAAAAAAATGACTCTGTTTTTCTGAATTAACAAGTTAATTATCTCAGATTTACGAGATCACTTTTCATGAAAAAAAGTTTTTGCTCTGTTTTTCTGAATTAACGAGTTAAATTATCTTGTAATTCTGAGATAATTTTCATGAAAAAAAGTTTTTGCTCTGTTTTTCTGAATTAACGAGTTACTCATAATTTTTAGATAAAGTCGTTAATTCAGAAAAACAGAGCAAAAACTTTTTTTCCATGAAAAATTCTCTCGTAATTCTGAGATAATTAACCTGAAAAACAGAGTCGATTTTTTCCCCTCAAGTGAATGCAATACGCTTGCGTAATACTGTACATCATCATCAGCCTGTCAAAGTTCACAAATAGCCTATAACTAACAATTTAGTGCCCAGATTAGTCTCGTTTTAAGAAACTTTCAGTTCATACCGCTGAGGTCTGACACACACAGCCTATAATCAGTGTTAACTGTGTGTGGTTATGGTCATCGCTGTTATAGAGAGATGGTGAACTATAATGATATGACTGCTGAAATATGAACACTTTACAATGTAAATAAATGTTTAATGAGGACAAACAGCCTGAAACATGGCTTTCACTGAATCTATAAATCACACAAACCAGCGTTCTGTCGCACGCCTCAGACGGAGATATGAACCCGAGCTGAAGCATTCACACACAGTGAACTAATGAAAAGGAATAAATCAGCGTTTGACAGTTCAGTGAGGGAATCAGAGCTACTTATAACCGTCGAGCTGCTTATTAAAACTCATGAAAGATGCTCTGAAACTCAATACTGAGCCTATAAAACATTCACTTTCATTTTTTGCCACTTTTTTCTCTCATTTTAATGGCATAAAAACCATGATGTGTCACCGTGAGCCACAAATCAGTGCAAAACACTATAAATACTCATTTAAGCAGGACTACATTACATCTGACTACATTAATCATAACTACATTAATACATGTGCACCTGGAACAATAATCAATGTATAACATTAACATACATATATATATATAAAATACACGTTCAAAAGTTTTGAAGCATTACTATTTTTAATGTTGTTAAAGAAGTCTCTTCTGTTCACCAATGCTGCATTTATTTGATTAAAAATACAGTAAAAACAGTAATATTGTGAAATATTATTACAATTTAAAATAATGTTATTCTCTTTTAGTATACTTTAAAATATAATTTATTTCTGTTATGCAAAGCTGAATTTTTAGCATCATTACTCCAGTCTTCAGTGTCACATGATCCTTCAGAAATCACTATAATATGATGATTTAGTATCAGTGTTGGAAACAGTTTTGCTGCTTAATATTTTTATATATATCTTGTAATACTTTTTTAGGATTCTTTGATGAATACAAAGTTAAAAAAAATGCATTTATTTAAAATAGAAATCTTACAACACTACAGCTCAAAAGTGTGGGGTCAGAAATTTCATTTTCTTTTTTTTTTACGAAATTAATACTTTTATTCAGCGAGAATGCATTAAATTGATAAAAAATGATAAAGATTTATATTGTTAGAAAATTTTTCTATTTTAAATAAATGTTGTTCTTTTTAACTTTTATTCACCAAAGAATCCTTAATAAATTTCTATTCAGTTTCAATAATAAGTTTCTTGAGCATCAGATCATCATATTATAGTGATTTCTGAAGGATCATGTGACACTGAAGACTGGAGTAATGATGCTGAAAATTCAGCTTTGATCACAGGAATAAATTATATTTTAAAGTATATTAAAATAGAAACTCATTATATATATTTATTACATGGCTTGGTAGAATTCCAAAGTAGAATGCGGTTGTTATAGCGACCCAAACAACCCAACAAATGGGTAAATGTATAAAACCCAACCTGCTGGATTAAATTACCCAGCATGTGTTCTGTCCAATATTTACCCAGTGCTGGGTTGCCAAATAACCCAAATTGGGCTGGTTTTAACCCAGCATTTTTTGAGTGCATGTGTATCTTGCCAGAACGCCTTCTGTGTGAACGCAAACATGAGCCGGGATTGATGCTGGGTTAGGGACATAGTAACATTGCCGTGTTCACCGAACGCGCGCTGTGTGAACAAAATAATCATTGATTATGTATTTTCCGGAATCTCTCTGTGTTAGTGTTCACATTCATCTCAATGAGTTTCTTCTCAGCTAATGACCCAGCTGAAGTACATGACCTGTTCTTTATTCACTTTATCTGAGAATATATAATGATGACTCGTTACCAGCCACGACTAACCAAACCTTCCACGAAACGCTTTAGAGAACGCTTCAGCTGGGTGACGCTAGAACTGACGCAGGTCACCTTGAAGAAACAAGGAAACACTGCCAAAAGGAATCAAGAATTCAAATCTTTAATTTTCTATATTACATCACATGTGCGTAATACAGCATTAACCCAACTCTCTACCTTTCTAGAGGACTTATTGAAGCCCCCCGAGCCCGTGTGAGGATCAGTATCTAGCAGAGGGTTTCTTCATCACAGCAGAACATGTTCCTGGATGTGTGATTGAGAACAGACCCAGAGTCCTAACCCAGCTCCATCTGGACGAAACATCAGTGTGTGCTCAGGCCTGGAACTCATTCAGCTCCAGCTCACATTCATCATGCTGATAAACAACGTGACAGAAGAAAGAAAACACAGGCTGTGTCCGAAATCTCCACTCAAACCACTACTCCCTAACCCCTATGTATGGGGTAGGGAGTAGAGCACTATATAGTGAGCTCACCAGCATAATAGAAACACCACTTTCGGACACTACTCCATCGTCTCTCGGCGCCGTTGATTACGGCATTACTGTCGCAAATTCGTATTGTCGCGCTGCTCTCCTTGACGTCCATCCGCCTTTTTTACGATCAGCGCAATGCATGATGGTATGTAGGGCTTGGGTTAGTGACCATCGGTTGTACACTACTTTTCAAAATGCATTCTGGGATACATACATTGAGTGGACTATATAGAGTATAATAATCATCACTATACATTCGGACAGCACTACAAAATGGCGAACTCACTATATAGTCCACTATAGTGAGTAGTGGGAGATTTCGGACACAGCCACAGTCACACACACAGCATCCGACAGAGACGCTCCACGCACGAGCGTTCAGGCTTTCAGACGCAGCGGGACTTTAATACTCACAGAGATGCAACAAGGGCCGTTTTAAACAAATAAATGTCTGTTAAAACAACATTTGGAGAGAATAAAGAAGAGAAAGTGTGCACACAGAAAAATGATGGGTTAAAAATAACACAACTTGGGTTGTTTTATAACCCAACAACTGCTGGATCAATATTGCACCAGACCAACAGTAGTTCATTTGACCCAGCAAGATGGGTTGGTCATTTTTAACCCAAGAGATGAGTTAAATATTCTACCCACATGCTGGGTCAAATTAATTACAATTCTGGGTTGATTCAACTACATATTTGTTAAATAGTGTACCCAAATGCTGGGTCAAATTAATTACAATTCTGGGTTGATTCAACTACATACTTGTTATATAGTGTACTCACATGCTGGGTCAAATTAATTACAATTCTGGGTTGATTCAACTACATATTTGTGATTGTGTACCCAAATGCTGGGTCAAATTAATTACAATTCTGGGTTGATTTAACTACATATTTGTTATATAGTGTACCCAAATGCTGGGTAAAATTAACCCATATGCCATATTAATTCTAACACATTACAGTACAATTTAAGAAAATAAATTGCAATAGACTATTATTTAGACGAGCACTCGGTGTGTGGACTCACTCTGGTGATGATGCAATGACGTCCGAAGCACAAATAACCCACGTGCTGGGTCAACAGATGTATGTTGGGTTGATGGATTTTGACTCAATGCATGAGTTGCACAAAATAACCCAAATTCCATATAAATAGCCCATAATGGGTAAAATATTTCTAACCCAGCGGTTGGGTTGGTGAAATAACCCAGCTGTTTTTAGTGTGTGTGAGTGAGTTTAATGTTTAGAGTCAGTTCAACCAATCACGTGAGTTCACTTGTTTAACTGACCAATGTGCAGTGACCAAAATCGTTTTTGAAACACTTTAAAACAATTATGTTATAGAGCAGTAACGTCAATATAAAGATGTATAACCTCCAAAACAATGTGGTCATAAATGTAAGATTTATGCATTTTAATTGCATATGCAAATTCTATCCACTTGGATTACAGAGATTTAACAAACTAATGAATTTAAGGTCATGCATAAATTAAATGGGTTATAAAAAAAAAAAGTTGTTAAACTTTTTCTACCTATTTGATTTTATTAAAATAATCATATTTTCAAAATGCATGCATTTATTCAAATGATTGTACAAATAATGAATTGTGTTAATGTGAATTAGCTGTGGAACAAGCGATAATCAGAAATTATTGATGATAAATATATTAAAGCACATTTAGTTTATTAGTATTATTACAGAAATCGCACCGGTTTCATTTTACGCATGACTGACAAATATGCATCGCATTATGTTTATTAGTTAAAGTTAAAACGGCGAAATTTTATATGCAATTCAAAATACATGAATCTTAAATTAGCATATTTTTGCAGTGCATGATCAAATCAAACCACGTCACTAATCTAATCACAGACCAGTTTAATTGAGTTAATAATTAAAACATCAAAATCATTATTTCAATGTATAGAAAAATAAATAAAATTATATAAAATGTTCTTCTGTGAAACACAACAGACAGCGTTTGACAGAATCATGACATCATCATAAAGCCCTGATGATCGACAGCTGTCAGATTCATCTATGATAGAGTCACTCCAAATACAGCCCATAATGATCATGTACAACGCCATCCAGTTCAGTGTGAAAAACAGCATTCAGCACAATGTGTGTGTTATTAATGTGTGTTATGAGTGTGTTATTAATGTGTGTTATGAGTGTGTTATTAATGTGTTTATGAGTGTTATTAATGTGTTATGAGCGTGTTATGAGTGTGTTATGAGTGTTATGAGCCTGTTATGAGTGTGTTATTAATGTGTTATGAGTGTTATTAATGTGTTATGAGCGTGTTATGAGTGTGTTATGCGTGTGTTATGAGCCTGTTATGAGTGTGTTATTAATGTGTTATGAGTGTTATTAATGTGTTATGAGCGTGTTATTAAAGTGTATTATGAGTGTGTTATGAGTGTATTATGAGTCTGTTATGAGTGTGTGTGTTATTAATGTAGTTTATGAGTGTGTTATGAGCGTGTTATGAGTCGTGTTATGAGCGTTGTTATTGAGCTGTAATGAGGTGTTTATGAGCGTGTTATGAGCGTGTTATGAGCGTGTTATGAGGTGTGTTATGGTGTAGTGTTATGAGCGCGTTATGAGCGCGTTATGAGTGCGTTATGAGCGTGTTATGAGTGTGTTATGAGTGTTATAAGCGTGTAATGAGTGTGTTATGAGCGTGTAATGAGTGTTATGAAGCGTGTAATGAGCGTGTAATGAGTGTGTTATGAGCGTGTAATGAGCGTGTTATGAGTGTTATGAGCGTGTAATGAGTGTGTTATGAGCGTGTTATGAGCGCGTAATGAGTGTGTATGAGTGTGTTATGAGCGCGTTATGAGTGTTATGAGTGTGTTATGAGCGTGTTATGAGTGTGTTATGGTGTGTTATGAGTGTGTTATGAGTGTGTTATGAGTGTGTTATGAGCGTGTTATGAGTGTGTTATGGTGTGTTATGAGTGTGTTATGAGCGTGTAATGAGTGTGTATAGAGTGTAATGAGTGTTTTATGAGCGTGTAATGAGTGTGTTATGAGCGCGTAATGAGTGTTATGAGCGTGTAATGAGTGTGTTATGAGCGTGTTATGGTGTGTTATGAGCGCGTTATGAGTGTGTTATGGTGTGTTATGAGCGCGTTATGAGCGTGTAATGAGTGTGTTATGAGCGTGTTATGAGCGTGTAATGAGTGTGTTATGAGCGCGTTATGAGCGTTATGAGTGTGTTATGAGCGTGTTATGAGCGTGTAATGAGTGTGTTATGGTGTGTTATGAGCGCGTTAATGAGGTGTTATGTGTTATGAGCGTGTTAATGAGCGTGTAATGAGTGTGTAATGAGCGTGTTATGAGCGCGTTATGAGTGTATTATGAGCGTGTTATGAGCGTGTTATGAGCGTGTTATTAATAAGTGTGTTATGAGCGTGTTATGGTGCGTTATATGAGCGCGTTATGAGCGCGTTATGAGCGCGTTATGAGCGCGTTATGAGCGTTTATGAGCGTGTTATGGTGTGTTATGAGCACGTTATGAGTGTGTTATGAGTGTGTTATGAGCGTGTTATGAGCGTGTAATGAGCGTGTTATGAGCGTGTAATGAGTGTGTTATGAGCGTGTAATGAGTGTGTTATGAGCGCGTAATGAGTGTTATGAGCGTGTAATGAGTATGTTATGAGCGTGTTATGGTGGTTTATGAGCGCGTTATGAGTGTGTTATGGTGTGTTATGAGCGTGTTATGAGCGTGTAATGAGTGTGTTATGAGCGTGTTATGAGCGTGTAATGAGTGTGTTATGGTGTGTTATGAGCGCGTAATGAGTGTGTTATGTGTTTATGAGCGTGTTATGAGCGTGTTATGAGCGTGTTATGAGCGTGTAATGAGTGTGTAATGAGCGTGTTATGGTGTGTTATGAGCGCGTTATGAGTGTGTTATGAGCGTGTTATGAGCGTGTTATGAGCGTGTTATTAATAAGTGTGTTATGAGCGTGTTATGGTGTGTTATGAGTGCGTTATGAGCGGTTATGAGCGCGTTATGAGCGTGTTATGAGCGTGTTATGAGCGTGTTATGAGCACGTTATGAGTGTGTTATGAGTGTGTTATGAGTGTGTTATGAGCGTGTTATGAGCGTGTAATGAGTGTGTTATGAGCGTGTAATGAGTGTGTTATGAGCGCGTAATGAGTGTTATGAGCGTGAAATGAGTGTGTTATGAGCGTGTTATGGTGTGTTATGAGCGCGTTATGAGTGTGTTATGGTGTGTTATGAGCGTGTTATGAGCGTGTAATGAGTGTGTTATGAGCGTGTTATGAGCGTGTAATGAGTGTGTTATGGTGTGTTATGAGCGCGTAATGAGTGTGAGTAGGTGTTATGAGCGTGTTATGAGTGTGACGTGTTATGAGCGTGTTATGAGCGGTGTAATGAGTGTGTAATGAGCGTGTTATGGTGTGTTATGAGCGCGTTATGAGTGTGTTATGAGCGTGTTATGAGCGTGTTATGAGCGTGTTATTAATAAGTGTGTTATGAGCGTGTTATGGTGTGTTATGAGCGCGTTATGAGCGCGTTATGAGCGCGTTAATGAGCGCGTTATGAGCGCGTTATGGTGTGTTATGAGTGTGTTATGAGTGTGTTTATGAGCGTGTTATGAGCGTGTTATGAGCGTGTTATGGTGTGTTATGAGTGCGTTATGAGTGTGTTTATGAGCGTGTTATGAGCGTGTTGTGAGCGTGTTGTGGGTGTGTTGTGAGTGTGTTATGAGCGTGTTATGAGCGTGTGAGCATGCCCAGATTGAGCAGGATTGAGCTTAGGTTGATGTTGAGGAAGGCTTGAGAACGGTCAGTGGTTCGGTGCATCTCCTGCAGCAACAAATGCAGCGACGACACTTCAAACAGACGCTTGTTCTTTCTGCAAGCAAACAGAATCACAGCTCAACCTCCCAATACACACACGACCTACAGCTGATCCCTCTTCAACAGGGCCGACAGAAGAAGGTTTTGCAGTGAAGTCACCACCCTCTTTCTCAATGAGATGATCCTGACACTGTTTAGAAAAACCAAACTAAACTATTATGAGTTGTTTTCCCTTGCAGAAATAACCTCATGCATAAAGATAATGCAAAAAATATAGGGGTGGGCGATATGGCAAAAATATCATATCGCGATATTTTTCAGGAAAATCACAATTCATGATTTCATCACGATTTTATCACAATTCTTTTTCATGTTGGTTTTACTATTTTGCAAGTGACTGAGCATTACAGGCAAACTAATGTCCCTATTTTAAAAACAAAGCCTTATAGGTAACAAAATATAAAATAAAAAAAGAATGGCAGACATTTAGGCCAAAGTGGCGAAGATAAAAATCTTTGTCATTATTTTCTTTATTAAAAATTAAGAACGAAGATACACATTACACATACACAACTTAATATATAAACTAAATAAACATTGCTTTATTTTTTCAGCTACAGTAGGTGTATTTAACAGTAGCATTGAAGAAAGTAATTTGGCTAAATGAACAAATATGAAAATAAAACATAGTAATACATATTAAAGCTACTATTGAAGTTTTCAGTAAAGATCAGTGAGTGATTTCCTCTGTGTTTTGTTGTTTTATTAACATTAAAGGGATAGTTCTCCCAAAAACTTAAATTGTCATCATTTACTCTCTCAAGTTTTTTTTAACCCGAATAAATTTCTTTCTTCTGTTGAAAATAAAAGTATTGAACAACTTTTATTGTTCTGATTTATTTATTATTACCCAGTTTTCCTCTAAACGTTTGTCCCCTGTGTCCCCGTTTGAAAAGGAGGAAAGACTCACCGGCTGCTGGAGAGCTTCTGCAGGAGCGTGAGCATCTTCTCCATCAGCACCGGCTCCACACGAGGGTTACGGAGGAACACGGAGGCGCAGCGGAAGAACTCCTCAGTGCTGCACTCATCCAGAAAAGCCGACAGCAACCCTGAACAACAGAGGAACCACAGTCAGGGATTCTCACTGTGGAAAGATCTGTAATATTGTCTTGAGTGGGTTTATGGCTTTAAATCGTTTGCGTGAAACACTGTTTATAATCTAGAGGAGTAGAAAACATTTCCACACTCGAGTCTCACAATACTGTAGATGAAGGAGGAATCCGGTTACGAGAGACTTCAATGAAAACCGTTTTCTGAAATGTTATGTTTGAATATGCAAGTGATGCATTATATAATAAATTGCAAAATGGACTTTTATGATGGACAGATGCACTTTTATGATGGATAGATGCACTTTTATGATGGACAGATGCACTTTTATGATGGATAGATGCACTTTTATGATGGATAGATGCACTTTTATGATGGACAGATGCACTTTTATGATGGATAGATGCACTTTTATGATGGATAGATGCACTTTTATGATGGATAGATGCACTTTTATGATGGACAGATGCACTTTTATGATGGACAGATGCACTTTTATGATGGACAGATGCACTTTTATGATGGACAGATGCACTTTATGATGGATAGATGCACTTTTATGATGGATAGATGCACTTTTATGATGGATAGATGCACTTTTATGATGGACAGATGCACTTTATGATGGACAGATGCACTTTTATGATGGACAGATGCACTTTTATGATGGATAGATGCACTTTTATGATGAGAGATGCACTTTTATGACGGATAGATGCACTTTTATGATGGATAGATGCACTTTTATGATGGACAGATGCACTTTATGATGGACAGATGCACTTTTATGATGGACAGATGCACTTTTATGATGGACAGATGCACTTTTATGACGGACAGATGCACTTTATGATGAGAGATGCACTTTTATGACGGATAGATGCACTTTTATGATGGACAGATGCACTTTTATGATGACAGATGCACTTTATGATGGATAGATGCACTTTTATGATGGACAGATGCACTTTTATGAAGTAGATGCACTTTTATGATGGACAGATGCACTTTTATGATGGACAGATGCACTTTTATGATGGACAGATGCACTTTTATGATGGACAGATGCACTTTTATGATGGATAGATGCACTTTATGATGGATAGATGCACTTTTATGATGAAGATGCACTTTTATGACGGATAGATGCACTTTTATGATGGATAGATGCACTTTTATGATGGATAGATGCACTTTTATGATGGACAGATGCACTTTTATGATGGATAGATGCACTTTATGATGGACAGATGCACTTTTATGATGGACAGATGCACTTTATGATGGACAGATGCACTTTTATGATGGACAGATGCACTTTTATGATGGACAGATGCACTTTATGATGGACAGATGCACTGTATGATGGACAGATGCACTTTTATGATGGACAGATGCACTTTTATGATGGACAGATGCACTTTATGATGGACAGATGCACTTTTATGATGGATAGATGCACTTTTATGATGAAGATGCACTTTTATGACGGATAGATGCACTTTTATGATGGATAGATGCACTTTTATGATGAGAGATGCACTTTTATGACGGATAGATGCACTTTTATGATGGAAGATGCACTTTTATGATGGATAGATGCACTTTTATGATGGAAGATGCACTTTTATGACGGATAGATGCACTTTTATGATGGATAGATGCACTTTTATGATGGAAGATGCACTTTTATGACGGATAGATGCACTTTTATGATGGATAGATGCACTTTTATGATGGATAGATGCACTTTTATGATGGACAGATGCACTTTTATGATGGATAGATGCACTTTTATGATGGACAGATGCACTTTTATGATGGACAGATGCACTTTTATGATGGACAGATGCACTTTTATGATGGACAGATGCACTTTATGATGGACAGATGCACTTTATGATGGACAGATGCACTTTTATGATGGACAGATGCACTTTTATGATGGACAGATGCACTTTATGATGGACAGATGCACTTTATGATGGACAGATGCACTTTTAAGATGGATAGATGCACTTTTATGATGGATAGATGCACTTTTATGATGGACAGATGCACTTTATGATGGATAGATGCACTTTTATGATGGAAGATGCACTTTTATGATGACAGATGCACTTTTATGAGGATAGATGCACTTTTATGATGGATAGATGCACTTTATGATGGAAGATGCACTTTATGATGAAGATGCACTTTTATGACGGATAGATGCACTTTTATGAGGATAGATGCACTTTTATGATGGAAGATGCACTTTTATGATGGATAGATGCACTTTTATGATGGACAATGCACTTTATGATGGACAGATGCACTTTAATGATGGACAGATGTACTTTTATGATGGAAGATGCACTTTTATGATGACAGATGCACTTTATGATGACAATCACTTTATGATGGATAGATGCACTTAGATGGACAATCACTTTATGATGGACAGATGCACTTTATGATGGACAGATGCACTTTTATGATGGACAGATGCACTTTTATGATGGACAGATGCACTTTTATGATGGATAGATGCACTTTTATGATGGACAGATGCACTTTTATGATGGACAGATGCACTTTTATGATGGACAGATGCACTTTTATGACGGATAGATGCACTTTTATGATGGAAGATGCACTTTTATGATGGACAGATGCACTTTTATGATGGATAGATGCACTTTTATGATGGACAGATGCACTTTTATGATGGACAGATGCACTTTTATGATGGACAGATGCACTTTTATGATGGATAGATGCACTTTTATGATAGACAGATGCACTTTTCAATCTGTTGGTTGCAATCCACTAATCCATAAAGTGTGGGGCGGCAGTGGCTCAGTGGTTCATGTAGGTTGTCTACAAACCGAAAGGTTCGATCCCCGGTTCCACCTGACCAAGTGTCGAGGTGTCCATGAGCAAGACACCTAACCCCAGCTGCTCCCGACGAGCTGAGTGGCTGACACCGCCGTCTGTGTGAATGAGTGAGTGAATGGGTGAATGTGAGGCAAATATGTAAAGCGCTTTGGTGGCCATTGGGTCTGTGAAAGCGCTATATAAATGCAGTCCATTTACCATTTACCATTATAAAACATGGAAGAGCCAGAATATTTTTTATATAACTCTGATTGTATTCAGAAGAAGAAACTCATATACACCTAGGATGACTTGAGGGCGAGTAAATCATGGGGAAATTTTCATTTTAAAGTGAACTAATCCTTTAATTTCTGAACTCCTGCTGGCTGGTCCGACTTGTCTTACAGTAACGCGAGTCTGATCTCAGGCCGTCTGTTAAAGTCTTCAGTCTGAGCTGATTTAGGACACATGGAGCACATTAAAGCTTCGACCAGACAACCACAACTGACCTTCAGACGTGACCTCCCGCTCCACCCTTCACACGTTCACATAATGATCCTGTAAAGCTCTCTAATTGCCAGGCCAGCTCACTGTAAAGTGCTCGCGCTACACACGTCTGCTCAGTGTCACCGCGTACGACAGGCACATTCCTGGCCCTTCTCGTAAACACACTCGCTTTACGACTCGTGAGTGTTGTTCACCAGCTCACAGTCCACCGGGCCTGAACATGAGCAACACCACATCAACATCACATCAGTGACCCGATACTGCACACCGCCATTACACTGGGATGGGAATATAACTAAACCCATTATTGAACCACAAACACCATGACTGAGTTAAATCAAGCATGCTCTGGTTTAACTGGAGTCCAGTGACCCACAGGAAGTGCTTGGGGGTCCATGACAAAAAAAAAGATTAAACTAAATAAAATTATTTGATTAATAATAAACTATATAGAAATTATCATAAAATTGGATTAAAATAAATAAAAACAACTAAATAAAACATTTGATTAAAACTATATTAAATAAATACATTCAAATTGATTAAATTGATTATTTGAAATTGATACTTGGTATTTAATTGATTATTTTTACTAAAATATATTTATTTAAAAAATGATTAAAGACAGAAAACAAATACATTAGTTTTCAATAAATAATAAACAAACATGTATTTAAATAAATAAAACTACTTAAATACATAAATGATTAAAATAAATTAATATATATAAACAATTTGATTTAAATAAGTAATAAATAAAATAATTATTAAAATAAATTAAATCAGATTAAATTAAATTAAAAAATATTTAAATTAATTAATAAAAAATGTGTTTTCAATAATAAATAAATAAATATTGATTTATTTAAATAAATTAAAATATTTAAAAACAAATGCATTTGATTAAAATAAAATAAATAAACAAACGCAATATGATTTAAGCAAGTAATATATATATATATATATTTATTTTAATTAAATACATTTGTTTTTAAATATTAACACATTTGATTAAAATAAATAATTGGATTAAAACAAAAAAATAAAATTGGCTTAAATTAAATAAAAATAATATTTGTAATGCAATAATGTACACATATTTTACGCATTTTCCAAACATTAATATTTTACAGTATTAACTGGGTCTTTATACTTAAAAAAATATAAACAATTGCCTTTTAAATTTTAGGATTTTAGGAAGATCATGTTTGGGAGCCCGTGGCATTAAAAGCCTGAAACCCGTTTAAATGATCAGTTGTGATTCTTCTAACATGCACAGCAGAGTCACATGACTTCAGTATAGACAGCGTCTCAATGGCGTGTAAGTGTTCCTCACGTGACTCTGAGCTCATCTGTGTCAGGACAGCAGTGGACCGGGCCAGCAGACCTGGACTCCCTCCTCTCAGCAGAACCAGAACCACCGGCAGAGCCCGGTACTCCAGGAACAGCGCCTGTCCTTCATCCGTCCGCACCGCACACCACAGCACGTCCACAGCCTGAGCCAGGACGTCCACTACAGGACAACAACACACATTCATTTTTTACATTCTATTGTGTTTTGTGTGTTATAAAGAAAGAAATTGTTAAACCCCATGTGCTTAGCATTTTATAATATTGCAACTAATTAGTACAAATTAGTAATTGGCACTTTATGTATCGTACCTTCCTAGTAAGCTGGCATTTTTATATTGTATTAACCGTCTTTGTTATATATTTTTAAATGTTAATTGTCTTTGTTGTGCAATTTTAACTATCATATGATCTTAATTGTGTAGGACTATAGATGGAAATAGCATTGTGCTAAATCTGGTGCAGCCATCTTTTTAATGTAACTGCACATTGTCCTGATATAAATAAAACAAACAAACAAACAAATTTAACAATATAGACTGTTTCAAAGCAGCTTTACAGTGATAATAGGAGATTACAGTAACTGAGATTGATTTGTTTTACAGCAGCTCTAGAATACAGTTATACTCCAGATAAAGTTTGTTTTTGATTCACTTCCGTTGGAGAAGAACAACAGATGTCACAACAGCATCAGTTCAGGAGGAGAGAAATAATGACGTTATTGAACTAAACTGAATCAACATTGAACAGACTCAAGCTGAATTTACTTGTTTTTAATTCTTATTTTGATTGCCTTTAATGCGTGGCTATTATTATTATTTTTATTCATGTTTATTTTAATGTTGTATTTTATATGTAATTGTGTGCCTCACGTGATTATTTTGATGTATAGCACTTAGGGTGTTTAAAAGTGCTTGACAAATAAAGTAGGATTGAATTGGAATAATAGTAGAAGAACAAATCTTTGGGGTTTGGACTGATGGGTTAGTGAACCCGAGGTTACCCAGAGTCCTAGAGCTCCTCCTGCACACACACACACACACACACACACGACGAACCCTAAACCAAGCCATCACATACAACTTTCTGCGTTTTTCCATTTTTTAAAAACCTTTAATTACCTACACTAAACCTACCCATCTACACACACACACACACACACACAGACACACACACACACACACACCTAAACCAAGCCATCACACACACACACACACGACACCTAAACCAAGCCATCACACACACACATACACACACACACACACACACACACACACACACACGACACCTAAACCAAGCCATTACACACACACACACACACGACCCCTAAACCAAGCCATGGCCCTCCTCACACACACACACACACACACACACACACACACACACACACACACACACACACACACACACACACACACACACACGACCCCTAAACCAAGCCATGGCCCTCCTCACACTCACACTCACACACACACACACACACACACACACACACACACACACACACACACACACACACACACACACGACCCCTAAACCAAGCCATGGCCCTCCTCACACTCTCACAGACACACACTCACACACACACACACACACACACACACACGGGAAAATCTCAGAGTAAAACTGGGAGTTGTAATAAATATGATACACCGGTGTTTTGCCAGATGAGAAGATGTTGCCCATCTATCAATCTTTTTACTCTTTTAATTAACTTTATGAATCATATATCTCTTTTAATACATTTTATAACTGTTTTAATTTTCCTTGCTTCCTTCCTTTCTGTGTAAAGCACTTTGAATTAGCATAGTGTATGAAATGTGCTATATAAATAAACTTGCCTTGAATAATGACACTACTGTCATATCTGCATTTAACTTGTTTCATAATGAACTCTACAGTTATTAAACAACTAAATCAACACTGATCTGAAGACTAACAGTCTTTTTAAAGCTGAATTTCTCATATTTGATGAAGTTTGCATCACTGATTCTGTTATTTTCCTGTTTATTACTATAAAGCTGCTTTGACACAATCGCTAGCACTATAGAAATAAAGACTTAAAACAATATTTTAATTGCAAATATATAAATAAACACAGAAACATTCATATTTAGCACTGTAATGTAAATGCACTTTTCAAGGAATCTTTATTTTTGCATCATAAACCGTCTTATACTATATTATTGAATTTAAAAAAATTAAACAAATAATCTCATTTTGCTTCTCCAGTAAACGTCTCTTGATTTAAGAATATTTCGATATTTGTAATGGAAAACAAGAGGATGATTTGCATCTTTTGAAGTACATGCAACATTTAACGCCATAACTTCTTATAGTATATAGTTTTATAGTATATAGAAATATAGTAGAATATAGACTCATGATAATGAGATGTTTTAGACAGTAATGAGCTTGAGCCATTTATCCTGACTATAGGAATGTTCATGACTTCAACATGTTATTCATTTCAATGATGCATCTCCAATTTTTCTATGACTTTTGGTGTCAGAAATGAACTATTTATTAATGGAAAATTGACTCTGCAGTTCATATCATACTCTATAATGCTTAAAAACACACAGACTCGTGTGCAACACTGCCATCTGCTGCAGTACAGAGACCATGATAAACATCTCATTTTCATTAGTTTGTCAGTTATTATCATCAAAATTAAAATTAATGAACACTTGAAATATATCAGTCTGTGTGTAATGAATGAATATAATATCCAAATTTCACTTTTTGAATGGAATTACTGAAATAAATCAACTTTTTGATGATATTCTAATTATATGACCAGCACATGTATATATATATGGTTGCATATATAAATTTGTATTTTTATATATAATTAATATTTTTATAAATACATACATGTATACATTAGTGGGCAAAAGTGATTTCCAGCCTAGGAAAATTTACATCTTCACCCTTTGTTCAAATATTACTAAATATTTTGTAGTCATAGTACACAGTTGTGCTTGGAGTTTTGATTAACATGCACAATTTTTATCCAGGCTGTCGCACTAAGAAATTATGAACACATGCAAAAACAAGAGAAAACCAATAAGATATTAATAACTGATTATGTTGTAATCAATGTTTGTTTCAAGTTTTTTGTTTTTCTTTGCATTTGTTTTGCAGAGTAAAGTAAAAACCTGTAGCAGTAGTTTGCTTTTTTTGCCAAATCATTTTGTCAGATAAATACTTTTAACCAAGTTCTTCCTTCATATTTAAAATATATATATCATATATTTTCCATATATTTTGATGGTTTAATTTAAAATGCAGTTGCTCATTTGCACATATAATGATATTAATGCATATAGTGATTGTCTATTTTATCTTTACATTTTAATTAATCGGTAATCACAAAAAGATACAACTTTTGATCTGAATAATTTTTCATTTTCATTAGTAAATGTTTAAATTAATATTAAGTAAGATAAATAAATGCTTTAGAAGTATTTTTCATTGTTAGATCATGTTAACGAATGCTAACAACCTTATTATAAAGTGTTACCAGAAAAATATATATATATTTTTGCACAATATGAAAACACTAAATGCACTGCATGATAATTACTGTGGTTTCCCTGAGCGATTATTCTCTATTAGACTCATTTCAGGACAATATTGCTCAGACATTGGCTTTTGTCTTGCTTAGTTGGGGACATTTCATTTATATTTAAGAATATTATTGATCTCCTTTTATTGATGCCATTATATTGGCATTGACTTCGTTGTTGATGTTTTTGTTTGTTTTTTGTTTCTATTATTATGAACATTTTGTTTTTAATTCTGTAAAGCACTTTGGAACCCTTGTTGTTTGCTTAAATTGTGCTATATAAATAAAGTGGATTGGATTGGAACACACTGAACTTACTTAAGCCGGACTATGACGATATTTACTTCTGGAAAAACAAACTTTGTTGCGTTATTTTCCTGTTATGACAGTAAGCTGCTTTGAAACGGTCTTTATTGTAAAAAGCTCTATATAATAAAGGTGTCTTGACTTGTTTGACCTTGACTGAGGGTTTTGATGATGATGAGGCTGCACAGAAAGCGTGTGTGAAGACAGGAGCTCTTAAACAGTGGACACACACGCGGGCGAGCCGGGTCACATGATCCTCGAGACACCTCGTCCCCCAGCCTCCTCAGCGTGGAGGTCAGGACAGCGTGCTGAAGAGAGAGACCGAGATGAGGCATTAAAACACACACTTCTGCAGGCACTGAGGTGTCCGTCTGCCTGCATGAGTGACATAAAACAGCTTGCGATAAACATCTAATAATAATAATTAGGACACGAGGAAATGCTTTTTACAAAACTTCAGACAAAGCTAGTTTTTGGACAAAAAAAAAATAGTGATTTAAGCAGCTTCCTTTGATCTGAAGCATATGGAAACTGAACTGTGAGAGATGATGTTGATGATGATGATGATGATGAAGCATCTCCTGCCTCAGATTGCTGGGCTCTAGTGTTGTAGTTCTCGAGACTTTTTGATGGTCTCGTCGAGTCCGCATTTGGTCTCGGTCTCGGACATTGAGGACTCGCGATTTTTTTTCAAGACCAGTCAAGACCATAACTGTGAAAATATCACTAAATTTACCAGTATATTGTCTCATTTTTTGTTAACATCCTTGCTTTTATTAGATGTAAAACGATCGATGAGTAATGTAGACGAACTGCTGCGCGTGTGACAGAGAGAGAGAGAGAGAGAGCGCCCGGTCGCGCGCGCACTCTTTCTCTTCTGAGCCAGGCGAAAGTATTGGGTTCACCGTCTCCTAAGCGCTGTCTTGCATGGCACATATTAATAAAAATAAATTGACACGATGGTAAAAGATCGGAAGACCATAGTTTTATGTGGAGCGATTCGGATATTTTTTCCTGAATTAGCCTACCGCTGGTTGTGAATTGCTTAAATACGTTTAAAAAGGATTGTTGTAAGTTTAAAAACAACATAATGTATGTATTGTTTATAAAAGGTGGAGAAAAGTTTAGTGTAGTGAAGACTTTAGTGATTAACAATGAATAATTGTTTTGCATACTGTACTAAATGATGGAAGTCACCCAGGAGTATTGAATAAAGATGGTTACGTTTATTGAAACTTGAGTGTTTAATATGCTATGCATTTTTATGGGAATGTGGATCATTCAGATAAATTTGAGAAGCTCTTTTGATCATGTTTCACAAGTTTTTGTAGTGTGGGGCGCTGGTCTTGGTCTCGACTTGGTCTCGGCCCCTAAAAGTCTTGGTCTTGTCTCGATCTCGATACACTCTGGTCTTGGTCTTGTCTTGGTCTCGGGTTAGGTGGTCTTGACTACAACACTACTGGGCTCTTAAAAACACACAGGGTTGTTTGATTTAATAATATTGTTTTTTTTCTCATTATTGTTGTTATTATTGGACTTTATTTATTTTATTTTTATTAATGACACTGAATATTAGATGTATGCTGTCATATTAAGACAGACTTCCCGAAAAAACTGACAAACATCCGGTTTCTCAACTGTTCACTTATGACAAAACCGAGAGAAAATTTGCCAAGACAGGTATTTAGACATTATTTGGGTTTATGTGTCTGTTCAAGGGCAAGTAAACGCGAAAGAGGAATCAATTTGTTGTTCAAGCTCTATATAAAACTCGTTTCTCTCTTCTCTCTCTCTCTCTCTCTCTCTCTCTCTCTCTCTCTATCTCTCTCTCTCTCTCTCTCTCTCTCTCTCTCTCATCTCTCTCTTCTCTCATCTCTCTCTCTCTCTCTCTCTCTCTTCTCTCTCTTCTCTCTCTCTCTCTCTCTCTCTCTCTCCTCGTCTCCTCTCTCTCTTCTTGTCTCTCTCATTCTCTCTCTCTTCTCCTCTCTCTCTATGTCTCTCTCTCTCTCTCTATGTCTCTCTCTCTCTTTCTCTCTCTCTCTCTCTCTATGTCTCTCTCTCTTTCTCTCTCTCTCTCTCTCTCTCTCTCTCTCTCTCTCTCTCTCTATGTCTCTCTCTCTCTCTCTCTATGTCTCTCTCTCTCTCTGACTGTGAGCACAGATAACATGCGAGTCTCAATTTTTGCCTCTTCTTACGCGTTTAAAATTGTTTGAACGTGTAAATTGGCAAGACGAAACATAAACTTATATAAACTTTCCCTCTATGATGAAAAAATCGTATTGACCCCAAACTTTTGAAAGGTAGTGTAAATGTATTCCAATATCGTGCAGCCCTAACAGAAATCTTTCGGATTTTAAGGTTTTGAAAAGCGTTGTTTCTCCAATCACAACTGATTCCATTCATTTTGCCATAAGTTGATAAAGTCAGATGGTAGTTTAGTGTATGATGCGACACGTGTGTGTGTGTGTGTGTGTGTGTGGTGTGTGTGTGTGTGTGTGTGTGTGGCTTGTTTTTGTGATATATGAGGACACAAATGTGTATAATGACATGGGTATTACACTGGTATTACAACTTAAACGTGAAATATGAGGACATTGCATGCGTCCTCATATTTCAAACAGCTTAAAAATCATAAAAAACAATGTTTTTTTTAAATGTTAAAATCCAGCATGTCTCCTGTAAGGGGTAGGTTTAGGGACAGGGGCAGTGTAGGGGGATAGAATATATAGTTTGTCCAGTATAAAAACCATTACGCCTATGGAATGTCCTCATAAGTCACAAAAACAAACATGTGTGTGTGTGTGTGTGTGTGTGTGTGTGTGTGTGTGTGTGTGTGTGTGTGTGTGTGTGTGTGTGTGTGTGTGTGTGTGTGTGTGTGTGTTACCTGTGTGCTGCGCTCCAGAAGCGTCAGACAGCAGTAGATACAGCGGATCAGAGACAGCAGGAGAGACGACTCCATCACAGACGCCTGATGAAGATGCTCCACCAGCACGGGCAGCGCCTGATGACATCACATTAATCACGGGATAATACTTTACAATCACCACATGCACAATTATCATACGTTAATTTTTAAGTGACCAAACCAGCTGTTAGAATACTGAAATGCTTAATAAATTATTTTTATAATGTTTTAAAAACATGCTGGAGAACCCGTGAACTCAGAATCGACCTTTAAAAGGTTAGTCACACAAATATAAAGTTCTGTCCTTAATTACTCGTTCCAAATATGCAAGACCTTTGTTCATCTTCTGAACACAAAGTAAGATATTTTAAATGACATTTGAGATCTTTCTGACCCTCCATTGACAGCAATTGATTAACCACTTTCAAGGCCCAGAAAGGTAGGAAAGACATCGTTAAAATAGACCATGTGACTACAGTGGTTCAAATGTATGTTATGAAGCAACAAAAACACTTTTTTTGTGCAAAAAAAAAAACGACATTATTCAGCAATTTCTTCTCTTCTGTGTCAGATCTCAGTAAACACAGAGCAGTGCTTCTGCGTGAGAATGCCATAAGACATGGACTAACCTTGGCACATCTCTCGTGCAGTGAAGGGCGTAGTGTGTTCGTGAGGTTTGACCCATCTCTGACCTCTACGAGCTGACCGTCCACGACCCAATCCAACAGAACCGCCAGCAGCTTCACTGACGGCCCGAGTACAGCGGCCTGTAAAACACACAAAGCAACAACCTAGCTTACAAAAATATGTTCTGATGTTCTCAGTTTTGTTGTCTGCATTTTTTCTTGTTTAAGAAAAACATGGTTACCAAAAACATTAATGGTATATTTAATTTGAACATGTTACAAACATTATGGGGACATAAGGTTTTGAATGTTAAACGTTTTGAAACAAGTAGTAATTTTAAAAACATTAGATAAACGTCTAACTAAAACGTTTAATGAACGATGTATAAAACATGTTTTTTGTTAATGATTTCAGAATGTTATTAAAATCGCGGCCTTCTTTTTCCGAAGTAAATTCAAGGTTAACTTACTAAACTCGATGAAAAGCAGAGGACTGATGAAGTTTGATGCTTTGTTTTGAGGTGATGGAGGGCGTTTACATGATTAGCATGTGAATCACTCGTGTGTGGGTGTGGTCACATTAGAGATAATGAGCACGCGCTTGAGAAACTGTGCGTCTCGTTGCTTTCGTACGAATTACTTAAAGAATATTTGTTTTTGATATTAATTTAATAGATACCTTAAGCTTTCTAAAGACATATGTCTGTGTGGCAAGTATTCGCTAAGTTACAGTTCATTTTATGTTGCGTTTCAGAATGAACTTCACACTGAGAGAGACGGCAGAAAGCACATTGTGTTTATTTTCTTTATTTTACGAAAAGCACAATATTTTGTTTTTATTGTGAGTGTACTAGGGCTGGTCCGAATACCATTTTTTGAGCGTCAAAGCTTCGGTAGTAATGAACATCGAATATTTGAAGCTTTGGAATCACTATATGTCTGTCTGTCCGTTTGCATTTTGATTATTTCGAGAACCGTTCATCCAAACGACTTCACAAGGGAGTGCAGTGACGTAATTGGTGCAATATAGATAGACAGGCGAGACACGTTCAGAATTAATAAACTTTTAATAAACTACAGAACAGCGCAAGCAGGAAGCAGCGCGCCTCACGCGAGCAGAGCTTATATGCTCCGAGAACGGACACTGCACTAGTGATATAAAACACACACACACACAACACAGGTCTTTTAACTTAAGCAATATTTTTAATAAGGTAGTCTTATAATATTTTGCTCACTGACAAAGTAGGGTAGATTTAAATAAATAAAAACGAAATTTAAATAAAAATGAAATTTAAATAAATAATAAATAAAAATGAAATTTAAATAAATAATAAATAAAAACGAAATTTAAAAAAATAAAAACGAAATTTAAATAAATAATAAATAAAAACAATATTTTAATAAATAAAAACTAAATTTAAATATAGAACGACTAAATTTAAATAAAGAAAAACTAAATTTAAATAAAGAGAAACGAAAAATGAATGAACAAACTGTAATAGTCTAAATAAAGAACACGGTAGCAATAACAATTTCAATAATTTAGATTGATAATAATGGGTAAAAACGATAATACATTTTTTTTCTATTATTCTACTTTCCACAATCTAAAAGCAACGCAGCTTAACCCAAAATACAAGCTCAGGCATGCACTTCTGTCCATACAAACTTTACACAAATTTTATAGTGTAAAACATATTCAAGCGCGAATGAGGACCGTTTCGAGGGGGATGCCAGGTGTGCAAAAAATAAATAAATAAAACGAATATTCGATACTTCAAATCGAATACCAACCCACCGGACGAATATTTGAATATTCGGGTCCAGCCCTAGAGTGTACATTTAATAGTTTTGAATAGTTATTTGAGTCTTCTGTTTTAATTCAGAGCCTTGCAACGAAATCTCGCTCAACTATATATTGTGAATGTACAGTTGAATGACAATAAAGTCTAAGTCTAAGTCTCTTTGGAAAAAAGCGAGGTGGTCACGCCGGCCGATCCCTGGGGGTCAAAGGGGTCATGACATGGATTTTCCTTGAGCTTCGGGAACAAACACTATTTTTTACAGGAAGAACATTGCCAGAATGTTTGGTTAACGATGTTAAAGCACCACAGGAGCTCCACTTATCTTCAGTAGCCACTGCCATTAGTTTCCCAGCATGCCAGTGACTATTCTGATTGAATGGTCCAATCACAGGCTGCTGGTGATCATCAACACACGCTCATTAAATCAAGCCCACCACGGTGATCTGAGAACAGTGTCGTTGCTGGTTTGCGTTTGACTCACCTTTCCCGCTGCTTTATTTGGCGGAGGATGTTCTGGTTTGCAGGCTTTGGGAACAGTAGTTTCTCGGCCCCTGTGTGTCGTGAACGACTCGTACTTTCTCTGTGAAAACAAAAACACAGGTTTATATTAGTGATGCACGAGCTCAAAGCTTCAGCAAAGAGGAGGTTTTAATTGTTCTAAATATGTATTCACAACCGATCAAAAGCTTGGAATCATTAAGATGTTTTAATGTTTTTGAAAGAGTCTTTTCTGCTCACCAAGGCTCAAAAATACAATAAATTGTGAAATATTATGACAATGTAAATCAGTTGTTTTCTATGTGAATATATAGTAAAGTGTAATTTATTCCTGTGAATTTTCAGCATCATTACTCCAGTCTTCAGTGTCACATGATCCTTCAGAAATCACTATAATATGATGATCTGATCCTTAAGAAACATTTATGATTATTATCAATGTTGAAATTTCATACTGGTTTTGTGTAACCGTGCGATACATTTTATTTTTTAGGATTCTTGAATGAATAGAAAGTTCAAAAGAACAGCATTTATTTGAAATAGAATCTTTTGTAACATTATAAATGTATTTACTGTCACTTTTGATCAATTAGTGCATAAAAATATGAATTACTCTTTTTTATCTTGCTTACACTAAACTTTTGAATGGTAATGTATCATAGTTTCTACAAAAATATGAAGCAACAAAAACTGTTTTCAGCATTAATAATAATAAAAGGTCACGTACCTGCAGGTTCTCCAGCCGAGCTTGAACTTTCTGAGACTGACATTCCAGCTTTCTGTTCTGCTCACTGACCTCATTAATCTGAGCAAACACACACTCGTGTTACTCATCATCACAGACAGAAACACACACACAGCACAGTAACATAAACACTGCTGAGCGCTGTATACAGTATATATAATATACACTACTCACCTGTTTCTTCATAGAATCATTTAATTCCTTCATGGAATCAAAACTGGACTTCATCCTCTTATTCTCTCTGTTCTTCTGCTTCAGAGCAGCTTCCAGCTCATTGGTCTCTTGCTGATATTGCTGTAGGAAAAACAGCAGATTTGGAATCAGTCTAATGTGCAGCTCTACATGAAGCTGAACTGAAACGATCTGTATAGTATAAAGAAAGGCATGTTGTGTGACGTTTAAGTGAGACCTACTCTCACACACACACACACACACACACACACACACACACACACACACACACACACACACACACACACACACACACACCACACACACACACACTAGTATACAGTAATAAAGGTTGTGTGACAAAGCGAGACCTGCAAGTGTCTGAGCTGTAGTCTTCTCACACACACACTCACGCTCACACTCACTCACACACTCACTCACGCTCACACTCACGCTCACACTCACGCTCACGCTCACTCACGCTAAACACACTCACTCACGCTCACGCTCACACTCACGCTCACGCTCACGCTCACTCAGGCTCACACTCACACACTCACTCACACACTCACTCACACACTCTCACGCTCACGCTCACGCTCACGCTCACACTCACGCTCACGCTCACACACTCACTCACACACTCACTCACACACTCACTCACACACTCACTCACACACTCACTCACACACTCACTCACACACTCACTCACACACTCACTCACACACTCTCACGCTCACTCACGCTCACGCTCACGCTCACACTCACACTCACACTCACTCACCACACACTCTCACGCTCGCTCACGCTCATGCTCACGCTCACACTCACACACTCACACTCACGACTCACCCCACGCTCACACTCACGCACTCACTCACGCACTCCACTCACGCACTCACTCACGCACTCACTCACACACTCTCACCGCTCACTACCACGCTCACGCTCACATCACTCACACTCACACTCACACTCACTCACCATCACCACTCACTCACACACTCTCACGCTCGCTCACACTCACGCTCACGCTCACACTCCACACCACGCTCACGCTCACCTACCTCACGCTCACACTCAGTACACTCACGAACTCACTCACACGCTCACTCACGCTCACTCACGCTCACTCACGCTCACTCACGCTCACTCACACTCACCCTCACGCTCACACTCACTCAACACTCTCACGCTCACGCTCACACCTCTCACTCACGCTCACACTCACGCTCACTCTCACACTCACGCTCACACTCACTCACACACTCTCACGTACACTCACTCACACTCACGCTCACACTCACACACTCACTCACGCTCACACTCACACACTCACACTCACACACTCACACTCACTCACGCTCACACTCACGCTCACACTCACGCTCACACTCATCACACACTCTCACTCTCACGCTCACACTCACGCTCACACTCATGCTCACACTCACGCTCACACTCACGCTCACACTCACGCTCACACTCACTCACACACCTCACGCTCACGCTCACACACACTCACACACTCACCTCACGCTCACACTCACTCACTCACGCTCACCTCACGCTCACACTCACGCTCACACCTCATGCTCACACTCACGCTCACACTCACGTCACACATCTCACACTCACACTCACGCACACACACTCACTCACGCTCACGCTCACACGCTCACACTCACCTCACTCACACTCACTCACACACTCCACGCTCACGCTCACACACACACTCACACACCTCACTCACTCACTCACCACACTCACGCTCACACCTCACGCTCACACTCACGCTCACGCTCACACTCACACTCACAACTCACCCACACTCTCACGCTCACACTCACGCTCACCTCACGCTCACACTCACGCTCACACTCACGCTACACTCACACTCACACTCACGCTCACCACTACTCACACTCACGCTCACACACTCACCTCACACTCACACTCACCCTCACGCTCACACTCACGCTCACTCACACTCCACTCACTCACCTCACAGCTACACTCACACTTCACACTCACGCTCACACTCACGCTCACGCTCACGCTCACTCACGCTCACACTCAACGCTCACACTCACCTCACACTCACGCTCACACTCACGCTCACACTCACGCACTCACGCTCACACACTCACTCAGACACTCTCACACTCAGCTCACGCTCACAGCTCACTCAGCTCACGCTCACACTCACGCTCACTACTCACGCTCACACTCACGCTCACACTCACGCTCACACTCACGCTCACACTCACCTCACACTCACGCTCACACTCACGCTCACACTCACACTCACTCCACTCTCACACTCACGCTCACACCTCACTCACACCTCACACTCACGCTCACACACTCACAGCTCACACTCACTCACGCTCACACTCACGCTCACACTCACGCTCACACTCACGCTCACACTCACACTCACTCACACACTCTCACCTCACAGCTCACACACTCACTCACGCTCACGCTCTCACTCACACACTCTCACGCTCACACTCACACACTCACTCACACTCACGCTCACCTCCACGCTCACACTCACGCTCACACTCACGCTCACACTCACTCACTCACACTCACTCACACTCACTCACACTCACTCACACTCACTCACACTCACTCACACTCACCTCACTCACTCACGCTCACACACACTAGTATACAGTAATCAAGGTTGTGTGACGAAGCGAGACCTGCAAGCGTCTGAGCTGTAGTCTTCTCACAACACACACACAACACACACACACACACACACACACACACACACAATGTTGGTGCAACAGCATTATGAGGACTCTCCATAGGCGTAATGGTTTTTATACTGTACAAACTATATATTCTATCCCCCTACACTGCCCCTATCCCTAAACCTACCCATCACAGGAGACATGCTGCATTTTTAATTTTTTAATAAAACATTGTTTTTTATGTTTTTTAAGCCATTTGATTTATGAGGACTTTTGACATGTCCTCATAAACCACCCATAAGTTGTAATACCAGTGTAATACACATGTCATTATACAAATTTGTGTCCTCATAAATCACATAAACCAACTCACACACACACACAACAACACACATACATATATAACAGTAATCAAGGTTGTGTGACGAAGCGAGACCTGCAAGCGTCTGAGCTGTAGTCTTCTCACACACTCATTAGCTCACGCTCACGCTGACACTCACGCTCACACTCATGCTCACACTCACTCACACACACCTGCACGCGTGTGAGCATCTCCTCCTCCACGACTCTGAGTCTGTGAGCGCTGCTCTGCTGCTGCAGGAGTGTGTTCTCTCTCCTCCGCTTCTCTGCTGCCCACACCTGCTGACTGAGCCGCTCCGCCTCACACACACACACACGTTGGGTTTTCATGTTATATAGGGACATTTCATAGACAATGGTTTTAACACACTCACTCACACACACACACACACACACACACACACACACACACACACACACACACACACACACACACACCACACACCACACACACACACACACACACACACACACCACACACACACACACACACACATCACTCACACACACTCACTCACACACACACACAACACACTCTCTCTCTCCTCACACACAGACACACACCCACCTCCACACACACACACACACACACACGCACGCTCGCACTCGCTCGCTCCTCTCATTCACACTCCATCACAACTCACACACACTCACACTCACACTCACACTACACTCACACACACACACACTCACACACACTCCACACACTCTACACACACTCACACACTCACACTCACACACACACCACACACACACACACGCTCACGCTCCCTCGCTCTCTCTCTCATTCACACTCACTCACTCACACTCTCACACACACACACACAAACACACACACACACACTCTTTCATACTCACTCACACACACACACACACACACACACACACTCTTTCACACTCACAGACACACACACACACACTCACTCACACACACACACGCGCACGCACGCTCGCTCGCTTGCTTGCTCTCATTCACACTCACTTACACTCACACACACTCACTCTTTCATACTCACTCACACACACACACACACACACACACACTCTTTCATACTCACTCACACACACACACACACACACACACACACACACACACTCTTTCACACTCACAGACACACACACACACTCACTCACCACACACACACGCGCACGCACGCTCGCTCGCTCGCTTGCTCTCTCATTCACACTCACTCACACTCACACACACACACACACACACACTCACACACACTCACACTCACTCACACACAAACACACTCCCTCGCTCTCTCTCTCATTCACACTCACTCACTCACACTCACACACACACACACACACACACACACACACACACACACACACACACACACACACACACACTCTCTTTCACACTCACAGACACCACACACACACACTCTCTCTCTCACACACACACACACACACACACACTCTCTCTCTCACACACAGACACACACGCTCGCTCGCTCTATCACACTCACACACACACACACACACTCACAGACGCTCTCTCTCTCTCGCTCTTTCACACTGAAAGAGACACACACACACTCACTCTTTTTTTTTTTTATATTCTTTTTTTTATTTTGATCTTACAGGTCCATACAATACAGTCAATGACACTACCTGACATACTTCTCATTGAGCCATTTGCAATTATACAATAATAAACCCACACAAACAAAAGCATCACCGGCTCGGTAGACAGTACTAAAGTAAGCCAGGACCCTTTAGACATTCATTCTACATTACATACTCATAACCATTTTTAGACCTAGTAAAATCAGAATGAAAACTGAACAAACATGTTGGGGTAAACCTCAATGACTCAAAAAGCCCTCTTCCGAGGGGGAATAATAATAAAACAAATTAAAAAAAAGGACACCCAAATCCACTTTAAACAAATGAAGGGCGTAATGGAGTGATGTATGTTATCCATCTTTCCCATCTTTTCAAAAAAGTTCCCTGTTGCAGTCTCAAAGCAAAAGTAATCCTTTCCATCTTGAAAATATCGTAGATAATGTCAACCCATTCCTCATGGTGGGTTTTCCTGGTTTTAACCACCTTCTAGTAATAGCTTTTCTACTAGCAGCACTTAAGATCTGAAACAAGTATTTGACATGAGAAGAAACATTTTTTGTTGTTAAGGCACCTAAATATAAAGACTCAAATTTAAATTGAATGTCCATCTGAAAAATGCTTTGCAAAGCTTTATAAACCTCCCTCCAAAATGGAATCAATAATGTACAGGACCAGAAAATGTGAAAATGATTTGCTTCGAGGCACCCACATTGTCGCCAACATGCCGAAGAATTGGTGTAGTGCTTCTTTTGAGCTGGAGTAATGAAAAACCTTATAAGGTTTTTCCAGCAAAACTCTCGCCATAAAGATGAACTGGAAGTTTTCCACTGTATCTCACATAAGTTCTCCCAATCTTCTTCATTTAAGACAAAATTTCCTTCCTGTTCCCATTTTTGCTTTACAAACATTGAACTACCTTTTGTTTGTTGTAGCCCCTTGTATATTCTTGAGATGAGCTTCCGGTTAGAGCCAACAAGATAAGCCTCTATAAACACTTTTAACAGAATGTATATCCCCGCCTACTATTGTACACCTCTTCTGCATTTGGTCAATATAATGCCGGACCTGAAGGAATCTGTAAAAATCGTCCTTATCTAAGCCAAATTGCCTCTTCAGATTTTGAAAGCTATTCATAGTCCCCTTATGCAAAAATGTACAGTATGCTGTTAAGCCTTGCGAAGTCCATCTCTTAAATCTTGCGTCCCATCTATTAGGCAAAAAATCTGTATCAAACGCACACCATCTCAAGACCTTTACCCCATCCTTCAGGTTACTTTGAGCTATTACCTTGTTCCATATCTTAAGTGACAAACAGATCCATGGGTTTCCCAATTCCTTTAAATTGTATAACAAATCCTTGTCCCCAATTGCAGCCTGAATTGGAAATTTATCTGACATAGCACCTTCAATCTCCTTCCATCTAGCACGATAATCTGGGTTGCACCAGCATATTAATGGCCTCAGTTGAGCAGCGTTATAGTAGTCTTTTAAGCATGGGAGAGCAACCCCGCCCTTGATTTTTGTCAATTGTAAACTCTGGTATCTAATTCTTGGCCTTCGTCCCTGCCAAATGAACCTTGAAATAAGCTTGTCCCACTCCTGAAATTGTTGGTCGGGTATATCTATTGGAAGAGATTGAAAGAGATACATCAATTTCGGCAAAATAACCATTTTGACAGATTCCACTCGTGATCCGAAATTAAGAAAAGGTAAAAGATCCCATCTCCTTATGTCTTCCCTAATCTTTTTGTTCAAGGGAAGGTAGTTTAAGTGAGAACAAAGTTGTCAAATCTATTGGAATGTTCACCCCCAAATATCTAATTGAACCCGAGTCCCATTTCAAATTATACTTATTTTTCATATTTACAGAAGGGCTGTAATTAAAACATAGAATTTGTGTTTTATGAACATTCAGCTTGTATCCAGAGAAAGATCCGTATTGCTCCAATAATTCCAATAGCCGTGCCAAAGATTGTTCAGGGTCAGTTAAATACACCAGTACATCATCAGCGAACAGCGAAATAATTTGTTCTCCCCCATACATAACGATTCCTTTAATATTGTTGTCCTGAATGATCCATTGACTCAGGGGCTCAATAAAGATTGCAAACAGGAGGGGGCTAATTGGGCAGCCCTGTCTTGTTCCTCTTTCTAATGAAAAGGGGCTAGAGACAGCCCCATTTATTTTAATTCTTGCCCTTGGGCTATCGTAGAGAGCTCGTAATGTTTTAATAAAGGTACTATGAAATCCAAAATTATCCAAAATTTTGTACAAAAAAGACCAATTTACACAGTCAAACGCTTTTTCTGCGTCCAGCCCCACTAGTACTGCATCCAAATTATTTTCTGTTATATGGTTAATTACATGTAAAGTCCATCTAATACTATCTTGAGTTTGTCTTCCGCGAATAAAACCCGTCTGGTCAAGACTAATAATTAATGGTAGCAGTCCCTCTAATCGTTTGGTTAGTATATGAGTAAATATTTTATAATCCTGGTTCAACACGCTTACTGGTCTATAATTACCGCATTCCGACTTGTCCTTCCCCTCCTTCGGAATTAAAGATATTACCGCCTCCCTCCAAGATGGAGGTATACTGTTCTCTTTAAGAACCCAGTTAAAGGTGGACTGCAGCACAGAGGTCAAAGAACCCTCCATGACTCTGTACCATTCGGAAGGGAACCCGTCCGGACCTGGAGCCTTATTTGGTTTAAGATGCGATATAGCTGAGCGAATTTCTTTCTCTGTTATTTCTGCTACAAGAATCCTACTTTGTTCACTATTCAATTTAGGCAGATGAATTTTCTGAAAGAAATCTTCCATTTTCTCTCCATCTATTTGAGGCTGGGAGTATAGTTTTTTTATAATAATTTTCAAAACAATCTTGTATTTCGTTTAATTTGTAATGCATAGAATTAGTAATAGGATTTTTTATTTTATGAATTGAATTCTCTGCTTGTTGTTTTTTCAGCCTATAAGCTAACAATTTGCTGGCTTTCCCACCCCCTTCATAATATTTCTGTTTTGTAAAAATTTACTTTTTTTGTATATCCTTTGTATAAATCTCATTTATTTCGTTCTTTTTCTTCCTAAGTAGCTCTCTATCTTTTTTATCATTTGTATCTTTGTGTTTTTGTTCCAATTGTTTTAATTCTACTTCCAACTGAATTAACTCTTTTTGTCTTACTCTCTTTAGGTGAGCACTGTATCCAATTATCTTGCCTCGAAGCACAGCTTTACATGCATCCCATAATATTGTAGGGGGGACTTCCCCATTGTCATTCTGTTCTAAGTATTCAGCAATATCCCTCTTAATTTGTTCCTTCATCTGAATCAGTACAAATGTATTTAACCTCCATAAGGTGTCTTTCTGGTACTGTTCCAGATTTAGTTTTAAATAAATGGGGCTATGATCCGAAAGGTCCATGTTCCCCACATCGCAGCCTACTACCCTGTTTAGATCTTGAGCAAAAGTAAGAAAATAATCAATCCTCGAGTATGCCAAGTGTGGATTTGAAAAAAAGGTGTAGTCTCTCTTTGAAGGGTTTAATTCTCTCCAGATATCAATTAATCCGATTTCTTTCATAGACAAATTTAACTTTTTACTTATCAAATTGGGCTGGACTGTGTGTGTATTTGAGGAGTCCAGTTTGGGATTTAGTCTAATGTTGAGATCCCCCCCACAGATTAGGACCCCATGGGTCTCTGCTGTTATCAAATCAAATATCTGTTTAAAAAACTTCCAGTCAGAGTTAGGAGGAGCGTAGATGTTAAATAAAGTAACCAATGAGCCCCCTAAATTTCCCCTCACTAGAATAAATCTTCCCTCTGTGTCCTTTTTTTCAAAAATGGGTTCGAAACTAGTCTTGTTAGGCCCCGTCCACACTACTACGTTTTCGTTTAGAAACGGAGACCTTTTGCTACGTTTGCACCTCCCGTCCACACTAAAACGGCAAAAACGAAGACCTAAAACGGAGAAGTTTAGAAACGCTGCAGACCCGTTTTGCGTTTTGAATCTCCGGAGGGCGTTTTAGTGTAGACGGGTCAAAACGGAGGACTTTAGAAACGATGACGCAGACGCTCGCGCTCGGCTCTCTGATTGGGTAACACCAGTCAGAGTGAATCTGCCTTACCTGATGCTATAACGTTAACTGCCTATGCGCCGGAGTCGAGCTATTATTCCAGCGATCTGTGACAATTCCTGTGCCGTGTGCAGCGCCGGTTCGACCGTACAGCGTCGGTTTTGGGTTAAGCCGGGAAGAACCAGCGCATGGTGGGATTTTTATCAATGAAGTTGTGTTGTGTTTACACCGGCACGCGCATGCCCAGTGAAGGTGAATGGTCACGTGATCCGCGTTTTCAGTCGTTTTAATGTGGACGGAGATCGCAGCTAAAACGCTGGTGTGGACGGAGATCGTATTCGTTTTAATTCTCCGTTTCTAAACTAAAACGCAGTAGTGTGGATGGGGCCTTAGATATCAATACTGCCACCCCCCTCCTGTGCCCCGCCTTATACGATGATGAGTACTGATGCTTAAAGCCCAATCGTTTTAATTTATCATGTTCTGTATCCGAAAGATGCGTTTCCTGTAAAAACGCAACCTCAACTCTCTCTCTCTTTAGTTTAGTTAATATCTTACTTCTCTTGATGGGGTTGACAAGGCCATTCACATTATAAGTTGCTATTTTAACTGATTGCATTCAGTATACTAAGGAGAAAAATGAGAGAGAGAGAAAAAAAAAAAAAAAAGGAAAGGAGAAAAATAAATAAATAAATCATCCCCCTAATTGACCATGAGTAACAAAAAGAATCCCAGGATATACCCCACAAACAACATAGAATGGCAGCAAGAACTGCTGCAACACAGAAAACACAATAAGAACAAAAAAGATAGAAATAAAAAGACTTCCAACTGTGGGGTCTTAATATTGACCCTGGTGAAGCCCTGATGGAAAAAGGGCTCTGAGGTAGAGCCTCCCCCCTAACAGATGGGAGAGGCCTTCATGCATGGTAATCGACTCTGTCTTGGCAAAATATAAAAGAAAATCCCCCCGACGTTTACATTATAATCCTGGTTATGCAGCCCGTTCAATGCCTCTTTAATAAGCAGGACGTGTTAAAGGACGTAATTCCTCTCTCTACTGGAGTCCCGAGCGAAAAAAGAAAAAGAAAATAACGACTCAACGGACTCACCCGTTATACTTTCAGCTAACTCGCAACAGCGATTTTCAGTTAACTAACAGTCAACCTGAATCCTGGTGTCTAAAAGCCTGTAATTTTTCCTTGAAATCCGAAGCTCTGCCAGCTCTGTGCCGGTTCCCTGGTCTCTTGACGGTATGCCACGTGAACCGCTGGATCCGCTCCAACAGCGAGTCCGGGTGTTTAATTACCGACACCGGGAACCCCCTCTTCGCCATATCCTCCGTAGCCTCCTCCGCCGAACCATACATCACAGTTCCTTCCTGGTAGAAAACTCTAAGCCTGGCGGGGAATGGCGTCTGAAATCGGATTTTCTTCTCCTTCAACACCGCTTTTGCTTCGGCATACTCCCTTCGCTTTTTCAAGACATCCGGCGCGTAATCGTGATCGAGATTGACTCTTTTCCCAAGATGTTGAAATCCTCGCTTTTGCCAAGCCATTCTCAACAGCTCTTCTTTCATCCTGTAGCTTGACATCTTGACAACGATGGACCTTGGCGTGGCTTCCCGGGCGGCCTCGGCATCAAGGCGCGGTGAGCTCTTTCCACTCGAAGTTCAAATGTAGCTGGAAGCTCCAAGCCCTCCCGCAGCAAGCTCTCCACATACATCACTATCGATGTGGAATTTTCCTCCGCACCCTCTTTAACGCCGTGAATTCTGATATTTTCTCGCCTGGAGGGGCCTTCTAAATCAGTCAGCTTAGCGTCTAGGTGTATCTGAAGGTGTAGCAACTCCTGCACGGTATCCTCAGCCACTTGTAACCGCGTTTCAGTCGCGTCAATCCTCCTCTCCGCCTCTTCGATCCTAGTATTGGATTTATTAATTTCTTCCCGAATCGCATTCAGCTGCTGACTGCTGTCTTTTCTGAACTCTCTCAGCTCTTTAAGTATGAGGCCAAAGTCCCCGGTCTCACTTTGACCCGCTCCGAGTTGCGTATGCGTTTCATCATCGTCCTCTTGCGTATGCGTTTCATCATCGTCCTCACACACTCACTCTTAATAACCAGTAACAATATAAATACTAAGGCTCAGGCTAATAATATAAGTGATATTTTTAACCAATACTCAGACTTTTGTATTGAATCTTTAATATCAGAACAGCAGTAAATGGATAAAGAACCGGAAACTACAGTCTTCATTCATTCTGAAGTGACAAACACATCACGGTTTAAGCTTGACAGTGAGACTAAACAAAGATGAAAACAGATTTGTAATTATTAAGAACCTCTTTTTTAATGTCTGTCTATATAGCTGATATTCATTTTTATTTCGGTTTTAGTTTGAGCTATTTTAACACATCAATTTAAACTAAATAAAATGAGAAATGTAAAAAATGAGAAACGCTAATAACGTAATGATAAAAGCTAATAATAAAATAAGTTTAAGGTTTTTTACAGTTATTTTATTTTCAAGTCACATTTTTTATTAGTGTTCAGATAATTTCAAGTTTTCATTTTAATTTCAGCAAAAGTTTTAGTAATTTTGTTGTGTGTTTGTGTCATTTAAAATATGTCTATATAGTTGATATTTATTTTTATTTCAGTTTAGCTACTTTAATACATCAATTTAAACTAAAATTAGAAATGCAACTAGCTGAAATAAAATAAGTTTTTTTTTTTAGCTATTTTATTTCAAGTCACATTTTTTTCAAGTGTTACCCTGATTGACACTCAGGTCATATCCCACAGATATGAATGATTATTACCTGCAGCTTCTCATAGATGTGCAGCATCTCCTGATACACACGCACCGCTGCTCCGCTCGAGATCCGGGATTCCTCTGTGACGTTCTTCACACAGGAGGAGCTTGAGGAACGGGCCAGATTCGATGGCAGTGTCATATCTGGAAAATCATAAATGAACATGATTCAGTACGAGACTCTCTGAGCTACGTGTGTGTGTGTGTGTGTGTGTTGTGTGTGTGTGTGTGTGTGTGTGTGTGTGTGTGTGTGTGTGTGTGTGTGTGTGTGTGTGTGTGTGTGTGTGTGTGTGTGTGTGTGTGTGTGTGTGTGTGTGACCTGTCTCTGTGCAGAATATGTTCGTTTCTTCAGGAGAATCTTCATCAGCACTGTCACTGGAAAATAAGACTGCAGGTCAATTCAGTGCAATAATAATAATTCATAATTAAAGCAGATCATGTTTGACCTCTGACCTTCGAGTCCTGTAGATCTCTCTGAGGGCTTTATTATAATCTCTCATCTTTCTGCATGTCTGATTTCTCCTCACTGCATAAACACACACTGGTGAGGAATTCAACCGGTCAGATGTGCAAAAATCCACTTCATTATTATTATTATTGTTATTATACGTCACCTTCATCATCAGCTGACGGCAGTGCAGATGCGTCTGGAACCTGCTGACACACCTTAGTTTTTAAGATAAAATAATAACAATAATAGAGGAATAATAATCAGAATCCTATCGGAATTTCTTGAATTATAATTCATAATATATATATTATATAATTTAAAATAAATAAATATAATATATATATATATATAATATATATATATATATATATATATATATATATAATATATATATATATATATATATATCCTCAACACATGAGAAAAACTATAAGAACACAAAGTTCCTAGTAACACTATTATGATTCTCAACAGAATAAAACGCTCATTTGAGGATTGTGTATCTGTATGGAAGGCCATTCCTATCAAATAAGAAGAAAAAGCATGCTTCTGTAAATCATGATTATCATATTTATGAGATGAAAAGTCATTATTACATGTCAAAATTATTAATTAAAGTCATTATGCAAAAAAAGTTGAAAAATTGACAAGTCATATTTATGAAATGAAGTCAAAATTATCAGTCATTTATGAGATGAAAATCAAAAGTAAGTCAAAATTAAAAGTCAACGGAACGCTAAAAAAGTCCAAATTAAATCAAAGTAAGTCATATTTATGAGATTAAACGTCGAAATGATGTCATTTACGAGATAAAAATCAAAATGATGTCCAAGACATAATTATAACATAAGTCAAAATTACAATTTAAAAAGTCCTAATAATGCAAAAAATCATATTTGTTACAGGAAAAGTAAAAATTACGACATACGACAATATGACATAAGTCGAAATTTGACATTCGAAAAGTTTAAATGATATAAAAACTAATTCTCACATAAATATCTACCTTTTTATCTCATAATTTCTATTTATTTCATAACTTGGACTTTTTAATGTCATAATGATGACGTAAAACTTCGAAATTATGACTGACAATGCCATAATTATGTCATGACTGGCTTAGTATGTCACTATTATGATTTACCAGAGCATGATTTGCTTCTCTTGAACTGAGATGTCATTTTGTCAACACAAGTCAGTACCAAAGAAAATTCCTTGTGTGTGCAGCACACTTGCAATAAAGCTCTTTCTGATTCTTCTGATTCTGAAGTCGAGTTCTGATATAAACACACAAAACACCCAACAGAATGTGAACTCTGAGCGCATAAACGCTTTTATTTACTTGATCTCACCTGATTCCTCCTCTGCAAATATTTCTGTTTTAATAATTCGATTCTTTCATCGAGATCAGAATCAGATTCGTTACTCATATTCTTTCAAAACAGCCGCCGCTCGTCTCCAAAACACTCACTGCAGTGACCGGAAGTGAACGCGCACGAGTCAAAATAAAAGTCCCAACGAGTTAATGAGTTCCTTCAGGCGAAGTAGTTACCTACTACACAACACAAGGACCGTAAATATTATTTAGTAAACATACAAGCTTTTTTTTCTCTCGATTATGATTTTAATCAAAATCATTATTCTGAATAACAAAAAGTGAACCTTGATACACACACACACACACACACACACACACACACACACACACACACACACACACACACACACACACACACACACACACACACACACACACACACACACACACACACCTAGTAAATGTGTTGAGAAAAATCTTGTTTATTCAAAGATTACATTGTCTCTTTTTTCCAGACAAAAACCAAAGACCTTTACATATGTGTAGCAAAAATAACTCTGTCACGGTGCAAATTATTAAGTTTTTTTCCAAATAGTAGTAGTATTTCCATTACTACTAATTCAAACTGTGAAAAATCTAGAAAAATACATATTTAAGTTTTTAATGGCTTGATCAAGTCAAATCTCTCATCTTCAAACATCCTTCCATAGCTAGACTTTATACTCATTCTATGCTGGATATAGTGACATCATTGTTCTAACATTAATATTAGTTCAGTGTGACCTCTGACCCAGGTTATTAGCTAGGAAAGGCAGCTTAACTTTTTAAAAGTTTGTGTGAACTTTGACAGTCTGTAAAAGTTTTTGTGAAAAAAACAGCCAGTTCCGGAGTCTTAAACTTGGCAGTAAACCGCCGTAATACAGCATCTCCCTCTGTAACACATGAAAAGTCAAGTCAGCTTTATTTCTAAAGCTATATTTAAAGCAGCTTCACAGTAATAAACAGAATCAATGATGCAAACTTTAAATATGAGACTAATCCTGCTGTAAAGCAGCTCTAAAAGACAATAGCATCATTATTCAGCTCAAGTTTTGATCTCATCTGATAGTGTCAGTGCAGTCAAATCAATAATATTACTGAAAATTAAGTGTCTTTTGTAAAACTGTATACCAGAAGAGTCTTCAGCGGTCCATGTCACTGCGTTTGCAGAAGTGTTCAGTGGTTTTAGGTGAATGGCTCTGGTGATGCAGTGGTTTACACACACCTTTTCATCCCCTTCTTTCCTCATAAATACACGGTAGATCTTCCTCGAGGGATGGAAAAGGATCTTAATGTGTCCTTCACCTCGGGCTTTCCACTTGTTAATATCACAGTCCCAGCGGTAAAGCTTGGCCCTCTCCTTTAACAACATCTCCTCTTCGGTCTCCTGAACCGATGCTAGATCCACCTCGAAAGAAGCAATGACATAATAAACCAATGAATAAACCTCAACATGCCGTGGTTTACAGTGAATTTAGAACTTGTTAGGCCTGTCAATCAATCACTATCCATTTTATAATGAAAATACAAGAAAAGCTATATTACTAGGATATTTGCTGTTAATTAGTACTTATAAAGCACATACGTATGTCTTATTCTGCATGATCATATTCTACATCCCTTAATCTAAACTTAACTACCTTACTAACTATTAATGAGCAGTAATTAGGAGTTAATCAAGGCAAAAGTTGCAGTTAATAGTGAGAATTGGAACTTAAACTAAAGTGTGAAGATACACACTAAAAATTACAATCTGGAAATGAAATAAATAAAAACTAAGACTAAAAACTGGAATAAAAATAAATGCATCCTAAACAGTAATATTTAAATGTTTAATTTGTGTCATACTAATAATTACACATTTAATTTAAATTACTAATAAATTAATACATTTGAATAAAAAGATAAAATAATCTTTGATTTAAATAAATAACTAAAACAAAAACATTTGTAAAATAAATGATACTGTCAAATCGATTAATTGCATTATGCATCTAACAAAAGTTTGTGGTTATAGAATGTGTGTGTGTGTGTGTGTGTGTGTGTGTGTGTGTGTGTGTGTGTGTGTGTGTGTGTGTGTGTGTGTGTGTGTGTGTGTGTGTGTGTGTGTGTGTGTGTGTGTGTGTGTGTGTGTAAACATTTATGTTAGATGAAATTAATCTATTTGACAGCATTAATCGATAAAATATATATATATATATATATATATATATATATATATATATATATTACACACATATAATATATATATATATATATATATATATATATTAACCGATGAATCTGTCAAATCGATTAATCGCATCTAACATATATGTTTGTGCATATAATATATATAGACACACATATTATATGCACAAACATTTATGTTAGATGCGATTAATCGATTTGACAGCACTCAAATAAATTAATTAAAATTATTTTTTTTAATTAGAATTAAACAAGCCTTGAGAGAAACCACTCTAAACACAACAAACATTTGTATGAAAAGTGTTTGTACACAATATATCACATTCTGTGTAAAATGTCCTTTATAATTCCAGTACGTTACAGAGAAACAACTAGCTATACAAAAACACGGTACCTTTACAACAACTTCCTCAAGTATTATTTCAATACACTTTTACACAGGCAAAGCTAAAAGGGAAGCGATATCTACATGTACAGGTGCTTCTTCATCTTCATCATCATCTTCATCCATCATCATGCCCTTCTTCTCTGTTGCAGCTCCAGCATTTTCCCGGGGAAGATTTGCATCTATAGAAATAAACAAGACTTTATTTTTTAACATGGAAAAACAAGACTGCAATATTGGAAGCAGCCGATAACATCAAGCCTTTAAAAGTGAACAAAGGATTAGTTCATTTTTAAAAAAAAACTTTTGCTGATAGTTTACTCACCCCCATGTCATCCAAGATGTCCATGTCTTTCTTTCTTCAGTCGAAAAGAAATGAAGGTTTTTGATGAAAACATTCCAGGATTTTTCTCCATATAATGGACTTCAATGGGACCCAAACGGTTCAAGGTCCAAATGACAGTTTCAGTGCAGCTTCAAAGGGCTTTAAACGACACCAGACGATGAATAAGGGTCTTATCTAGCGAATAAAAAAGTTTTATAAGCAACTAGCTCTGTTCTGTGATGTGCGTTCGTGACGTTCGTTCGTGAACCTTTTTAACGTAATTGCGTATTACGTGACGTCACATGAACGTGCATCACAGAACAGAGCAAGGCGAGCATTTGTGCTTATAAAACTTAAACTTTGTTATTTATTTTTGAAATGAGCGATGGTTTGGCTAGATAAGACCCTTATTCATCGTCTGGTGTCGTTTAAAGCCCTTTGAAGCTGCACTGAAACTGTCATTTGGACCTTGAACCGTTTGGGTCCCATTGAAGTCCATTATATGGAGAAAAGTCCTGGAATGTTTTCATCAAAAACCTTCAATTTCTTTTCGACTGAAGAAAGAAAGACGTGGACATCTTGGATGACATGGGGGTGAGTAAAAGTTTTTTAAAAAGTAAACTATCCTTTAATGATGATTTTTTAATGATCACGGTTTATATCTGTGGTGTGACATTAAGGTGTGCATTTGTGGCAGTATTTAAGCAAACTGGTATTCACTGCATCCAGAACAAGTACCGTGAGCAGTGGATAAATCTCCTCGGATGGACAGATCAGGATACAACTTTCCTTTCAAAGATTTCACTGCCTCCTCAAAATCTTCATCTGAGTAAGAAAAATACATTCATTAATTAATGGCTTGAGCTAGAAAAACAACAACAACAAAACAGAAGATAATGCGAGCGCTGTTTTCCTAGTTCTGTTAATTATCAACTTTAAATTATAATTAACCCAGAACACTGGAAAAAAAATCCTCAGTATTTCTGTCTTCTTTTCCAGTCGAAATATCTAAACATTCTTGTCTTGTTTTCTAAAAAATGTGTCAAAAAGAAGTAAGTTTGTGCTTAAAACAAGAAAAATATCTGCCAGTGGGGTCAGAAAAATAGGTCAGATATTTGTTCTTGTTTTAAGTAAAAAACTCTTACTGAAGTTTTTATTATAACGAAATGAACTATAATATAAATATTATACATTATATGCATTACAAGCCATAATTAATGCATTAAAAATGAAATTATAAAAATGTATTATACACATACAAAGCTTTAAGTGTTACCAAATACGTATATTACAGTCAAGATTTCCCTAAATAGTTCAGTCTTAAAACAATCATTCCAAAAGGGAAAAAGTGCATTTCAGCTTTTTTATTAATATTTTGATGGTCTATGCAGATGATCTCCCAAATAAATCACCTCACTAACTCTAGATTTATTTATTCTCTCCAAATGCACAGTAGCTTTTCAAGTCATCTGGTGGAAATTCCAGTTTTTTTATATCGCAATATCAGTTTTTGTGCAATATCATACCCTGGTAACTTAGATTTAACTAGGGCCTAAATCATCCTTGAAATAACAGTTGCAGGTTGTGGGAGAGCAATAATAACAATAGCGATGATTGCAGACATGATTCCAGCTGTTTATACCGTCCTCCTCCTGGCTCGAGTCTCCCAGCGTGTGTGTGTAACAGAAGAAGGAGTGAGGAAGCATCAGTCTAGTGGCCAGTTCAGCTTGAGCTTCTGTCGGCTTACGCTCAAACACCATCTCAACATCAGCGGCACACTGGTCCTGGCTGCTCTTTCCTTCTCAATGAGAAAACAAATGACATATTACATTTAGCTGAGAAAAATTATATTATGTTATGTTTTAAAACCCTCATTTAAATTTTAAAAAGTGACAAATCCTTCACTCGCGTGTCAATTTGACCCCCTTAGGAATGAATGGAATGCGAGGAATGATTCAGTACACATAGAAAAACCCAAAAATGCTCAAAATTCAAACTAAAAATGCTCAAACTTAACCAAAAAATGATTTTATAATGTCTACATGTGTATCTGAATGCATACTGAAATGACATATTACATTTAGCTGAGAAAAATTATATTATGTTTTATAAATAAAATGATTTAAAACCCTCATTTAAATTTTAAAAAGTGACAAATCCTTCCCTCACGGGTCAATTTGACCCCCTTAGGAATTAATGGAAAGCGAGGAGTGATTCAGTAGTACACATAGAAAACCCAAAATATGCTCACAATTAAAACTAAAAATGCTCAAACTTGACTAAAAAATGATTTTATAATGTGTATCTGAATGCATACTGAAATGACTTTAGGACCCAAAAGATCAGCTCATTTACACAGGGCGTATCGATATGACGTATTGATATATCGATACTGACGTCGAAAATCGAAAGTATCGATACTCAAATAAAAATATAACGATAGGCCTACTACAGTTTTTTTTACCAGTGATTTTGTTTATTTGACAAGAAATCTAATGCATACAATATGCATTGTATTGGATGAATAACATGTTAGTGAATAATTGTGTAGTAGAACCACTTCCTTGCTTATCTGAACTGACACTGCAAGTCAGAACCAATCAATCACAGAGAGCGTTCACACACTGCCAACAATCCATTCAAACCACTAATCTATATATTGTCATTAGATAGATCAGTGATTCAAACGATGCTTTACAGAAGACAGAAAAATATATGTTTGAGCTATTTCACAATAAACAAATTGTAGCCTACATAGTTTGTGCAATTAAACTGAATGTCAATGAGACTTCCTGGTAAAATAAAGTTAAAGGTGCTAAATGTAACTTTTCTACTAAAATGAATCCTTTTTTTATTGCCTGTGTGTGAAGGGGTTGTAATCACACATTACAATGATCCACTTGTCGAGTTTTGCTATTACCTCTGAAGGCCAGTATTCCTATTTCTATGTGAAGTCTCCGGGTCGGATTTACTGCGAAATCCATCGGATGTGACGTGCATGCGCGCTCCCGAGCCTCTCTCCTTATATACAGTCTATTGTAGACGGTCAGGGAGTTACATCTGGTTAAAGACGCACGTTTTTCGGCTTATATCTCCCCAAGACTCTAATCGTTCGTAGTGCTGGACGGGGCCTTTCGAACGAGCCCACCCCAGAGGTCCAACTCGCCCGGCTCCCGAGTTATAGACGTTAGCGAACGGCGATCCGGTAGGGGGCATCCCCGATAGAGATGCGCGGATGGGCTATTATTTCATCCGCAACCGCATCACAAAACTCATCATCCGTCCGCCATCCATCCGCACCAAAGTTTTTGACCAATTTTCAAAACCGCACCCGCCCGCCATCCGCTGATTGGGGATACAAGGCGCTGCTGGTGATGACAGCCGCGAGACTAGAAACCGCCCGCCACCCGCCCGAATTTAATTAAAATATTTTTCTTCGTCAAGTCATCCGCCCGATCCACGGTTTATCCGTGGGGTCCGCGGCTATAACCGCCAACCGCGCATCTCTAATCTCCGAGGCCCCTCATTCTAGCGTTCGGGCAAGGGTCCCCCTGGGACCTCCTCGCCCGAATTTGAGCTCTCTGGGTCTTTGCGTTCCAGAGATACAAGCGATTTACTTCTGAGATCGTGACGTCACCAGCGTCCGCAATTTTGCAGCGCGCTCGATGGTTTTCTGCTAATATCTCCGTGAAAACACCACCAAAAACTATGGAACTTATATGGTTCTTTTCAGCTCGACTAGATGGTCCCAACGAGCTCGGTGCTCGCCGAATCCGTCTAGTATTCACCGAGATATTTGCGTAATAGACGGTATTGTCTATGAGTTCGAGCACGAGCGCTCTTGTAAAAATTGGTTGCAATCTGAAACATCACCGCTAGAGGCCGCTAAAAGTTACATAGAGCACCTTTAAATAAAAATAATAAATAGTAATTCAGCAAATATGATGGATTACAGACGCTCACCTCTTTCTGAGACACTGTATGCATTGGCCACTTCTTCTTCAAAGATTTCCCTGAAGGCATCGGCAGAATCCTGCAGTTTAAACCTCGTCGCTAATATCTGATCCATGCCTTCTCCGTTAGCAAAGTCCAAGGCGTTCCACGTCCACGCTTTCTCACACGCTTTCATTGGCTTGAGCTTCATATTTGGAGTAATCCAGTGGTTTGCACATAATTTCAGAACCCGCTCTCTCCTCATCACGAGTCGTGCACGTCTGGGGTTATTATCCTGAAGTATTTTAAGTATGCCTACGCCTCTTTCCTTCCACTCGATTGATTCTTTGTCGTACCGGAATAGTTTGGCTCTGTGACTGAAAACGACTTGCTCATGTTCCTCTCCAGTCGAGAGCTCAATAAGATCAGGTAATGCTACAGCTGGCTCATATGCTTGCCTCAAATATGGCTCATATGTTTCTTCTTCATGTGTGCCAGAAACTCCTCTCTGATTTAGGGATGAGGGAACATGCTGAAAACTGTAGTTAAATGCTGGAACTGACTCACCGAAACGGAAAATATGATTTGTCAGCAGGGTGATATCACTATACCACCGCTCATCTTTATTCCCAAACGCTGGAGTTGCAGACGATTTCACAGTTTTAGGAGGTAAAACTGAGGAGGAAAGCAAATTATGTGTTTACTACATATACAGAATCTTTAAATGTAGGATTTCTCATTGTGTACACTTCAATCTGTTAAAGTCCCCCTGAAGTCAATCATTTTATCCCTTAATAGTCATCTTTGAGCACCAGAATTACTAAATTTCCTTGAAAACAAATTTTTCATTCCTTAAAATAGCTTGAATGTAACTCGACACCATTGCCTCATTTAGTTGTGTCGTTGTTTATGTTGCTACATGTTGTTTATATGTCTACATGGTGTTTTTAAAGGGTACCTATCATGGAATTTTGAAAATTACCTTTCATGTAGTGTGTAACATAGATCTAAGTGAACAAAAACATCCTGCAAAGTTTTAAATATGAAAGTTCACCGTATACAAAGTTATTGTCTCTCAAAAGTAAGAGTCGACTCTGAGTCGCTGATATGAATCGATAGACGAACGATGCACTTTCGTACGTCACTTGTACAAGTTATTTGAATTCGACACGCCCACTCAGTGCGCGCGCCGAGCAGACAGAGAAACCTGACAACAACATGTCGACGAGACTCTGTTCTGAAGTGCGAATCAAAAGCAAACTTTTTTTTTCACTGCCCAGGGACAAGCATGTGAAGACTCAGTGGCTAGAGTTTATATTTACAACTATACCACACAAGTATAGCCAGCTTGAGCTGTTCGCGTTATTTTAATGACGATCGCTTCACAAACACAAATGCTTTCAAGTGTGGATTCGCGAGTCGCCTGATACTGAAGGAAGGTTCAATACCAAGTTTATTTGGATCAGCTTCCTCCTCCGAATCACAACCTGTAAGTACTATTAATAATTGTTGCTTTTATGTGTGTGTGTGTGTGTGTGTGCGTGCGTGCGTGCGTGCGTGCGTGCGTGCGTGTGTGTGTGTGTGTGTGTGTGTGTGAGAGTGAGAGTTACGCTCAGCAGCTTCTAGGTCTCCAATGTCATTTTTTTTGTTTTTTGAAATATGTGAAATTATGTGAAGCGTATTGTAGTACTGCAGTGCTTTATCAATATGTTTAAGCTTTGGGCTAACGCAAAATATAACTGACTGGGTCATCTGACCAATCACCACAGATTAGCGTCACGCAAAGGAGGGGTTTGGACAAATGAGTCGTCAAACGAATCATTAGGGAGTTGGTGAGCAAATCAGGTAAAAATAAATGCATATTATAAGACAACAAAAGTGTTTTTTGTCATTGCATGTAAAACTGTTGTTGGGGACTCCCAGAACATTATTAGGAACATTTTATCTGCCATAATAGGTACCCTTTAATATGCTTTGAGACAATCCATATGTAAATTCATAAGTCGACAGCATTGCTGAGTATTTTCTCCTTAAAACTGCAGTGAATCAAAGACAGTCTCAAAAACACTGAAATCGCTGGTGTTTCTGACGTCACAAACTACAGTAACCAATCAGATCAACGTGTGATCGTCAACCAGTGGATCTCTGAGTGAGTGAGTGAGTGGAGGCGGGGCTCATTTGCATATTCATAGAGCTATGTATAATAGATGAGGCACGGGTGTCGAGTTACATTCAAGATATTTTAAATATTTTAAGGAAAAAACGTTTAAATATGTCATATGGTGATCAAAGATGAGTTTTAAGGGATAAAATGATTGACTATGAGGGGACTTTAACTGTCACTGTCCCACACAAACTATATATCATAGGAAAGACTTGAGTTTCCATATTTGGTGTTTTTAAATAGGCGTGAAAAAGCAAAAATGGCCTATCTTATTTTGATGAGTAAATGTAAAATCATATGTTGTCATGACTCATTGATCATATCGCATTTTTTTTACAGTGTAACAGACATATGGAAAGAACTCGAAAATAGAGAATCTATCAGTTTTTCTTTATATTTAATGATGTCTTCCAACCTTTTACAGCCTTGATCTCGATCTCTGTGGTTTTGGTGACATCCATCAAACGCTCTTGCATTTTAGAAACCAGCATCCTCACGGTGTGATAAAAGGCATCTGGATGTTCATAAACGCTGGAAAGATCTTTAAATTCTTCAGACGTGGATTCTTCACAGTCAGACGGGTAATTCTACAGATACAATAAATAATGCAGAAAGAAAAAATACATTCTTTAGAAACTTTGTCAATTGCCTAAAATTTAAAAATATATATATATCCAAAAGTAAATATAATCTAGTGGTTTCCTCATAAAACATTGAGAAAGTGTTGTTGTTTTATAAACTTAGTGATTTATTAAAGTGAAAATCAAGTTTTTAATGTTGTCTATATGCCTATGTGGTGTTTTTAATATGCTTTAAGACGATCAGATCAACGTGTGATCGTCAACCAGTGGATCTCTGAGTGAGTGAGTGAGTGAGTGAGTGAGTGGAGGCGGGGCTCATTTGCATATTCATAGACCGCACATACTAAGGGCCCGTCCACACGAAGACGCGTTTCACTGTAGCCTATACGTATTCATTTTTTATCGTATTGGCGTTTCGTCCACACGGATCCGGTGTTTTCGGAGAGTGAAACCGCTATTTTTTGAAACCGGGTCCCAAAGTGGATAAATCTGAAAACGACGCCCTTGCAGTTTCGTGTGGACGGCCTATCCGTATATTTTGTGAAACGATGATGTCATCACCCCACGTGTCGACTAGTCAGACACGCTAAATCAGTAGCCATAGGCCTACCAGCAAAAACAACTGCGACTACTTGCTTGAGTTCATGCTTCAGAAGCTACTCGAGCCTCTTTTATTTATTTATTTGTGTATTTATTTTAATTATTTGATTGAATTTGATTATTATTCAAAAAACGCACCTCTGCCCCTTCATGCTCACCGGTGACAAGGCGTTCGCTCCGACATTACATTTCTCTGTACTGTAGGCCTAAATGTTGTAGCCATTAAAGAAAAGTTAGTTTCATATTTATGATTAAATAATGTTATTTTTTTCCATTTCATATATGTTGATTAGGCCCTATAAGTGAACAGCGTGAGTAAGATGCGCAATATCGAGACACATCATTTTGACCACTTCATTAAGTTTTGTTTTGTCTTCATTAAGTTTTGTTTTGCCTTTCTTTAAAGTGAATTTTGTTTTGTAAAAATTGTATCTTAATTTTAATCAATGTTTTATTAACGAATTGCATGGATAGCAGACAATAGCCTATAATCAGGACATGAGGCGCCGACGCAATATAAATTGCAACGCACGAGAACTGGAGCTTGTCTCATAAATGATAAGAAACTCAGAAATACCTATATCTAAGCTTTTAATGTCTACTTTTAAACAAAACAATTCAAAAAGAAAAGTAACAGACAACTCTAATAATCCGTATGAAGTGTGCATTTCTCTCTATAGGCACCTTCAAAACACTGCGAAGGTGGCGAGTCAGCATCGTCACACAAAACACTAGTTTATTAATAAACAATTCAAATGTCTCCTTGCTATAGGCTATTTGACACATTCATAATAATTAGGCTATTTGCCGTTTTTTTGTGGCAAGCTTTATGCGTCTGCAAACTAATCGACCATCGTGACTCATCCTATAAATGGTACAAAATAGGGATGACTCATCCCTATTTTGTACCATTTATAGTTTTTCATATTGTTCAATAAAGTTCTTGGTAAAAAAGAAAAGAAGCTACTGTGCCTAATATTACTGTATATTATTGTATACAGCGCGCAAGGTTTATGCGCAAGTCTTCTTCTCTGTTTTTAGTGTATCTGTGTCAGAATTACAGCCCCTCGTACTGGTCTGGCATATATACTACACCGTTTTCAGTCGGTTTCAGTGGTTTCGTGTGGACGCAGATATTTCTTGAGACGACCCGTGTTTACGGAATTTTTTTTTAGAACGAGGGAAAAAAAAGATCGGATAGGGAACGCACCGGCTTCGTGTGGACGTGGCCTAAATGAGGCAAGGGTGTCGAGTTACAAGGATATGGAGGATACAAGGATATACAAGGAAAATATTTTTTTTTCCAAGGAAAATGTACTTTTAGTGATCAAAGATGAGTTTTAAGGGATAAAATGATTGACACCACGGAGACTTAGACTCTTGATTGGAATACGAGTTTGTTTTTGGAGACTCTTCACAAACCTGCAGGAAGTGAATGTGATCTTCAGTAGTCATAAACTGATCAAGCTCAGACATCTTCATCTTCATGGCGGCGATCTTCTGTTGGACTTTCTCCTGAAGTCCTTCAATGTGACTGAGTTCAGCTCTCTGTGTATCTGCGATCAGTTCCTTCACACAACCGCATGTTTTCTGAACGCAGGACACCACCTCGCTGAAGACTCGCTCACTTTCTGCGACTGCTGTCTGCGCTGAACACTGTTCCAGGAACAACAATCACAAACTAAATAAATTTTACATATAGTGGACTTATACATATACATATCACAACTTGTAATAATTCCTTTAACAAGCTCATTATTTCTGCCTAAATTAATACTTGATGTTAGCTAACTGCATAATTTGTATTTTCTTAGAACTTTACATGTCTGAAATAACGTTCTGGCAAGGTTCTCTCAAAGCTATGAATAAACATTCTTCCAGTAACATTAATAGAATATTCGTATAAACCTATCTCTTTAATAATGTTCTAAAATAGTTAGAATGAAGATATTATACTTTGTTGATGGAATGTTTTAGTTGGATGTTCGTCTAATGTTTTTTAAATGGTTTCAGAATGTTTAGAGAAATTTCAAAAGTAACAATTCTACAAAATGGAATGTTCCCACATTGTTACATTTTTTTAATAAAATATTTATTTAATGTTTCCTTAACGTTACCATAACCATGCAAAACATTTTTAAAACATTTAAAAAAACTGAATCTTTAGATCCTTTAGAAAACATTCAAAAATAAAATTTTCATAACTTAATGGTAAAGTTAACAAAATCAAATATAATTAGCTGGGTATTTGCTTCTCAGATGTTTTTCCTGAAAAGAAAAATCCAAGATCTTTCTCTAAAGTTTCAGAAGACGTCTCAACAATTTCTCAAACTGTGCTCAGATTTGCCAACATCTCTCATCAAACATCTCTCATCACATTCTGCAAAGAGTAAATGATGTGGGCTGCTTTCCACATTAATATCCACAATTATATACTCTTACTCAGATGTACTTCCCTAAGGAATTTAAGGAAAAACAAATACGGCAAAGTGGATAAATGAATAATAATAGAGAACTCAATAGGCTTTATGCCCAGCTGCACTACTTCCTGAACTTCAGCCAGCTCCTTGTTTCCTGTCTGACATTATTGGACAAACTGATTAACCAGGTGTGTCTGGTATTTGTTACTGGTCAGGCACACCTCGATTAATCAGTTTGTCCAATAATGTCAGACAAGGAGCTGGCTGAAGTTCAGGAAGTAGTGCAGCTGGGCATAAAGCCTATTACTGTATATCTCTAGATCAGTGGTTCCCAACCCTGTCCTTGCGCCCCCCAACACTGGGCGTATTCTTTGTCTCCCCAATCAAACACACCTGATTCAACTCATCAGCTCATTAAGCCATGTGATTATGAGCTGATGAGTTGAATCAGGTGTGTTTGATTAGGGAGACAAAGAATACGCCCAGTGTTGGGGGGGGACCACTGATCTAGAGCAATGAAAGAGCAGTCTCTGTGCAACATTTTCTTCTGGAGCTGAAGATAGACTGATAACGTGAGATCTGTGATCAATACTCAAACCTGAGTGATCAATACTCAAACCTGAGTGATCAATACTCAAACCTGAGTGATCAATACTCAAAACTGAGTGATCAATACTCAAACCTGAGTGATCAATACTCAAAACTGAGTGATCAGTACTCAAACCTGAGTGATCAATACTCAAACCTGAGTGATCAATACTCAAACCTGAGTGATCAATACTCAAAACTGAGTGATCAGTAGGGTTGGGTACCGAAACTCGGTGCCAATAGGGAACCGGTTCCGACGTAAACGGTAGTAACCAGACCGAATAAGAACGAAAATTTCGGTGCCTGATTTCGGTGCCTAACTTCATTAAGCACACACGCAAGGTCTCTCGCTCTCTCCCCTCTCCGTCGACCGTCGTGCGTGCGCTACACAGTTTGGAGCACAGTTCTTCTGTCTCGCATGCGCGCTCTTTCTCGCAAGGTTTGGCTGCATTTCACGTGTGAAATTACGCGCCGCATTGACGCAGTTGTTTACACGTCGTCATATTATGTTGGCGCGCGCGCGCCATCTGCTCCTCAGATTTCTCTGCCGAAAAAGGAAGCTGGTCGGCAGCGCGAGGATCTTAGCAGCGTCTCGTTCCCTATTGAGAGAACATAGGTATGTTACACCAGTAACCAGAGATGTTCTCTTTCATAGGTTCACTCAACGCTAAGAAGCAGTGGATTTGTAGGCTACTGTATCACGTGCCGTTTGAACTGACGCGCTACAGCGATCTGTCACATTTCAAAGAGCCAAAACGTTATTTATTGTGTGAATCTCGTAAAAATATTGACAGAATCTGACAGCTGTGGATTTGTTCCTCCATATCAAAAGTAACCTTCTCTGTCGGTGTCTGTGTCCTATTTGTCCGTGATTTTTCTGTGTGAAAAGGGTCATTTGCGTGAGTCTCACGGTCAATGCGTGAGAGTTGGCAGCTCTGCCTGCTAGTAATTTCTATTAATCTCCAGTATTATTATATTGTTTGATACAATATTGTTTCATTTGATATTATGTAAATATGAATTTTTATTTTATATTGGTTTTATTATTACCATATGTTACTTGTATTTATATTGTTTAAAATTTTAAGTTAATTTTGTGTCCAGTTTTGCCCTGTAAATTAAAGGGTATTATTTTTTGATAAAGTGTGTGCGGTTTCATTTTCTTAAGTACCGATTTAAGAACCGTTTAAGCACCGGAACCGTTTAAAAAATACCGAGTAGGTACTGGTATCGAATAAAACCCAACCGATACCCAACCCTAGTGATCAGTACTCAAAACTGAGTGATCAGTACTCAAACCTGAGTGATCAGTACTCAAACCTGAGTGATCAATACTCAAACCTGAGTGATCAATACTCAAAACTGAGTGATCAATACTCAAACCTGAGTGATCAATACTCAAACCTGAGTGATCAATACTCAAAACTGAGTGATCAATACTCAATACAGATGATCAATACAGATGATCAATACTCAATACAGATGATCAATACTCAATACAGATGATCAATACTCAATACAGATGATCAATACTCACTCGGATCGATTCCTCAGCCTGCGTTAGCTCTTTAAAATCCTTCTCTCTGTCTTGGATGTTTCGCAGAAACTTCCCACGCGCTTCCATTAACTTCCTCTAGGGACAGAAAATAGAAATATACTTTAGTTTTTAACTGCAGATAAGATCTGTAAATGTGCATTACGTTAACTTTTAGATACCAGGATTAAGATATTGGTAACACTTTACAATAAGGTTGCATTAGTTAATGACATAACTTCTACTTAATGTTAATTTCAACATTTACTAATTCGTTAATAAAATCAAAAGTTGAATTTGTTAGTTAAAGTCCCCCTGTGGTGAAAATCCAGCTTTTAATGTTGTTTATATGTCTATGTGGTGTTTTTAATATGCTTTAAGACAAATCGTGTGTAAATTCATAAGTCGACAGCATTGCTGAGTATTTTCTCCTTAAAGGGCCTATATGCGTTTTTCTGAAATTTAAACTCGCGACTGACACCTGTGGCCAAAAAACAGAACTGCTCTTCCTTTCTGCTCGCTCTCGCAGCCAGGGTTGCCAGGTCTGCACAACAAAACCATCCCAATTGCTCATCAAAACTAACCCAATCACGGCCAAAAATAGTCAAATGGCATTCCCGGGTGTTTCCCCAATAACAATCATGTTCCAGTAAGTAAAACAATCGCGTCAACCCGTGCACTACACAAACAACCCGCGGAAACAGTGCAGGCATACGGACCTGGCAACACTGGTCGCAGCGCTCGTACGTGCGTGCACACTTCACAAGTCATCTGCTGCCTGCAAGGAGGTCAACATTATGTTTACAGAGGTAAGAACAGTCAAATACATATATTGTTTGAGATAAGTTTGCGAGTGTAGGCTACTTGCTGACTAGCGGTGGTGGCAGAGTGATCTGAAACGTTTAACATGAACGCGCTTGACGTCACATCCGCAGACAGCGCGGGAAAAATCCGACCCGACAGAAAATAGGAAAAATAGGATACAGGCTTATAGGTGCACCCACTGCGAGCGGACAAAGTGTCAGTATGCTCAACAGGAGATGTTTGAGTCATAAATGGTAAAATAAAAAGGCTATTGTTACGTTTATTTTGGGGGAAAAGTTGCATATAGTCCCTTTAAAACTGCAGTGTGAACCAAAGACAGTCTCAAAAAAAATTTTTTGAATTGAAATCGCTGATGTTTCTGACCTCACAAACTACCTTGTAACCAATCAGATCAAAGTGTGATCGTCAACGAGTGGATCTCTGAGCTGAGTGGGTGAGTGGAGGCGGGGATAATTTGCATATCCATAGAACCTGTAGGTCTATAGTAAATAAGGTGTAGAGTTGCATTCAAACTATTTTTTTTTAAAAATTCAAGGAAAAAACGTTTAAATGCGACTGTACCATTAGTTAATGCATGTGAACTAACATGAACAAACAAACTAACATAAAATTAACAACGGTTAATAAATATACTGTAACAAATGTATTGCTCATTGTTAAATTAGAGCTTATTGTAAAGTTCACTAGATTGTCAGATATTAAAAGCCACAATAATCTGCCAGGGCCTATACCTGTCTATCTGCTCTTTCATCAGATGCGGGGATGGTGTCGTGACTCTTGTGTTCATGTATTGCACACATCAGACACACACACTGCTGATCAGTCCGACAGAAAACATCGATGAGCTTCCCGTGCTGAGAGCAGGTTTTGCTCCGGAGATCCGTGGCTGAGTCCGTCAGCTGGTGTTTTCTCCACCTGTGAAGATCGTTGTGTTTCTCCAGGTGAGACTCGCAGTAAGACGCGAGACAGGTGAGGCAGGATCTGATGGCTCTGCTGCTCGTTCTCGAGGTGCAGGAGTCACAGCTCACATCTTCATCATCCTCAGCCTGTGTTCTGCTCATCTTCATCAGCTTCTCAGAAAGCTCCTTCACGTGGAGCCAGTGAATGAGAGCAGGTCTGGGGTTAAAAGTGTGTTTGCATTGAGGGCATCTGCACACATCCCGATCCCGATCCCACACACCTGCGATGCAGTCCGTGCAGAAACTGTGTCCACAGGGAATAATCGCTGGATTTCGGAAGAGATCCAGACAAATGGAGCATCTGAGAGATTTCCGATCGAGTGAAACTTCATCTGCCATTTTGCGCTGCATTAAAATGAAACTACAAGTAGCCTACGAACGCTTCAGTTTCGTTTATTTGGAAACGACGAGTGTGACTCACTCAACAGGCAATTCCCGAAGGAAGGAATCTTTTTTATTAGCCTACTCTGTCTTTCTTAAATTTTTATGCAACCATCTGTTATAAAGTAAAAAAAAAAACGTTAATTTTGCCCATGCAGGTGAATATCCGACGAATATCGATCGCGATAAACTTCTATGTTTTGAAGGCGTTTTGCTGCGTCACTTTCTGGAAGTGTTCCATTTCCATAAAGATTAGGCTACTATTTGTAGGCTAATAGGTCGATATGCTCCAGAGGTAAACGGTTTGCAGGACATTATGTGTGTGACATGTCTGATATGACTTAGATTTGAATTATTTTTGCGATCGTCAAAACAAAAGTCTGCTTACAAACACACGTAAAGAGATAGCTAACGGATTGTAAACATGAGGAAAATGAGGCCTCTAGGTGTATTTTCATCTGTTGCTGTGTTTTAGGAGTCCTGCTAGTAGCCTATCGTGTGTTTCCAGACTTGTCTTGCAGCTGAACTCCCTTTAGAGAAAAGCATAGTTGTCCTTCACGAGGACGCGTCACACTGAATCGTTCTTTGATTAAAGTTTTCCTGTAGGCGTAATCAATAATTGTATCCTCTAACATTAATATTTGATCTCAAAATTACATATTTAAATGTTTTTTCCTTGAAAATATGCATGCCTTAAAGTCGGCATGAAATCAAATTTGGCAAATCTTCTTTTTGTATGTAATATTGTAGTGTTTATTATAAATGATTTATCTGTGCACTTCATTATTTTTTTAAAATTCATGTACCCTTATAATCTTTAATCAAATACATTACCCTTCCCTCCCCCCTCGAAACGACCTCTCTTTCCTTCCGGTCACATGCAATGGCGAAAGGGTGCGGCCAGAGCCGATGAGGGTGCGGCTATCGGAGCACAGCCTCTCAGAGAACCTGTCAGTGTCAGTGTCCTCCAACGATCCAATCAATTCCCGAAGGATGGAATCAAGCCCCGCCCTACATTTTTTCAAATTTCAGAAGCCGTTTCACTCGAATATACGTCACAACAAGAAAAAAAATGACAATCTCAACTTCCGTTTCATGCCGACTTTAAGTTTGAATATAGGCTACACCCTTCCCTCAGGTGGTTCTATGAATATGCAAATGAGCCCCGCCTCCACTCACTCACTCACACCAGACCCACTCGAGGACGGATCTGATTGGTTACAAGGTAGTTTGTGACGTCAGAAACACCTTCTTTTTCAAACGTGTTTTTGAGTTGAGGCCAGGCTTGTTCAGCTATTAAATAAACTCAAAATACAGCGAGAGCGATTAGAGAGAAGACGATCCGTATGCTTTTCAATTGCTCTCGCGGTACTAATGTCTTTGGTTCACAGCAGTTTTAAAGTCCCCATGAAATCAAAATTGACCATACTTACTTTGTTTGCCTAAATTGATCGTTTTGTGGTGAACAATTCATCCATGCAAGTCAATTTACACAAAAAAATTTTTTGGCTTCGTAATCTTTAATCAAATTCTGAAAATCCCCCTCCCCTCTGCCTTGGAGGACCTTGCCCGATGACGTAGGCAGGCTTGATGGTTTGGGTGTCTGCTTAACATCCGTAATCACGCCCCTCCAACTGACAGTAGACAGGCACACAGCGTGTGAAAGGAGAGATGGCGAGGAGGTGCATTTTTCTAGATCCAATCAGGTGCTAGTTGGGAAAAAAAGCCACGCTCACTATTTTGCCTCATTTAGTATTCCGTTTCTCTCGGAAATACGTCACAGCACCGGCTTCTATTTTATTCGGAGAAACTTATAGTGACAGTTATGTCTTAATTTGTGTCAGTTATGAAAATGAAAACAAAATGAGTCGATACCGTTAATATGAATTATGAGCGTCAGCATCATGAGGAAAAACTCCTTTATGGTCATCATGAAAATGCTTGACAAAACAACATCTCTCTTGGTTTTTAGTTTAAAATTGTGCAGATTTGGAGAAATATTGATCGATTCTCATTTGTTTACGTCAGATTTCTATAGAGAGGAATAATTATTTTTTTAAGTGATTAAATAAATATTTTTTTCAAAGTGATTTGCAGTTGTCTACACAATGATTTAGGTTTTATAGTTAAAGACAACAAAGTTTCTGGGGAAAAGAGCCCGATTGCAGCAACTTTTTCATCAGTTTCCCAAGAAGTGATAATTTAGTTCTTTTGAACGGATGGAAACACTGCTTTATTTGCACATAGTGCAACTTTTGATGGAAACACAGGTAACGTAACTCAAAAAGCGAGATCAGTCTATATTGTATCAAGTGAAAATATCAGTCTTCTTCCCAATCTATTTATCAAACCAACACTAAAAAATGACTGTAACATGTGTTCTCTCATGTGTGATTAATGCCGCGTTCCAGGCAACCTGTAACTCGTTTTTTTCCAACCTTATACCCGTGAAAGTGCACTGGAACGGCAGTCAAACCCGTGACTTCCCACCCGTGAACTCGTACTAGATCCATGTACTCCCAGTTACGAGTTCTGACGTCACATAGCCCGCGAAACCATACGGGTGCAGTGTTTCTGCCGGCGGTACACGATGAGAATACACTTTAGGACAATATAACGTTGCAGTCAAATTAATAATAATAATATAATAATAATGATAATAATACACACACGATTATGTATTTCAATGTTATGTGTCTGAAACAATAAGTAGCCTATGTATATTGCGCTCAGGTATTTTTGCGTGACTGGCCTGGAACGCTACAAAGTCGTGAGTCGTGGTTTGAAGTCGTAATTTACGAGCTCAAAAAACTGCCTGGAACGCAGCATTAGACCACAGTGATTCAGAAGTCTCACGTCTGCCGTTTGATTGGCTCATTACGGCGGTCTATCATCACCTGTGCCCAGCAGAACACCCTGACATCGTTAAACCTGTCGAGACCGAGACTTTCACAGCGTTTGATTGTTCTTACACACTTCTCCTGACAGCTGGTAACAATGCAGGAAACTTTTCTTTCCAGTCCGCCACATTGCTGGAGTGGGGCTTTCACACAGATCGCCTTCCGGTAAATTAATTAGTGTGTTTTGGAAATAAGGTTTAAATGAGCTGACGTTTGATCGCTCTCTTGGCATTATTCTAGCTGGAGAATAACTCTTACTTTGACTATAAAAGCTCTTATGAACCTCACTGGTCCCTGGTCTTTCCTCAAGCCATCTGTGTCTGGACCTCTGACTATAATATGCTCCTCCACTAACACTGTTATTGTCAATCAATAAGATGACATGAAGAGAATCTAACTGTTTCCAGCCCAACGAGTATCTGCAGTTTATATAAAAACACACTATAGGAGTCAATCTGCCTGCATGCGCTTTGATAGGCCGGTTGGGAGAACATGCATTTTGTGACTAAACCGTTTTGTAGTTATGTCTGCATGATGTGTTTATTCATTTCAGCAGAAATGAGAAGAGGTCGTCTCTTAAAAGCCCTTCAGATGCTGATGCATGCTGGGGGGGGGGGGGGGAGACTCTATCCTAAAAAATAAAGTTCTCTGTTACCAGAACTTTATCCTAAAAAAGTACAGTACAATCTTAAAAATAAAGGTTCTAAGAGGGGGATTTTTCACCATTGCCATATATAGAAGAACCATGTTTTATTCCCCAAAGTTAAACCTTTTAGTGATCAGTTCTGAAAATAAACATTTTAGAACATATCAACATTCTAAAGAACACTCTAAAAATGCTGGGTTGTTTCAAATATGGATAAAAATTTAAAAATAATAAATAAAAAAATTAACACAAAACTTATCCCAACTTTTTGGGTTTGTCCATATTTGACCCAACTTTGGGTTGAAACAACCCAGCATTTTTTTTAGAGTGAATGTTTTGTGTTATCATTGATGTTAAAGGTTCTTCATGGAACTATACATATTTTCATTGATATAATACTCTAATACCAACCTATAAAATCTGTTTTAGAATACTCTGGCAATCATCTTAAAAACACAAGTGATAAAGAGAAAGATAATAAAAGTCATCACAAGCTTTTGCACAAGCACACACACACATCACACTTGTTAGTTGTTTTGTAATACATTAGGGTTTAATGTGTTGTTAAATGGATGTTTATTGCATTATTTTAGTGTGATGTGTGTTACCATGTTGGTGTTTTGTGTTTGTGTTATAATGCAATAAATAACATAAGATGTAACATATAATGCATAACAAAAAAAAGAAGAAAAGCATCAAGTGTGACAATTCTGGGAATATCAATACTTCTAACTATGAAGATACTCAGATTCAAACCTTTTTCTCACTGAGATTTAGCTTTCATGTTCCCTTGTTTGGACCAGTACACCTCACAACACAATACACTTTCAATCTGCAAAAATATAGAAAACTAAAAGAACATTGTGCCCACCATCGATCCCTGTATAACCCACTACAGTTTGTGGTTATTGTTGTACAAGTTATTAACTATATAAATCTCTCTCGGATGAATGAGCCTCTCAAGTTGGTGTCTACATCTTGTAATCCAATTAGACTTCACTAATAAAACCCACTTATGAGTACACCCACAATCCTCTGCTTCCATGATGTCAGGAGTTGAGTGATGGACTGAATGAGGAGGAGAGCGGGCACAAACTAACGGGGATAGAAGAACCATTTTTAATGAACGAAACTTATTGTATTTACTCGTTGCTATATCAACACTAGGCTATATAGAGAAAAAATTGCGCCATAATTCAGAAATCTTTGGTAGATAGGCTATAATATTATCTGTTTTTTTGTGTTTATTTAAAATTAGACACATATAATTATTTTAATCTGCAATCTGTTATTGAACAGTTGAGATCGTTCTTTAATGCTGATCTACACTCGTCGGGTTTAAACCATTTGCGCAGGCGGGGCATGTTGTCACACTGCGTTACAATGAGCCCCTATTAGATCTATGATATTCTATTCTATACTTTATGAATTATATTAAGAAAATATGAGAAAAAGGTGAATAAAGATTGAGAGTCCATGTTAAGAAATTATTAATTATTATTAGGCTATTGTTTGTGTGCTGTAGCGTAAAAAAATGTTTATTTTAATTATTTCAAAAATGCCATTATTTTATATAAAAAAAGTTAATAATTGTATTTTATAAGGTCAGATAATCGTTTAATCTGTCATATCTGGTCATGTTACAATGAACCCCACTTATGGGGCATGTTGTCACATTTAACTTTTTCGGGGTAAATCAAGAAAAAATATCGTATTAATGAAACAAAATCACTTAGTGTGACATTGACGAGGGAAAATTAAATACCCTGAAGCTTAATTAGGTTTACTCAAACTGAGAAAGATTAAAAGCGGGAAAAGCACGGTCACGTGGGTCTCGTCGTTGCGTTAAGCTGCCGTATAACGTGTCGTGAACGAGCCTCGGTCCACTGTGTAATTCGTTATTAATGCATCAAAGAAACACTGGAAACACGATCAGCAGAAGATTCAGTGACGTCACCGTTTGTGGAACAACATCTCCATCCAATCTGGAATAATGAACATGTTATTCTAATCTTCGCTGATCAAAACATCCACAGCAGCGATTGCTCAAATCTAAAACAGGAGCATGTATTATTTTGCTTTCAATCTGGAGAGGTGGAATTAATAAGAACCTCAGTGGCCTATTGGTTATATATAGTCTCTCAGTTATTTCCTTTTGACCAGGGCAAGGACTCTGCTTTTATATTTAAACACTGAACTCCAGACCATCATGTGTAAATACAGGATTGTTTTGTTTCTGTCTCTTTATATATCAACAACAGAGTTTCCAAAGCTTGACAGCGCAGGTGAATAAAGCAACAATTTAAGCATTATATATATCACCATACTTCCCCAGATTATTGATTCTGAGAATCACAAACATTTTTTGTAGGTTTTCATGTTTATGTTTATGCAACTGAGGCTGAGGAAGAAAAAAAAAAAAAATTTTCACTCACTGCTTTTGACTGAATAACTTTTATATAAGGATTAATCTAATTTGTGCCGTGAAGACTAGAAGTGTTTGATAACTTTATTAAATGCCTGTATATACCTGAAGAAGTCCCCCTGTGGTGAAAATCAAGTTTTTAATGTTGATTATGTGGTGTTTTTAATATGCTTTAAGACAAACCATGTGTAAATTCATAAGTCGACAGCATTGCTGAGTATTTTCTGCTTAAAACTGCAGTGAACCAAAGACAGTCTCAAAAACACGCTTTGAAACCGCTGGTGTTTCTGACGTCACAAACTACAGTAACCAATCAGATCAACGTGTGATCGACTAAGAGGACTTTATGGCACTGTGCACAAGGTTATGGGTCAAAACAACAAAAACAATAACTATTTGTGCATTTTGACTGGGCAAGTAAAAATCTGAACCGGTCTGACTTGGGCCAATAGAAAAAACCTGATATATTGAAGGGCACAGATTTACTGTAAATCTAATATCTCTGTTACTGTAATCTCCTATTATCACTGTAAAGCTGCTTTGAAACAATCAATATTGTTAAAAGCGCTATATAAATGAAGGATGACTTTATGTTGTTTCATTAATTTGGAGAATAAATGTAAAACTTATTACAATAAAAAACATTAAAAACTTTAATGTTAGTTGTGATTAATCGTTATTCGTGATTTTTTTTAAATCGTTTGACAGTGCTAATATATACATTTTTCACCACGTTTTTAGTAGTAAAATGTTCTATAAATCAGGGGAATGATACATGAACAAACCTTAAGAATATAGATAGGAATAAAACGGTAAAGTTTAGTCAATGTAAAGCTCAAACTCTTTCTGACTCAAACTCAATGCCATTAAAGATGGAGACTGAAAATTAAACCTTACAGATGCAATAAAACTTTAGATAAAGTACTTTAGACTTAAAAGTGTATTTTGGATGTTTTCTTTCCACCAGTGCTGAAAAACAAACACAAAAGCTGATTGGCTGTTTTAGCTGATCAGAGAAAACAGGCTTATTATGTGATATGTGTATCAGAAGTGATAAAAAAAAAGATAGTTCACCCAAAAATGTATTTACTCTAACTCAAGTTGTTCCATGAGTTTGATTCTTCTGTTAAACACAAAAGAAGATATTTTGGTAACCAGAAATAACATTCGTTGTATAGATACGCACATGATGACAGCATTTTAATTTTTTGCAGGAATATCCCTTGTTGTAAGCATGTACTGTCAAACATGATCTAAGGCCTATAACGTTAACCAACTTGTGTAGCCTACTAACTTTAGTGGCCGCTAAAAACTCGTGATTATAGAACATGCTAGGCTACATCACAAACCGTGTGATTTTGGTGTATTTTCGGGGGTGTCGGGAACTAGAGGGTGGAAGGAAGGTAAGCCCATATAATTGAATGTGGTGTCCCTGTGACGCGTGATTATTTCCAGTGTGTGTGTGTGTGTGTGTGTGACGCGCGCAGGTCGAGCGCGCGCTCTGGTAATGGTGCGCGCGGGGACCCGATCTCGGTGTTGATTGGCCGCCCGCTATGAGAGACTTTATCCCCGTTATCAGCACCAGCAGGACTTCAGTTCTCCAGAACCAGAACAGCGTTCAGAACTCAACCCAACTCAACCCAACTCACACGGATATTATGGGGAGCGCGTGCTATCGGCACTTCTCGGTGTTTTGCTATTTAGTTTGGTTTATCAGCAGCTTTTATTCAGCTGTTGGTGAGTAGGCTAACTTCAACACTTTCATTTCAGTTTACATTGGATTTAGTAAATAGCCTATTATTATTATTTAGACAAATTTATTTTTCACTGTCAAATTTAATTAAAAAAAATCGAAATATTTTGTGTATCGAGGACGCATTTATCTTATTTTATAAAGTTAGTTATCAGCTTTACGTGTTTGAATTTCTAATTTGTTCAGGATTCCTGTTGATCATTTGGAATAAATCCTATCTGAATAAAATAAGATGGATAAAATTAAATTCATATTTGATTCTCTATTGTATAGTCTATTTATAGAAAGTGCATGGAGTTTCAAATCCACATTTTCTTTTGGATGGGTCTTTTATTTTATCATCATAAGTCTTGTAAGTAAAACATGGAATATTCCATTAATTAACGTTAGTTAAAGCATGAACTAATATTAATTAGCAATATGTTTGTTGTTACAGTATTTATTAATCTTTGTTATGTTAGTAAAAAAAACAAAAACTGTTCATTGTTAGTTCATGTCAGCTCAGATACATTAAATAATATTAACAGATATAACTTCATTTAAAAATGTATTAGTAAACGTTAAAAAGAACATTAACTGATATAAATAAATGCTGTAAAAGTATTGTTCTTAGTTTATGGTCACTTATGTAATTTAACTAATGTTAACAAATTGAACCTTATTATAAAGTGTTACCAAAAACATCTAGTTTTTGCATTTTGTTGAAATCCTGTTATAATAATTCCCATAAGAATCATTTAAGGTTGTTTCCACATTATGATATGATTTTAGAGTGGGATATATCCTCTGTTCATCAATAATGCTGAGTGTGTTTGATTGCAGAAGGATTTCCTAGACCACCCACAGACTGCGATGATTATGGAGATTATATTCAGGTATTATTGAATTAATACAGAATTATTTTATTTTTGGCTTAAGTATTGTCTAATAATTGACTCCATATTGCATCTATCTATCTATCTATCTATCTATCTATCTATCTATCTATCTATCTATCTATCTATCTATCTATCTATCTATCTATCCATCCATCCATCCATCATCCATCATCTATCATTCATTCATCATCTATCATCTTTCATCCATCATCTATCCATTCATCATCCATCTATCCATCCATTCATCCATCCATCCTTCCATCCATCATCACATCCATCTTCCATCCATTCCATCATCCAATCATCATCCATCCATCTATCTTTCATCCATCTCCATCCATCCATCCATCCATTCATCATCCATCCATCCATCCATCTATCTTCATCCATCCATCCATCTTCCATCCATCCATCTATCTTTCATCCATCCATCTATCTTCATCCATCCATCTATCTTTCCATCCATCCATCCATCCATCATCTATTTATTCATTCATCATCTATCTTTCATCCATCTATCCATCCATTCATTCATCCATCTATCCATCCACTATCTATCATTCCATCTCATTCATCCATCTTCCATCATCATCATTTATCATTCATCCATCTATCTTTCATCCATCCATCCATCCATCCATTCATCCATCTATCCATCCACCTATCTATCATCCATCATTCTTCATCTATCCATCCATCCATCTCATCCCTCATCCCATCCATCATCTTCATCCATCCCATCATCTTCCATCCATCCATCCATCCATCCTTCCATCCATCATCCATCTCCATCCATCTTCCATCCATCATCTATCTTCATTCATCCATCCATCTTCCATCCATCCATCTACTTTCATCCATATCTTCATCATCCATCCATCCATCCATCTTCCATCATCATCATTTTCATTCACATTCATTATCCATTCATCATCCATCCATCCATCCATCCATCCATCTTTCATCTATCATCCATCTTCCATCCATCCATCCTCATCTATTCATTCATTCATCATCTTTCATCCATCATCTATCCATCCATTCATCCATCCATCCATCTTCCATCCATCTATCCATCATCATCTTTCCATCCATCTCCATCCATCCATCTATCTTCATCATCATCATCTTCCATCCATCCATCTATCTATCCTATCCATCATCCATCCATCCATCTCCATCTATTCATCATCTCATCTATCTTTCATCCATCTTCCATCCATCCATCTATCTTTCATCCATCCATCCATCTTCCATCCATCCATCTATCTTTCATCCATCCATCTATCTTTCATCCATCCATCTATCTTTCATCCATCCATCATCTTATATTTCATCCATCCATCTATCTTCATCATCATCCATTCCATCCATCATCATTCATCATCCATCTCACACCATATCTTATCATCATCATTCATTCATCCATCTATCTTGCATCTCATATACATCTGATAAATGGATCTGATTTCCACCGTTGAACTCCACATCTGAATCTCATAATACATGTGGGTTGTTAATATGATCATATCATTCTGCTCTTTACTTTGTAAACGCACAAGATCATTTTAAGTCAAAGCTAATCATACTGTACATGTCTGTGTGTTTAGGCCTCGGCTTTACTAAGTTCTCTGTGTGGTGTGGAGTGGAGGAACCAGGACCAGGTGAGTGAGTGTGTGTGTGTGTGTGTGTGTGTGTGTGTGTGTGGTGTTCATCAGCATGACCTTTGACCCCGTACCTGTGTCTGAACTCTCTCATGTGTCTCTACAGGAGCAGATCCAGAATGTTTTTAAGAGGGTAAGTTCATATAGAGCCGCTTCTGCTCTCCGTCCGTTTCTCATCATCTCAAACTGATGTTTTTCTTCTGTTCTTCAGTTCCTGTTTCATTATTCCAAAGCACACAACTCAGTCGGAGAAGTAGAGAGAGAGGTACCAACATCTCATGTTACTGTATTCACTCTCTCTATATAATTCCCTGATAACATATACAGTAGTGGCTAAAAGTGATGTCCAGCCTTTGAAATCTGACATCTTATAGAAATGTTATAAAGATTTTGTAAGCATATTGCAGTTGTGCTTGGCATCGCTAGTTTTATTAGTGATAATGATGCAATTTACACTCGTCAAAGTTTGCAGACATAATTTTTATCCAGGCTGTCATACAAAGAAATTAGGAACATGTGCAAAAACTCTGAATATCGGAGTATGTTGTAGTGAATGTTTGCATTTTCCTGTCAGCTTTTTCCATAGTAAAATAAAACCCTAAAAAATTGATGATTGTCAAGTTTAGTGTGTTGTTCTTCCCTCATATTTAAAATATTTATCACTGTAAAAAGTGATCAGTTGACTTAACTAAATTTTTAACTCAAAAGTAAATAAACTTCATGCTTTATCAGAAAAAAATTAAGTTATGTGGAATTGTCAAGTTCACATAACTTAATTTTTTTCAATTAAGGATGAATTAAGGAGAATAAAAAAGTAAGTAAGTGAACTGAACACTTTTTACAGTGGTTTAATAGAATTAGTAGGCTCATTAAAATCACTTTTGGCCGCTACTGTATTATATATGGATATTATATACTATTACAAATTCTATTAAACCACTGTAAAAAGTGATCAGTTCACTTAACTCAAAAAATTTAAGGAAACCTGTTGCCTTAAAATTATTAGGTAAATAAACGTCATGCTTAATTGCAATTCCACATCCTTTTTTTTTTTTTTCAATTAAGCATGAAGTTTATTTACTTAATTTTAAAGGTGGGGTATGTGATTCTCTTTTTTGTCCATTTTCAAAATAACTTGAAATCTAACTTGAAAATAACACTGAAATGAAAATTAAGAAATTTAATCATCTGTGGAACGGGCAGGACTCGAAAAACTTCAGCCAATCATTTCCAAGACCACCTAGAATCATTGGACAGTAAGTCCGTCAATCAAACGGTTGTACCACACCCCCCTCCCCCCAGCGCGCGTGACCCAGTCAGGGCCGGCGTTGGAGGAAAGAAGGTAGGACCATTTGAATTGTGTATTTTCAAAATCTGACGGTCGTTTTCCAAATCACATACCCCACCTTTAAGGGAACAGATTTACTAAAAAGATTTAAGTGACCTGAACACTTTTTTCAGTGGTTTTAATAGAATTTGTAGGGTCATTAAAATCACTTTTGGACGCTACTGTGTATATGAATATTATATATAATTACAAATTCTATTAATCATCAGGTTTTATTTTACTATGCAAAAAGCTGACAGGAAAATGCAAACATTGACCACAACATACTCAGATATTCATATTTTTTTTGGTTCTCTCTTGTTTAGAACACTTTTTACAGTGTATTTTGATGGTTTAATAGAATTTGTAGGGTCATTAAAATCACTACTGTATATATGAATGTTTTCTCCTCATCTTCAGTCTCATTCGGTTCATCCGTTGATGCGTCTCTCGCCGAAGCTGTCTCTGCGCAGGAAGAAACAACAGGTGCAGAACATCTTCTCTCGTCACTGATCTGTGTCTGAGAGACGCTCGCTTAAAGCCTCAGGCTGGAGATCAACTGTGGCAGTGTGATTATGAAAACATAAAAAATAATGTTTCATATGTGCTTTAAAGGATTAGTTCACTTTTAAAAACTTTTGCTGATAGTTTACTCACCCCCATGTCATCCAAGATGTCCATGTCTTTCTTTCTTCAGTCGAAAAGAAATGAAGGTTTTTGATGAAAACATTCCAGGATTTTTCTCCATATAATGGACTTCAATGGGACCCAAACGGTTCAAGGTCCAAATGACAGCTTCAGTGCAGCTTCAAAGGAATTTAAACGACACCAGACGATGAATAAGGGTCTTATCTAGAGAAACCATTCCTTCTTTTCTAAAATAAATGAAAAAGTTTAAGTTTTATAAGCACAAATGCTCGCCTTGCTCTGTTCTGTGATGCACGTTCGTGACGTTCGTTCATGACCTTCTCAACATAATTGCGTATCTCGTGACATCACATGAACGTGTGAAACGAATTTGTGCTTATAAAACTTAAACTTTTTTATTTATTTTTGAAATGAGCGATGGTTTGGCTAGATAAGACCCTTATTCATCGTCTGGTGTCGTTTAAAGCCCTTTGAAGCTGCACTGAAACTGTCATTTGGACCTTGAACCGTTTGGGTCCCATTGAAGTCCATTATATGGAGAAAAATCCTGGAATGTTTTCATCAAAAACCTTCATTTCTTTTCGACTGAAGAATGAAAGACATGGACATCTTGGATGACATGTGGGTGAGTAAACTATCAGCAAAAGTTTTTTTCAAAGTGAACTAATCCTTTAATTTCCCGTGTCTTTTTTGAGTAACGTGTGTCTTTTTCTTAGAGAAGCTGAAGAACGTTTGCGGCACTTCTGGAAGAAACACGCGAGGTGCGTGAAAACAAAACCATTGTGTAAAGCACACGCACAAATCAGTGTTCTTGCATTTTTAGACCTTTTATATTGCATAACTTTTATCATTACAGAATAAGAACTTTTAAGGGTCTTTCAAATAATTATTTTTTTCAACAATCGCTAGCTAGGACACATTTCTCAATACTTTGGTAATTTTTTCAAAACTTGGCTCAAATTAACTCATTCTTCCAGAACACAAGCAAACTTTAACACTTTATTATAATTATTCAACTAACTATAAGCAACTACATGTCAAATAGCAGTCATTAGAGCATTAGTTGACTGTATGCTTACTGTCAATAATATTATCCCTTAAAACTCATATTTGATCACCAAAACGACATATTTAAACGTTTTCCTTGAAAAAAATTCTTCATGTCTTAAAATATCTTGAATGTAACTCGACACCTTGCCTCATTTAGTATACACGGGTCTATGAATATGCAAATGAGCCCCGCCTCCACTCACTCAGAGATCCACTCGTTGATGATCACATGTTGATCTGATTGGTTACAACTTACAAGATAGTTTTTAATTAGGGTTGGGTATCGGTTGGGTTTTATTCGATACCAGTACCTACTCGGTATTTTTTAAACGGTTCCGGTGCTTAAACGGTTCTTAAATCGGTACTTAAGAAAATGAAACCGCACACACTTTATCAAAAAATAATACCCTTTAATTTACAGGGCAAAACTGGACACAAAATTAACTTAAAATTTTAAACAATATAAATACAAGTAACATATGGTAATAATAAAACCAATATAAAATAAAAATTCATATTTACATAATATCAAATGAAACAATATTGTATCAAACAATATAATAATACTGGAGATTAATAGAAATTACTAGCAGGCAGAGCTGCCAACTCTCACGCATTGACCGTGAGACTCACGCAAATGACCCTTTTCACACAGAAAAATCACGGACAAATAGGACACAGACACCGACAGAGAAGGTTACTTTTGATATGGAGGAACAAATCCACAGCTGTCAGATTCTGTCAATATTTTTACGAGATTCACACAATAAATAACGTTTTGGCTCTTTGAAATGTGACAGATCGCTGTAGCGCGTCAGTTCAAACGGCACGTGATACAGTAGCCTACAAATCCACTGCTTCTTAGCGTTGAGTGAACCTATGAAAGAGAACATCTCTGGTTACTGGTGTAACATACCTATGTTCTCTCAATAGGGAACGAGACGCTGCTAAGATCCTCGCGCTGCCGACCAGCTTCCTTTTTCGGCAGAGAAATCTGAGGAGCAGATGGCGCGCGCGCGCCAACATAATATGACGACGTGTAAACAACTGCGTCAATGCGGCGCGTAATTTCACACGTGAAATGCAGCCAAACCTTGCGAGAAAGAGCGCGCATGCGAGACAGAAGAACTGTGCTCCAAACTGTGTAGCGCACGCACGACGGTCGACGGAGAGGGAGAGAGCGAGAGACCTTGCGTGTGTGCTTAATGAAGTTAGGCACCGAAATCAGGCACCGAAATTTTCGTTCTTATTCGGTCTGGTTACTACCGTTTACGTCGGAACCGGTTCCCTATTGGCACCGAGTTTCGGTACCCAACCCTATTTTTAATGTTGTTTATATGTCTATGTGGTGTTTTTAATATGCTTTAAGACAAAGTTGACACCATTGCTGAGTATTTTCTCCTTAAAACTGCAGTGAACCAAAGACAGTCTCAAAAACACGCTTTGAAATCGCTGGTGTTTCTGACGTCACAAACTACAGTAACCAATCAGATCAACGTGTGATCGTCAACCAGTGGATCTCTGAGTGAGTGAGTGAGTGGAGGCGGGGCTCATTTGCATATTCATAGAACCGCGCATAATAAATGAGGCAAGGGTGTCGAGTTGCATTCAATATATTTTAAGACATGAAGAAACGTTTAAATATGTCATTTTGGTGATCAAAGATGAGTTTTAAGGGATACAATAATTGACTACAGGGGGACTTTAGGTCTAACATACTATATAAACATGCAATTTGCAAATCGGCCTCTTGTTTGTTGTGGTTTTTGTGTTAAAGTAATTTGAAAGATGTCATCACTGAATGCATTTTGTGCACATGCAGTGACAAATGACCCACAATTTATCTCACATAGACCGATATTGTGATCACTGTGTGAAGAGTTTTGAAACCGTGACCTAAATATGGAGAAATTTGTTTTAGTGATGGTAAAAACTGTAGGTTTGTAAGTAAATGTGCAAATTGGTTTGAAGGTACATTGAGTTTTTGTGTTGTGTAAATTGAATACATTTTGTGCCAAAACAATGAGAAAATGAGAAAAAGTGACCCAAATATTGAGAAACGTTTCCTGGCGACTGCAAAAAACTGTAACACATAAGAAAAACACATAATTTTTGAAGTTTTTGCTGTTATTTATAGGACAATAGAGTGCAGATAGCATGGAGATGGAAATGAGCTACAATAGTGAGCATGAGCGACTGTTTAAAGCTTTGATTCATTTCCATGTAAATTGGTGGATTTAACCCCGTGTGTTTCTCCTCTCTACAGACGTCCTCTGCTCTTATCTGGGATTCTCTCTGACACCGTAACGCCTATAATGTGTTAAAGCTGCATTAGTGTTGCTGTCAAACTACAAAAACAACTATCAGATTTCATTAAAACCTCTTTTAATAAATGTAACCTCATGCTTGCTGACGGTTTACGTATTATTGCTAAAAGAATACGCAGAGATGAAGCTTTTCAGTATGTGTGTGTGCAAATCAGAAAGCCTGGGTAATGGTAAAATGCAAAAAGGAAATTGATGGGAAATAGCCTGAAATTGTTCATGACATATCCCTAAATATCACAGCTTGTCTTTAAGCTCGGTTTAGAGGGATGTGACACACACACACACACACCACACACACACACAACACACACACACACAGTAAAATGCACTCAAATCAATATATGTTTTTATATAATAAATGGTGGCAAGGATTGAACTGACATAGGTTGTATTATTAGAAATCGAATATAAAACAAAAAACAAATTTTCCATGAAAATGATGGCGGGATAAAAATGTTTTCGAGTGCAAGATAAGCAGGAGTCGTTCTCTATGGGAAGCGTCGTCCCGGTGTGTCTTTTTAACATAGGCAAATTTTAGAGTCTGCCCGGCAACGGTTGAAACAGTCTTTTCTGATGTGTTCGAGTCGCCACGAAACGACTGAATTGTGTGAGACTGGCACCATTAGCAGTCCAGCTGTGTGTGTGTGTGTGTGTGATGTACATCAGTCCTCGTCCGAGTCCTCATCTCCGTTTCTGCGGTTCGGCGCCGAGCAGCGGATGGACGTCATCATCTGATCCTGGATCTGTTTTCTGGGGTTTTCCTCCAGGTCAGTCTTCACAGCACCGGTCTCAGATAAACGCCACTCCAGCTCTGAAACACACACAACAACTGATCGTTTACACACACTTCTTTGGTAAGGAAACGTGAAAACGACAACAGAAAAATAGGCAAGTTTATTTATATAGCACATTTCATACACTATGGTAATTCAAAGTGCTTTACACAGAAAGGAATTAAAATAAAACGCAAAATAAAAGCAAGGAAAATTAACAGTTATAAAAGGAATTAAAAGAATAAAAAGACGATACATAGTAAAACTGGGAGCTGTGAAAAATATGATACACCGTTATTTTCCCAGATGAGTTTTATCTTTGAAATTTTCCCATGGTGATTACACTGTGATCAGATAATTTATACAAAATAGCTACTTTTTATTATATATTTTTGGTGCTGGATAGTCAGTATGAACTGTCATGTATGGAAAAGATTTATACATAAAATAATTAAATTTGTTATGACATGCATACCAAATTTCTTTCCAAAATTTTCAAATGATCATCACAAAACTTACTTTCACTCATTTAAGAATAACTAACTAATTGGCATGCTAAATATTTACACACACATATATATATATAAAATGTACATAAAAATATATATATATATATATATATATTTATTTATATATATATATATTTGTTAATTAAAAGTTATTTAAAAATATATATAGCAATAAATGAAAAAATGTAATTCAATCATTAGATTCTGCTAAATTAATGAATGTAGGATGCTGAAAAAAAAGCTATTGTTTGTACTACAAAAAGACAGTCAATTAATTTTATGTGATTAACATTTATTTATATATGATTTAACACCATCTCAATGGCAAATGACAGTTCATGGCAATCAACCAGTATTTCAATTTTTACAAATATTTTGATTACAATCAACAAATTAGTATTAGTATAGCATAGATAAATATCATGATAAATAGCATGAGTGGGAAATAAGATATTTTTTTTGGTTGTGTAAGTTTCACTCCTTCATAAGCAGGAAAGTCACTCTCACCGTCACACTTCAGGTTCATGCCTCCGAAGACCAGCGGGCCGATGAACTGGGCCTTCATCTCGCCCTCGTAGTAGATGAACAGCGTGGGCAGGTTGCGGTCGGGGTAGTTGGGAATGCAGGTGGTGGAAATCGACTTGATGAACTTGGTTTGAGGAAACTTGTGGGCCATATGTGACAGATGCTGGTTTATCAGTGTGCACAACGGGATCCTGCGGGATAACACCACATTTATCAGTCGAGGTACTGTACAACACTTTCATTTAGGCAAGGAAAGTATTTATATCAGTTAAAGGGGCTGTATGTAGAATTCAGAAACCCTTGTTATTAGCGACAGCAACGGCCATTAAAGGATTAGTTCACATTTTTCTCCATATAATGGACTTCAATGGGACCCAAACGGTTCAAGGTCCAAATGACAGTTTCAGTGCAGCTTCAAAGGGCTTTAAACGACACCAGACGATGAATAAGGGTCTTATCTAGAGAAACCATCGCTCATTTCAAAAATAAATAAAAAAGTTTAAGTTTTATAAGCACGAATTCTCACCTTGCTCTGTTCTGTGATGCGCGTTCATGTGACGTTCGTTCGTGATCATTTCAATGTAATTGCGTATCACGTGACTCACATGTGCTTATAAAACGTAAACTTTTTAATTTATTTTTGATGGTTTCGCTAGATAAGACCATTATTCATCGTCTGGTGTCGTTTAAAGCCCTTTGAAGCTGCACTGAAACTGTCATTTAGACCTTGAACCGTTTGGGTCCCATTGAAGTCCATTATATGGAGAAAAATCCTGGAATGTTTTCATCAAAAACCTTATTTCTTTTCGACTGAAGAAAGAAAGACATGGACATCTTGGATGACATGGGGGTGAGTAAATTATCAGCAAAAGTTTTTAAAAGTGAACTAATCTAATGCGTCCTTTCTGAAGAAAAGTATCAATTTCTTTAAAAAAATAAAATAAAAAATCATATTGACCCCAAACTTTTGAACAGTAGTGTATATAAATGACTGTCTGCAAAGTGTTGGTGTAAGATAAAATCACCCTGGTTTGTAGAGATGCAGCACCACCCAGATCCCGGCTCCAGCCTCGTTCACTTCCTTCACGTAATCCTGACCTGAGATCTCATTCAACTCCCCGAACGCGTTCTTTATCTGGTTCGCTTTCCACTCGGCAAGCCTCTTCTGTCTGTCAGAGAGACCAGGCACAATTATTAACACACAATTAGAGACAATGCACAATTATAAACGTTCATTAATTGAATAGAACAGTGTTTGTGCAGCAGCAGTGTAATAGTTCAGGTTTTTAGTCCGTAGTTCGGTATAAACAGCCACCTTTTTTGTCCATTTTGGGAAAAATCGCTTAAATGTAATAAAAAGCTGGGTGGATGGAATTATTATTATTTATTGCTTTTATTTATTATATTACATATATTATATTTTATTATATATATACAAACAAACATTGTTTATTATATATTTATTATATTATTTATTGCTATTATTTTTACTTGTTGCACTCAACTGAGTCCAATAAAGTTTATATCCGAAAAGAAAACATGCTTTTTTGGGATATTGCATAAAAATAAAATAAAAAGCTGGATGGATGGAATTATTATTATTTATTGCTTTTATTTATTATATATTATATATATATATATAAAATTATTTTTTATTTGTTTATTATATATTTATTATATTATTTATTGCTATTATTTATTATTATTATTACTTACTGCACTCAATTGAGTCCATTAAACTTTATATCCGAAAAGAAAACATGCGCATAAACTACGATGGAAACACATTTACCGAAAAAATTCCTTGATGCGCATAAAAAAACAGACATGTGACTTTGCGATGGGGCGACATAACTGGACTAACCCAGCGGACCGATCTTGTTGCATAACATCTAAAAATGCAGTTTTGTTCATTACGAAATGCCTGAGCAAAGTCTGTCGTCAAAGTGCTTCGGTATAATTCCCTTCCTCAATTCCATCACTCATCTGCCTCAAAAAGCAAGATGCGTTTCGTCAGCGCGCTCTGAGACACAAGTCTTTTATTATATACGAAATGATTATATACAGTTGCTTTTCCTCTTGCAGCAACTTAGTGATATTTATCATCAGTTTATCAGGATATGACGGTTTTGTTCTTCGCTCACTGGATGGAAACGGTGCTTTATTCATCAAATGTTTTAATTTTGTTCATATTCGCAACTTTGGATGGAGACATAGCTAATGAAATGCAGCATCAGAGACGCATCACTATCATTGTGAAACGTGTGATAATCAGCATAACGCAACACCATCTTTGCAGTGAAAATGCGACTTTAGACGGTTAAACAGATTCAAGAACAAAGAGGCGATATTACAATCAGCATTCAAATGTTTTATTTTCAGAGCTAAACAATCTATGAATGAGAGATTTTCAAACGTGAATCTGAATTGTAAAGTTCACAACAAACAAACACAATTATCGTCTGAATTAATTTCTGAAGTTTAATACTGCAGAGTGGAGGTTTATATATCAATGCATCGCTGTGCAAAAACACTGTTCTTTATTTGTAACTCACAAGCCAAGTTTCCATCCACTTCTCAATGAATTATCTGAAGTTGCGGTAAAAAAGCTCATGTGAATAAAGCTGGTGAAAGTGTTTTCCATCCAACGGCTTTAAAGCGAATATAAACCTGTGTGTAATGACGTCACATGCTGTTTTGCCATCAAATTGTATATCAAATTGAATTTGAGACATTTTAAGGTGTTTCCATTCATTTTGCACAACATTCAAGTCAACATTTGACGAACAAAGTTTTGCTAGACAAAATGGATCGCGCCGTAATAACGTTTCCATCAGCGTTTATCGCATAAGCCGTATATCCATCAAGATAAAATCCCATGAGACCGAACGCATTTCATTTGAGTCGATATTCAGAAATTCAATGAATTTTTACTGTTTCCATAAGGCATTTTTCATTCGATATCACTTAATGCGGATAAAAACGTGTGGATGGAAACATAGTGAAAAAACATCAGCCATAGGAGGACTCCAACATAACGGTGGACTTCTTCAACATGTACCTGTACATCTCCATGGCGAGCTCATCCTCATCACTAAACTCATCTTCATTTTCATCCAGCTCCTCTAGAGTCATGCTCTCATAAGTCTTCACTGCAAAAGAACAGAATATGAGCTCACATATTGAATGCCTTTGTCATTACACTTAGTGTACAACGAAGTCTTAAAGGGACATTGTGTAGGAATTTCTCCCATCTAGCGTGAAATTGTGTTTTGCATTCAAACGAATTGTGCTCTCCAGCAACTCGCTTTTTCAAATGCGTATTGCATCTACGGTAGCTGTTATGTACCAAAAAGCTATGACAGGATGTCTTCTAAAAGCACTTCGTCGAGTTTTCCTTCGATTGAAAAACATGAACTATTGTAATTAGTAGTTATTTTCTGAAGTACGTGCATTGTTAGATTAAAAATAACAGTGCAATGCTGCCTTTTAAACTTGCCGGGACAGCACTGCTTCTCCTCCGTTTGTGCCGCTTTCAGTCACGTGACGCCGGCTCTGAACGAAAACCCGTTAGCCTAGTACTTTTTGTCCCTCTTGCTATTATAGTTTTTCAAGATGGTGGACCTACCCGTCCCATGTATATAAAGATAATAAATTACTTCGTTTACGAGGAAAATCAGATAATTGGCAGAGGTATTTGTACACCATTGAGGACATATTTATGAATAAAAATATTGATTTTAGATAATAAAATACCTAAAAAAGTACACTGTCCCTTTAAGTGCAACTCCTTGTGGTCAAATTAACACACAAGCACATTACAAAACAGTAAGTAAAGGTAACCATCAACATCGCAGTCAAGAAATAGAAAATAAGCAGTAGAAAGTATATTGCACAATCCCATGTGTATAACATACAATGTATTACACATTTTACTGTTCCAGTCAGGAAACAAGGATTCTTACAGGAGAAAAAGACAAATTAAGCTTCGTGATTACCAGTGTAAATCTGCTCTTACCGACAGACTGAGGCTGATGAAGCTGCTCGTCCTCGTCCTCCTCCGCCGGGGTTTCTTTAGGAGGAAGAATACCTTTCCTCCGGAGGATGTCATTCCACTCGGTGTCTGCGTTCGGGTCCTACTTTCACAATTACACACATTCAGAGACGTGGTGTTATCGCCCATACGCAGGAAAAATCACAACTACAGTTCCTGAGTTCACGGAGCAGTTTACATGACTTCAGGAATCATATTAATGACAATAATGCATTTAAATAATTACACAAATCAGTGTCGCCAATAAGACCCTCAGTGTTATTTTCTAACATATAGTTTTTAATACTTAAAATTATTTTAATTTTCATTTCAACCATTTTGATGTTTTTGTCTTTTTTTTTTATAAATGTCGATTTTTATTTCAGATTTAGTTTATAAGAACATCAATATAAACTAGCAAAATTAGAAATGTTGCTTTATTTTTTTATAGATCATTTCACTAAACCTAACTTAGTTTTTTAATGGTTATAGTTAAGTGTAATAACCCTGGCCTCAACAGACTGCACTCGAGTTTTAGTCTACTAATAATGGATGAAATAATATGTTAGCGCAGAGCAAAATTACATACATTTATATTCCTTACAAAAATATCCATGATTTTCATTATTTTACTAATTTATATGGCCTGGAAATGACATATATTTATAATATTCCTTGATATCCCTTGTAGTCGTCAATATCACAGCGATGTTTTATTTTTATTTTAGATCATTTTCCCTCAGAAATTGCTAGTAAATATCACGAACAGTTAGTAAAGACAAGTAAAACACTGAATTAAACGCGAAATTATTGATTGTAGAACAAATAAAACAGCATTTTATTATAAAACGTACTCATTTTTTTGTTTACAACTACTAAAAATATTTTTTACAGTATAATACCAGCCCATGAATAACATATACACAATATAATATACAGATCACCTTTTTCTCAGTTTGTAGTAAGTCAGTAGATTAAAACAGTTACTAGTCAAAATACCTTTACTAAACTATCATCATCATCATCATAACCAGCATCTCCAGAAACTGCTCTAAACCATCAATAAATAAACGCTATTTCAAGTCAAATATAACGTGAAATAAACAACATATTTGGGTTTTTTAATCACACAAACCTGCATTTCTGTGCTGTGTGAATCACACCTCTGCTCTCTCAGCGCCGGAAACAGAAGTAGCGCTCCTCATTCTCTTCCGGCCGAACACAAGCTGCATCCGCAACATAAAATATAGAAAACATCCTCCTTTTCATCGGTTTTATAAAGAAAAACTGTCTGTTAAATAAAAATAAATACTTTAGCATCAGGATAAAAAATATATTATAAATATATTTAGCATAAAACGATGAATCCGCACATTTAATCTCGAGCGGAACAGAAGTGTGTAGGACGATAATCAGGGTTGCACCGTTTTCCGCCTTGTTTCTGAATGCCCATATATGGCGTTATAGTGCAGCTCATTTAATGTCCAGATAGCGCTGTCAATCAAACCACGTGACAGGTGTGACAGACTTGTGTTTACTTTTTGATTGTAATATAACAATTTTGTAAGAATTGTAATTTTTAAAAGATTGTAATAAATCAGTTTTGGGCTGATTTAAGTTCCTTTTTTTTAGTCCTACTGAAGTAAACCACTCATTTGATCAATAGGTATTTTTATTATGAAAATCCTGATAATTTATCTCTTCGAGACTTATACACAATACAAAATTACCTGGTTTTTGATGCTTTTTGTACGTTTATAAAGATGTGATTTAACTGTGCTTTTCTTCTATTATGTACGTAAATACCATGTGTGTATCACTTTGCTTTTATATTGTCTTCGAGATATGAATATATTTTCTTGGTTCATGCTTTTAATTTTTAATCTTTCAGTTTGTAACTTCAGTGCATCCAAAGAGATTGAGATTTTACCGTCATCTGGCAAATTTCTTGTTCACTGAAAGCATATTACCCAAAAGCCTGCATTTTTTCAGAAAACAAAAAGAAGCAATATATCCAAACAATTTAGATTTTTTTTGAATAATTAAAGGCAACCATAAATATTTATATTTATAAAATGAGTAAAAGTAGGTTTTGTGAAACGTATAAGGTATTTTGTGATGTTTGTTGTTATGTTTTGTTATTATATAATATACAACATACCACATTTTAAGTTCAACATCAGTATCTTTTTTTAACAACAATCTTAATTCACACCAAAATAATTTGTAATCATATCATACATACAATCATAAAATAAATGGACACTTCTCTCGTTTCCCTTTGTTCATTTGATGATAGTAATGTAATTAGTCCAGGGCAACGATTAATCCAAACAAAATAAAAGTTCACACCCAAAATAAAAGTTTGTGTTACATAATGTGTGTGTTCTGTGTATTATTATTGTGTATATAAATACACACATATGCATGTATATATTTAAAGGGGGGGTGAAACACTCAGTTTCACTCAATCTCATGTTAATCTTGAGTACCTAGTAATATTGCATCCTTCATATCTCCAAAAAGTCTTTAGTTTTATTATATTTATAAAAGAAATATAGGCTGTACCGAGTCTTTCTGGAAAAACCCGAGCAGGGGGAGTATTTTTGGAACAGATTTACTACATCAAACTTACAACTTCAGTTTTGAAACTTTGTCCATGTTTAGCATGGGGATCCAACTCTTTAACAGTGTAAAAAACTCACTATGCATGAAACAGCATTTCACCCCCCCTTTAAGAAATATTTGCATGTATATACTGTATATATATTTATACATAATTTTATGTATACAAATATTTTCCTTAAATATTATACATGCGTGTGTGTATTTATTATATAAAATAATTATACACAGTGCACACACATAAACTTTTATTTTGGATGTGATTAATCGCGTTTAATCGTTGCCCAGCACTAATTATAATACAATTATTAATAAAAATATACTGAAATAAATAATTATAACTAGTGCTTAATCAGTCACGGAATTAGACCGCCCATCCCGTAAAGGCCCCGCCCCATCTATATAAAGCCCCGCCCTCAAATACAGGTCAGCAAACCCAGTGTGGGCAAAAAAACCCAGCAAAACCCAGGAGCGGCTGTTGATCGGTCACTGAATTGACCCTTTTCACATTTCCAGGAAGCGGAAGTCGTCATAGTTGGGTAAACTTCTATAGCGAGGAAACACAACTTTCAAAATGAGGAAAAAAATAGAGTGAGATTGATGTTTATGTTTTTGAAGCCCAAAGTGGGCGGAGCCGGCCGTCCATCTTGGCAGTGGGTCACTCCCGGATAACCGATAATGGGCAAAAAGGCGGGATTACCTGAGGTGACGTGATGCTAACAGACAGACAGCAGACAAACGTCTAGTGACATCAGAGGCAATCCACCTGTCACTCAAGTGGCCACGCCCTTAATTATGCACAGCTTTAAAGCCCCACTAGGTAGGATTTCCGTTTTGGTCAAACAACGACCCTAGAGTCGCTGTGGACTACTTGTATTTAACGTTACTGTCGTAAATACCACTCACGCAGAGCAGTCTCTTCACTCACGGCCTGATCCCCTCCACCCTGTATACCGGTCCCTGTTCAGTTGGGTGGAAGTTGTAACGAGTGGAAATAAGGTGTATCCCCTTTAAGAGCTGCGTGCGCCCTGTTAATAACTGTCGGCAGTCTGTATTGTATGTGCGCCTCACACCCCGTAAGCGAGTTGTTTCTGTTTGATGCTCCTATTTTTGTCTATCAAGTAATGCTGTGGACGGTAGAACGTGTGACAGACAGTTACACGAGTTCGATTGGGGAATAAACACAACGCGGTACAAATCGTCGGACATCGAACAAGCACAGCTAGCCTCCGAAGATGTTTACTGAGGTAACTTGAGGCAAGTTGACTTGTTCATCAACAAGAAACGCCAGGTGCTTTTTAGCTCACATCAACGAGTGAAAGCTTGTCCGAGTGATATACAATATAAGCAATACTTACAAGTCCAACAGCATGTGAAGACGTGTTGGGGGAAGTGAGGTAGCCTATGCCGTAAAGCAGTCGAATTTTGTAGTTCTTTTTGTGCTCGGGTTACTACCCGAACCATGACATTTAAAAGTACGATTAAAAACGCTACAGACCCCGTTAGGCTATGACAGACGTGTCATTCAACCTATTGTAAGTCGATGTACCATCACAAGAGACTTGGAAATATATTATGAAGGTTGAAAAACTACCTAGTGTTACTTTAAGGCTTACATTTAAAAGTTATAAAAAAAATTCACCACCTTCATAGTTGTCATAAAGGGAAAAAATAGCTATATAAACCAAAACCACTTTTTGTGGTAAAAAGCAGAAAAACTATTTTTTTCTGCTGTAAAGTTGAGCATTTTAACATGGGGGGGGGTCTCTCTTTTGCAGCCTGTCTCTAGTGGCCAGTCGATGGATTGCAGTTTAAGTCACTTCCTTCCGTGTTGGATTCAAAAGAGAGACTGTCAGGTTGCCACTTGGTTAAAACCAGAGCCACATAGAGATGATGTGGATGTACATGTATATTTTATTTGACGGCTCTGACTGTGTGGTGAAAACGCGTCATCAGTCTGTGAAAACAGTCCAGTTATCGCCCCGCCCCTTTATATAAAGCCCCGCCCTCAGATACAGGTCAGCAAACGCGAGCCCGCAAATGATTGACAGGGAAAGAGTTTTTCTGATTGGAGCCGCTTTGATTCTCACTGAAGTCTGTCAGGTAATAGTGACAGTATGTTTGTCAAATTATAGTTGATTATCAGTTAATACAAAACAAAGCGTCGAGAATTCCTGTCAGTCTGCGTGCCGATCAGCTGATACTAGCTTGTTTGGACATCTTGGAGGATATACGTGAAATGAAACTTCCCTCGCCGGAACCGCGAGCAAAAAAGGCTGGAAAAAAGCGGAAATAAACATTCGCCTAAAAGAGGAACCGCTGTTATGGGCGGAATATGAGTATGCGAGTGTGTACTAGAAACAACAACAACACAAGCCGTGTGTGTGTGTGAGGATGTGGATCACTCCTGAAGAAGTTGTGCTGAAAAACGCGCTCAAGCTTTGGGTTACGGACAAATCCAACGGTTATTTCCTCCTGCAACACCGAAGAGGACACGGAGACACGGGCGGGAAAATCACAGGTGAGTCCGAACATATATAGGTGATGATAATAATAATCATCATAACATGTCAGAATATGACTGGCGAGAACCTGCTTGCTTTGGGGTCATACACAAGTTCAGTCTTTTGTCTAGATCTGAAGTAACAGTTGCATCCTGGTTTTCCTTTTGTCCCTGCTGGGAGTTTCCTTCCAAGAGTTACATGGAAAATATCAAAACAAACATTTGTATGGGAGTCTATTTGCACCACATATGAAAAACAGCCATGGTAAATCTCACCTATTGCTCAAAAAGCCGAAATTATGACATACTAAGTTTTATTATTATGATAAAACATGACGAAATTATATGTCAAGTCATATTTTTCATAGCTAATGATGTAAAAAGTCAAAATTATGATATAAAGTTAAAAGGGTGACATACTAAGGATGCCATACTAATTAAGTCATAGCCTAATCATAATAAAGTGCATGAGAATTATGACTAAAAAGTTGAAATTATGACATACCAAGTAAAATTTTTTACATTATGTCATCATGATTTAATTTTACATTAATTTATATCATTAATAGTCAAAATGATGACATACTATTACTAATTTAATATAGCTAACATAAATCATAATCAGGAGAATTATGATATGAAGTCAAAATGATGACATTATGTCATGATATAACAAATTTTACATTAATTAGTCATCATAATGATATAAAAAGTCAAAATTACAATATAAAGTCAAAAGTATGACATACTAATTATGACTATGTCATAACTATGAGTTTAAAAAGCTGAAATTATGACATACCAAGTCATAATCATTAGATAAGTCCAAAGTTGAAATTATTCATTTCTATGTTATAATTTCAGATTTTTATGTCACAAATATAATTTTGACTATTTATGTCAGAATTATGATTTTACAAAAGCATGCAAGTTTGTGTGTCGCTGTGCGAAAGCTGGAAAAGATGTGGGAAGACAGGGAAGCAAATCCATCCAATAAACATTCCCACAAAACAATAGAGATTCATTAATTTCTGCAGTTTTCTTTCCACTTTGATTCCCACTTGTGCAGTTTTTAAGGTCAAAGTTCGTGCAGAACTTCAGTGAGGACACAGATGACTGAAGCTGGACAATGTTCTCTGGCTTTATGGGACGCATAGCTTAGTTTATCTGAACCTGAAATACCTCTCGCATTTTAACTTTATGAGGAGATAATGAAGCTCAAACATCACTTTAATGTGTTTAACTGACAGACATTAAACATCAAACCTTTGCTCTCTCAGGGATACACTCTTAATAATAATGGTGCTTTTTGTCATCAATGTTTCAATAAAGAACCTTTAAGATCCTAAATAGTGGAAAATTATCTTTAGATTTTTTTTAAATGTTCCTTACACAAAAAAAAGGGTATTTTAAGAACTGGTCACTAAAAGGTTATTTTGGGAAACAAAAATGATGTCAAAAATAGTTCGACGAAACGAAAACTCCCTTTATTTTTAAAAGTGCATGAATTAATTGTTATGGTTTTATGATTTGAGTCGTCAAACTTGCAATCATCTGTAAAAGCTGTTGTGTCAGATAGTTACCCTGAGGATTGTGTGTTTATATCAAAGTGCCATATTTAACCTTCATATTTATGAAAAGTGCTTGTATTATTGAAAGAGAATATGAAATAAGTGTTTAATTTCTTGATAAAACACAATTAAAATAGTTTTGCATATAAAATTAACGCTGCAGCTCTATATTAGCGTGATATTGCTCATATATTTCTAAGTATACGATACACCTCGCGTACTTTACTTTATTTGTACCATTTTGTTTCATTAGTATATTTTTATCTATCGTTTTACCGTTTTAGCATTTAAAAAATAATAAAGATATTGTATTCTGTTTAGTAAACCAATCACACATCTGAATCTATATATAATTTTTATTTTTTTATTTTTTAAATCAAACTTTATAAGTACATGTATATATGTTTGATTTGTTTTTACAATATATTTTTTATGTTTTCAAAAAAATTATCTTATTGTCACCAAGGCTAAAATCGTGATATATTTTCAAAATGTCATTTATTCCTCTGATGCCACTTAGGCTATGTGACTGTCCTGGTTTGATTTATGTACAAATACAGATAGTAGTTTGAGTTTGTTTGACCCTTATAAATCAATTAGTGTTTGTGTTTGAAACTCGTCCACGTCAGTCTCGTCAGATCTGGACGGTAAAGAGTAACGTGACCTGAGGAACTGGAGAGCCGGTTATTTGTCTTCTTCTCTTTCTCTTTCTCTGCTGTGTACAGCGGAGCAGGAATGGCAAATATTAGACGCTTATCGGGCGTTTGAGACTCTTGTGTACACACACAGAGCTGTTGAAAGAGGAGAACTTCACACGCCTCGTACTTTCTTATGCTTAACATTAAATTAACATGATCTTTAAACTTGTGCTTTTCTGATGAACGGCTTTTTTACTGCCAGTGAAAGTTCAGCAGATTTGAGCGTGTTTGATTGGTTCAGGATAACATGAGCTCATAACTGACATTATCAGTTTAACCGTGTGATTTACTGTGATCTTTGATTCTATGAGTGAAAAAGTCTGATCTTCAATGCACTCTTAAATAATTAATACGCAGAATAAAGGGGCGGGGCCTGGGTGAGTTAGTTAGTAGTGTGTTAAACTGGCGGTTATGGTAAGGGGCGGGACATTTCCCAAACACACTCGAAGCGCTCGACCAATCAAAACACACTAATCCAGCCGACCAATCAGAGCACAGTGTGCTTTTCAGGAGGAGGGGCTTCATAGAGACAGGAAGTAAACAGAGCGTTACTGACAGACTGGGAAGAGAGGAGCCGCAACAATGGAGATTATGAGGAAAATAATCAACATTCATGCAGGAAAATATAAAAAAAACATTTAGTAGAAAAATCACAAATGAGATCTCTTTTAAAAGTTTACAGTAAAATCTCAATATAAACTCAGACTTTGGACTTTGTCCACGTTCATTTTATAGCTCTATACTGACGGTTCATTTCTTGAGTCTGTTTTTATTTCCCATAAAAAAAAGTAAAGAGAATCGCCTGATATAAAGCTGATACTGAATAAAAAAGCTATGAAGTCTTCTAAGCAATGAAAGATGATATATATATATATTATATATATATATATATATATATATATATATATATATAATATATATATTTACAGAAAAATTTATTAATAAATGTATAAAACCATGTCCAAGCTTAAAATTTTTTACAAATTTGAGAAAATGTGAAAAATGTATATCATTTTCAGAAACGAAGCGCATAACTCCATACACCATACTTTAAAAAACAAACAAACTACTAGATATCATAGCTGCAAACATCATTATGATCACCTTTTTGTCCACTTTTTTCTTTCCTGCTGATATAGATGGCCATTTTAGACATGCCTATACTAAAATAATTAAACGATTTACATTCATATTGGCATCTTTGAGTATATTTAAAACCAAAAACAAAATGTGTACAGTTACTTTTTCTTCAACATGTCAAATAAAGGCTTAAAAGGTTGGTTCACCCAAGAATGATAATTCTGTCATTAATTATTACAATATAAACCCGTAAGATCTTCGTTCATCTTCAGAACACAAATTATTAAGATATTTTTGGGTGAACTAACCCTTAAAGCAACAGAATAAGCAGTACTATTTTCTCAGTTCAGCAGTACTATTTTCTCAGTTCTCGACCTCAGTTCAGATTATTTTGCTGTGCTAGGCCTATATTAGCTCTGTAATGTTCATGTTCAGTCAAATCAGCTTTAATTATTCCACACGATAGCTTATACTTCTCTATCAGCTGGAAAATATCCTGCAGAGGGGAAATGATGTATTAAAAGCCGTAAGTGAGAGAATGTGATCTGCATTAGCTTGTGTTAAAGAGAGATCATGGGGTCCGTAATGAACTTAAATTTTCATTTTGATTGTGGTGCCATTAAAGTGAATGACCCCATTCTAGCATGAAAACCTGTTCTAGACCTCAAAAACAAAATCAAGACTTTCTAAAAGGGCATTATATGGCCTCATTAAGGAGCGCTGTGATGATATGTGGACAACTGGACATATCTAGATTCAACAGTGTTGAGAAACACCATTTATGACCTCTGAGGTGTTTTTCATTGAGAAACACATACAATCAGCCATTTTCTTCTGAAATGCTTCCTAATCAGGGATGGAAATTAACTTTTTTGTCCACCGGCCACTGTGGCTGGTGGATTTCAAAATCTTCCAGCCACTCAATGTTTTTACCAGCCACTTTCTTGTTTTTAACCGACAATGTGTAACTGCATGTGAAAATTAATAGTACAAGATCTACAATACAAGCAGTTTATTTAATCTCAAGTCTCAATGCAATACTGATTTTTCTGCAATTTTCTCTTTCTCTCTTATACTCACACAAACCATGAACTCATATACATTTAATTAAATGAGTAGGGCAGATTAAACAAAAAACTGAACCGATGCTGAACCGCACTCTATGCTGGACAGGGAACTACACTAACCTTTTCCACTGGTGGCACTTGCGTTACTAACTTTTTCAGTTACTGGCGCAAAACATGATTTAGTCGCACAAATTATTTATAGTAAGGTATGGATAATAATGAACAATAATGAAACTGTATTGCATTAGGGGTGGAACGGTACACAGAAGTCACGGTTCGGTTCATACCTCGGTTCAGACGTCACGGTTCGGTACGATTTTGGTACAATGGAGTGAAAAGCAAAACAAAAATGCAGAAGGCATTTTTATAAATGTCTTAAGCCTTGTATTTTTAAGTTGTATACGTTTTATTAATAAAGGCATAGAACCAGTTTATTTGTAGTGCACTGACAATAGTTTTATACAATTAGTTTATTAATTAAATTAATAAAAAGACAAAAAGACCTTGAGATATGTTTGGTAATTGTACCTGAATTTAAAATTAATTTGCTATATTTCAGATAAATTTATTTGTTTTCCTTAATTTTAATTAACCTTAACTTTATTCTCATCTGAATTATAAATAATTGATTTCCGTATAATATAATACTACCATTAAAAACACATTTGATTTTCTTTTTTAATCAATGTAGAATGTACCTTTAAAAAAAAACAGATTAGTGCTCTGACTCCGAGGACAAGAAATGAAAACCAATGCGATATGATGAATGTCCAAAAGATGTAACCTGTTTTGAAATGGGGTTGGATAAATGTTTTGCTTTTAAAAAATGTGCGTGCGTGTGTCTGTGTGGTTGGGTGACAGTTGTAGGTTACAGTTTGACAAGAGTTTAGAGTGTGTTTTATTAAAACAATATTGTGTTTTATTGCGAGTGTACAGAAATATAGGTAAACACTTTGCAGTTTAAATGATGTCCAGTTTGTATGTTTTTATGTTTCCACTGATCACGCCCGCGACTCTCTCTGTCTCTGACACACACACACACACACACACACACACACACACGGCAAACCGTCTCTCGCGCTCAAGCCTCGACGGAAGAAGCGCGCGGGTAGATGTTCGCGCGGCTAGCTGTTTACTACACAAGAGAGCTACCCCGCCCTAAAAATAGACCATGCGCTCGCGGCTAGCTCTCCCTTTGGACGGCAAACCGCCTCTCGCCGAGCCTCGACGGAAGAAGCGCGCGTGTGTTGAAGGTGTGCCTCCTCTAAAAGTGTCCGCCGTCCGGGTGAAACAGAATGCAATTTTTATTTACCCGCCACAGTGGCCGGTAGGTGAAGCGAGTTTACCCGCCACAACACAAAATCACCCGCATTTGGCTGGTGGCGGGTGCTAATTTCCATCCCTGTTCCTAATGCTTTTGTTTTTCTATCCTTTGGCTTTCAGCGTTTATTTTTTTTTCTCCATTTCTGTTCTGATGGAGTTCCTTGCCAATGAGGACACTTAAAGGGATAGTTCACCCAAAACTGTAAATTCTGTCAGTAATTACTCTCCCTCATGTTGTTCAACCCCGTAAGACTTTCGTTATCTTCAGAACACAAATGAAGATATCTGGGTCACTCCTCCATAGGCTTCTAAAGGATTGAAACCTGACAGCCCCAAAAAGTCATTAAAGAAATCGTTAAAATAGTCCAAGTGACTACAGTGCTCAATCTTAAGTTTATCAAGCGACGAGAATACTTTTTGTGCGCAAAAAACAAACAAAAATAACAACTTTATTCAAGTATTCATTTCCTTCTCTGTCGGCCTCGAGATAGTTCACGAAGTGTAACAGCGCAGCGCTTCTGTGTTGTACGTCACACGTAGGCTCACTATTGGCTGACGCTGGTCGTGTGTGTGTGTGTGTGTGTGTGTGTGTGTGTGTGTGTGTGTGTGTGTGTGTGTGTGTGTGTGATTCGTGTGACGCGTGTGACGTTCAACACAGAAGCGCTGCGCTGTTACACTTCGTGAACTATCTCGAGGCCGACAGAGAAGGAAATGAATACTTGAATAAAGTTGTTATTTTTGTTTGTTTTTTGCGCACAAAAAGTATTCTCGTCGCTTGATAATCTTAAGATTGAGCACTGTAGTCACTTGGACTATTTTAACGATGTCTTTAATGACTTTTTGGGGCCGTCAAGTTTCAATCCCTCAGAAGCCTATGGAGGAGTGACCCAGCTCTCAGATTTAATCACAAATATCTTCATTTGTGTTCTGGAGATGAACGAAATGTCTTACGGGGTTGAACAGCATGAGGGAGAGTCATTACTGACAGAATTTACATTTTTGGGTGAACTATCCCTTTAATGTTAGTAATTGAACTGAACTGAATCAACACTGAACTGACACTTGTCTTTTTGGATCTCAGTTTGAATCATTTTTTTCCTGTTTATCCCTGTAAAGCTGCTTTGAAACAATCTGTATTTGATAAAGGTGACTTGACTTGATACATCAGCGGCCACTTTTCATTTATTTTCTCCAAAATATTAATCAATATATAGAGTTGTAAGCCAGCTGCAACTAACCAGATGAATCAACGTTTAATTCAAAGTAAACAGAGATAGGATTGTGTGTTCAAATGTTTTGTAAGTAAAGGACTGAGTGACATAATCAATTCACAATCAATGATGCAATTTAAAACTATTGAGTACATCAAGTCACAGATATCTCTACAGCGCTTTATACAGCGGTTTCAGGTTCACAGGAATAAACAGGAAAATAGCTAATAATGTTGCAAAGTTCATCATTTGTAAAACAAATTCAATTCAGCTGTAAAGCAGCTTTAAAAAAACGTCAGTAACTGTGCAAAGTTCATCAATTATGAAACAAATTAAAAAGCTCTACAGAAGAAAATAGTGCCATTATTCAGTTTAATTCACTTTTCAATCTGATAGTGTCAGTGGAGTCAAAATCGATAATATAATTAAATATTAAATATAACCTCATTGATTATAAAAATAAAACGCCATGTGCCTCTAGTTCTTTGCAAAATATTCATGGATTCAGTGAGTTAATTTAATCAAGGGTTTGTCAGAGTCTTTTGAATGTGTGTGTGTGTGTGTGTGTGTGTGTGTGTGTGTGTGTGTGTGTGTGTGTGTGTGTGTGTGTGTGTGTGTGTGTGTGTGTGTGTGTGTGTGTGTTTGTTTGCAGCTTAATAGAAAGACATGCAGTTCATTGTAGGTCCGTCCATCTATAATGATGAAAATGTTTTCAGGTTTAAATCAGTTTTTGCAAAAACAAAGGTGTTTACTTCAGTAAACTCAACACTGAAAACCCTAACCAGTCCTTCTAGAAAAACGCAGTTTTTTTTGTGATTGTGGCGGGCAAAAATCCTTGATTATGTGGCATGTTTTTGTACAACACATGGCTCAAACTTACAAAACATTGATGAGTCAAACAAGTTCTGTAGCTTTACAAAAGGAATATGCTACAACTTCTGTAAAAATGAATAAATAAAAAATAAATAAATAAAATGTGTGCTTCCTGTTTTACAGCTTTTCGATGATGTTCACGTCGCGTAATTACATCACTTCATAACGTTCTCATGGCAACAGGGGGAAACGGCGGCTCTTGTGTGAAGCAAACGCAACATTTGTCAACTTTCTGCTGAGATATATGTGACTTTTTTGCAACTAAAATGCTGGGAATATGAAATCATGCAAGTCCCGCATATTTTGTAGGGATGTCCCGATACCACTTTTTCACTTCCGATACCGATACCGATGCCGCAGCTTTGGCTTTTGCCGATACCGATATTAATCCGATATTTTTATTTTATTCTTAAACTAATTAAAATTTAGCAATTTTCTCAATTAGCCACCTAAAATATACCTCCTATATAGTCCACAACAACAGTTGATTATGAAAGATTGCCACCCTTTATTCAAACACTACAAAAAAAAATATATATATATATAAATGAAAGAAAATACAGGTAAAACAATTTAAACAGCATCATTCTACATTGTAAATACCAGTACAGTTTTTGTTTTTTAAATCAAGTAGAATTTCTATAACTGTGTGTTAAACTGATTATCACTCTTGTGTGTGTGTTAAACACAATCTACTTAATACAGACAGCTTCATTATAAAGATAAACAACAAATCCCCAAAATATATGATCATAATATATGACAAAATGCTATTATAAACTAGATTAGTGGAAAATACACATTGCTCTTTTTATTGTTGTAAAATATATTCATGAAAAACAAGATAACAAAAAGGAAAAAGATAATTATTTTAGATATAGCTAAATCTGCTATAAAATTGAGACATATTTTAAGTGTATTGCACAGCTATTTAATGAGGCAGCAACATTAATAATTAATAATGTTAATAAGCTTTAATTGCGACACTGCATTATGATATGAAAGGCTCCAATACAGTGCACAAAGCGCTTATGCGCATCCCGAGCGGAGAATGATGCGCTTGAAGCCACGTGGAGTTACAGCACGCAGCGCGTCGAGTCCGCTTTGAAAAGTTCAAAGCACAACGGAGATACATATTGATGGACAGTGTATTATACAGTATCTATCTATGCAATAGTTTATTGAGCCTTTTCTCTTAACAGTTTTAAATTACAGTTACTGTGCGCGTGAAGAACAATTATAGTGCTCTGACTCTAGTGTTGTGATCAAACCGACAGCGTCCGACACTCGGTAGAGAGTAACACGATTGAGTTACAGGCAGCAATACGTCCAGCAAGATAAAGTTGTTCTATGCGAAAACATAGACCTTTATCTTACAAATCAAGTATAATAGTATTAACATTGAATCATCTTGAAGATAGTTTCATCATTGACTGTAACCGAACGCGACGCGTTGTTTGAATGCTGAATGGAGAATGACTGACAGCCGCGAGAGGGAAAAGTTTACGTGATCTTGAATTTAATGACTTAAATATTAATTTCTCTCTTACATAATGGCTTCAGAACACTTATAATAGAGTGCACGAAAACGTTATGGTACTTTAGAATGTTTTTGTGCCTTTTGTGGGGCTTAACAATAACACATAATAGTATACCCACAATATCGGATTTGGATCGGCCTTGTCTGATCGATGTCTGATCGATACCCGATCCCGCAAAAATGGCAGTATCGGAGCCGATACCGATCCTGAGTATCGGATCGGGACATCCCTAATATTTTGCACAGAAATTTGCAATTTATGCGGCGAAAGTGCAACGTATTTTAAAAAATGCCCCCGCATAAATGTGGAATTTGGCTGATTATGCATTAAATCATGCAATTACATAATCTCGTTTTTCTGGAGGGAATGACTAACGCTCAAAATAATGAATTGGTATGAGTAGGGCGAACTTAAATTAAACTAATTAGTTCAGTCAAATTAACTATTATGAGTATTTAGCACTTTCTTTTTCTTTCAAGTTCACAGAACTGATATATTTTAAGTAAACTGAACTGTTTCATTGTTTTGAGTTTTATTAAATTATTTCTTTTAATTTAGACGTATTTAAAGGAGAACATAAAGTTAATCTTGATCGTTAGACCTTTGTGAGTACTGTCTATAGAAAAAAAATAAACCGGATTGGTGCTTGCGACGCGGAGCTGCGACCGCGAATGCCCAGAGCTCCCCCTCAGCTAAAACAGCAGCTCTGGGGGCATAACATAAAGAGTGTCTTTTGTGCCTCTTAACAGACACAAAATGTGATTAAAATGTCTGTCCAACATGAACAGGGGCCTTACCTGTGAACAAGATGCGTTTAGCAACTTAGCCATGGTTTAAATTCACCTAAATAGTGTTTTAGATGGCAAGCTGTAGTCTCGCGCTGAAGTCTCGCTCCTCCCACCTGGACACTATTTACCTATCAGCTGCTCATAGTCCCTGCTACAAGTCCAGGTGGGAGGAGCGAGACTTCAGCGCGAGACTGCAGCTTGCCGTCTAAAACACTATTTAGGTGAATTTAAACCATGGCTAAGTTGCTAAACGCATCTTGTTCACAGGTAAGGCCCCTGTTCATGTTGGACAGACATTTTAATCGCATTTTGTGTCTGTTAAGAGGTTTTAAGTTTAACTGAAACGTCTGGGATGTCTATTTCCCAGCATGCTTTGCCGATGGCACTCGAAAGGGAGAGTAAATGCTCAAATTAAGTCCAGGGTTTCACATATGTTCATTTATTTCTGGCGGCCCGCCACAATATCAATGCTGACCGCCACACATTGGTTTCCGAATTTTTTTAAATTTATTTTTATTTTTTACTAAGCCTATTTAAAATCGTATTTGATTGCAGAGCGCCATAGCGCATTCGCACAGCACTACATCTCTCTCTCTCTCTCTCTCTCTCTCTCTCTCTCTCTCTCTCTCTCTCTCTCTCTCTCTCTCTCTCTCACTCACCCATACCTCTCACAGTCTCTCTCCCTCATGGAACACCGCTGCACAAATCTGTCCAAAACAGTGCTGTCAATGTTGGAGACCCAGCTTTAAAAAAAGTTATTAGCCAGCATGCAAGGAACCTAGCTAATAAGGAAGGAGAGCTAAGTTATTGTTAGAATACAGCTTGATTTTCGAGGTTAGCATGCTGTATATAGCTGGTACTCAATATTGATGCACGCGCACCACAGTTACACTGTCATTCTGTGGGAAACGCTGTCTAATATAATGTTTTTTGTGTGCAAGATTAATGTTAAGTGGGTGATTTAGTAGTGATTAATGTTTTTTTTATTTCTGTTAATGTTGGTATTAGAATAGTTACCATCATGGAGACAAGAGCTTAATTTTAGAGCAGATAAAACCTTTATATTGCTGCACTCATACAGTAAGTGCTACAAAACTATTATTAACATGTTATCAACTTCGTATATTAGCAAACTAGCTTCTTGAAGCTAGCTAAGTTTATACTAATAAAAGTGTTCACATTGAGATTACATGAAAGTTTTAAGATAAATGTAGGAATTAGTGTACTCAGACATTTCAAATTAAGAACAATTAAAATGTATTAGTACAAAATGAAAATCTGCCAGTTCTGCTTACTTAAACTTAAAAAAAAATTAACTTAAAAAATTTGAGGCAACTGATTGCCACACATTTTTTGAGTTTTGCTAACTTATTTGTGTTTACAGTGAACCTTAACTCTAATCTGCTGTGTTTCAGAGCTCTATATCTGTGCTGTTATCAGCGGTTGCTGCACTCGTGTTCTTGTCTCTTTTGCATTCGTGCTGATTCGGGTGGCTGCAGCTCAAATAGGAAAGTGAAACTTTGTCATGCTGATGTTAAAACAGGTCATATGAAGTACGGTAAACTATAACAACTCATGCGGCACACAGGGACGGTCACAGCTGTGCACCTGTAAACGGACACAAGTTTTAGTAAAGCAGGACTGAAGTCATGTGCGTTAACATAAAATGCTGATAGTGTGTTTATATTGTGTTTCTATGTGTGATGCAGGGCTCAGAAGTACGAGAGTTTCATTTGCATGTGCGATTAAAAATAGATGTGTGTGTCTCTGTGTGTGTGTGCGTGTGTGTGTGTGTGTGTGTGTGAACTTTCAAATCTATTTAGCAGCATGTGTGCAAATAAAAAAAGTTCCTACAAGTCCTTATGTGAATGTGTTGCTATGTATGTGTAGATATATTAATAATATTACATTTTCAAGAAACGGCTGAAGATGCATCTTTTTCGGCAACACTTGATCCTTTAATACTAACGCTTTCCTTTCTCTTCTCTTCTACTCAATTTCTCTCTCTATATATATATTTTTTTTAAATTTACATATACTGCGTTAGTGCGTTTGACCAAATTGGGAAGAGTCACAGCACTTGCATATTGTTGTCCTATTCTTAGTTTAACTTATTCTATTGCTCTCCTCATTTGTAAGTCACTTTGGATAAAAGCGTCTGCTAAATGATTAAATGTAATGTGTGTGTGTGTGTGTGTGTGTGTGTGTGTGTTGTGTGTGTATATATATATGTATGTATTTCTATTTACATATATCCCACGATGACTTCAGATGATGCAAACTCTGAATCAACATGCACCAATGATACATTTTTCTAAATGTCATTTTTGATTATTCAAAAGTATTCATTACTTCAATTAGCTCATTGTTTCTGCATTAAATTCTTAATTTTTTAAAAATAATACCTTTTTTTTGCTAACTGTGATTTTGTATATGTACATTTTCTGAAATGCACAACTTACACAGTTTCCTCTGATAACAGATACTCTAGAAAGATTTGCGGATACTCTGACGTAGATCGAATTCTTGGTCTTTTTTTAAAAACTTTATTTAAAGGGGCGCAAAGCAAACAAGAATGTTGATCGTTATTTGTGCAGACTGACCACAAATAGGGTATAAGTTAACCTCATGGAATCTTTTAAATGTAAAAGTAAGAAATTGATTGATGGAAAGAACTTAACCATTATAGTGACATGTTAGTAGTTAACTAAATAATCCAATTAAAAGCCATTTGTGTGGCTTTTGTGTTCATGGTTAGGCTTAGTGCTAGTCTAATTTGCTTTCCTGCTGAAAAACAAGCGTTCTAGCACAGAAATGTTGCCTATAAATAGTGTTGCACGCCTTATCAAATTCACATGATCAACCTCTCCTCCATTTTGCTTGGGTATTTCTAATGTGGTTGGAACCAAAGTTTACAGGACTGCGTTCTCTGGAATCCTCTCAGACTTCTACATTCCCATTGGTTGCCGCCGAAACGTGTCATAGCTCATTACCATAAAGCTGGCCTGACTTCAGCTCTCCTCGACACTCTCGCCGTACAAGACGCGCCGCTGGCTCACATTGAAAATGAATGACTTTTAGACAATTTGACGCTGTTGGTGGCGGTGTGAATAAGGGAAAACCTTATTTGTTCAATTTAAACTTGGGGGAGGGGGAAAAAGGGATTAAGCATAAAACCCTTATAATCTATGTGGTCTGTCTGTATTGCAGGTTTGCTGGTGGGCGCGTTGGACACTGTGTTGGACTCTAATGCGCGAGCGGCTCCGTTCCGGATTGTACTGCATGTTCCCGGGTCGCAGGTCAGCTGGGTCATAGCCAGCGGTGAGAGTGTTTTCATCTCTCGCACTCGTGTGACACACTCCCGTCATAAACACGAGCATGTTATGCAGTCACTGTGTGTGATGTTATTATGTGTGTGTTTGCAGGAGCCACAAACGAGGAGGTGCAGAAACACTGGAAATGGCTGGATCAGAACATTCTGCCGTACATGGCCGTGTTCGAGAATAAAGATGACGCGGCGAGTTTCGTACTGGGCAAAGTGAAGGTACGGTCATGCACAGACCTTAATTATTTTGATTAATGATTATTAGTTCTAATTGCAATAATTTGAGATAATTCCAACAATAATTGTGCAGTTTAAAGGTGCATTGTGTAATATTTAAGATGATCTGTAGACAGAAATGCAATATAATATACATAACTATGCTTTCAGTGGTGTATAGAAACCTTACATAATGAACCGTTGTGTTTTTATTACCTTAGAATGAGCCATTTCTATCTACATACACCGCGGGTCCACTTACGTTAAAATAAGTAATAGCTAAAGTCATTGAATAAAACACTGACACAATGATGAACAAGTCACAATAGTATTCACAATAACACTGAATAATTAAGTGGACATAATTTCTTAATTTATCTTTGTAAGAAACCTCATTGTTTAACTGACTGCTCTCTGCTGTCTCAGACGACATCTTTTACTGTCGGCCATCTTAACTTCTGTTGGGTGCAATTCACAACATCGCCACTAGACAGCGCTAAAAATTACACACTGCACCTTTAAATTTCAATCACATTTGCCATCCAAATAAAGGAAATGTAAGCAATTCCATCAATATTGTGATATCCCATCCCATCGTGATATTAACCCCTTTCACACACTAATCCTAGTAAATCACCTTAAAATTACCAGAATGACTTGAATATGCTGTTCACACAAGCAACGTCGTCCTGGCTTTGTACATTTAAGAGACCATTAACATATCAGCACCAAAATACCAGTAAATTCGGTGATGTCAGTCATCGGAAATGATCTTTAAACGTCATTATCTGTTCAATTTGACAACATTTTTTGACTTTTGAGTGACAGGCGTGACACGCAATGGATTTTTTGGTATGCAATAGAATGCAGGTTTTCAACATGCTCAGAAAGCTGCCAGACGCCGCACAAATGTCCTTCTAGTGCATATTTGAATAAAAAACTATTAGAAGGCAGTAATGCTTTCAGAAGCGTGTTCAGACCTTGTTCATGCTGATACCAGTAATCCTGTTCTTTGTTCACACTAGAGCTGCTTGAATCGTTAAATGATCGCGATATCTATTTAAATCCCCGCACAATCTTATTCCTAAATTAAAATGATTCACCTGTGTCTATTAAACCTTTGACAAGATTTAAATCTGACGAGAGCAGTTGTCATGTATGTTGTCATGTATGTATCTTTTCAACCACACACTTTCATTATTTCCGTGCTACAAATAATCATATTATCACAAAAGTACTGGGATAAAAGATCATAGTTCGGGTAGAAAGTAGAGTAAATCACCTTTGAAGTCACTTGGTGCTTCAAAAAATGATTGTATCGATAACATCGTTTCACCAGTAGGTGGCGGCAAGTGACTGTTAAAAATGTGTTTGTCATTGAATCATTCATTCAAGAGATTCGTTCAAAAACACTGATTCATCCAGTAATGAAATACGTATTTATGAGTGAGTCATTGAATCATTCACTCAAAGTTTTTTTTAAAAATAATTCAGAATAATTAAACATTTTAAATAGACTGCAGCCATTAACATTTTGTCAGAATTACTTGTTATTCTGGAGAATCATGATAAAAAAATCAAAAGAAAATCGTAATTCTCAATTTATCCAGAATCGTGCTCTAGTTCACACATAGCATCAACACATAGCAATGTTACAACTGGTGATTTGCCAGAACCAATTTACCAGGATTTTTGAAAAGGTCCTGTTCACACGTGATTTCTTAACGGTAATAGTTCTAGAGACATTCAGTTCGGTCCAGACTCTAATTATCTTGATATTTTTCTGCACATTCACAGGGTTTGATCGCTGAGGAGGTTTTAGGCGGCCCGGCTGCAGGCGAGGATGATCCGGCACGCTTCCGGGAAGATCTGGCGCGGTTCGAGCAGCGCTTCGGTCTCCCTCATCGAGAGAAGCTGGTCTCGCATTACTCCTGCTGTTGCTGGAAGGGTCACGTGCCTCGCCAGGGCTCGCTGTACCTCACCACCAACCACATCGCCTTCTACTCCTTCCTGCTGGGCAAAGAGGGTGAGAACTGCCTATTCGTCAATGAATCCGGAAAAATATGACGTATCACTGTTTCCTCAGAAATATGATGATGATGATGATGATGATGCATTTTATTTGTAATGCGCTTTTCTCCAACCCAAAGCGCTTCACAGTATGGTAAACAAATATAAGATAATTAAAAAAAGAAGAATTAAACAACGATATAATACCAGACATAATACACTTCAAAGACAATAAACATTTTTAAAAAGATGGGTCTTTAAAGACCTCTTAAAGCAGTCCAAAGTTGGGGAATTTTTAATCGCAAAAGGGAGTTTATTCCACAACCGTGAAGACGCCCAGCTGTTTTCAACATTGATGATAATAATGAGTTTCTTGAGTCGCAAATCAACATATTAGAATGATTTCGGATGGATCATGTGACACTGAAGACTGGGGTAATGATGCTGAAAATTCAGCTTTGATCACAGGAATAAATTACACTTTACTATATATTCACATAGAAAACAGTTATTGTAAGTTGCAATTATATTTCACAATTTTTACTGTATTTTTGATCAAATAAATGCAGCCTTGGCAAGTAGAAGAGGCCTTTTTTCAAATGGTTATTATATGGTTTGAACAAACGGGGGTTTTCAAACTGTCGGTCACGACCCATTTGTGGGTCTCAGAGTCTGAAAAAAGTGGATCACGAAAAGTCACTTGGCTACAGCTAAATTTATGTTTCAGCGAATGACACTCTCACACAAGTTTTAAATCGAAGTAGACCAGACGCATCATGATTTCGCAATGATGTAATGGGCAGAACGTATATAAATATATATATATATTGAGTAAAATCCTTTTTATTTTAGGTGAAAATAAAGTGTATGTGCAGTGTCTAAAATAGAAACCGGTGTCTGTCTGAAGGTTTTGCAGTGAGCGCTTCCAGTGTCGACTGCTCTATTGATATGTCCCAAATGGCACCCTAAACACTCGCAGTCTTCCTACAATGAGTCTGCACTTTTGTGACGTAACGCCGCTTTGACTGCTGGGTATTAAACCCTATTTGGGCAGGATTAGCTTTACAAGAGTAGTTGAAGTAATGTAATTTTACCACAGGACGTCTGTAATAATAATGGCCAATTCGCACGTCATAAGAGATCTCAGTAAAACTATCAGAAGTGTAAGAGTAACTCGATTTACACACCGCCGTCACCCTCCTGTCGTCATGTGAGTATTACGTTGCTTCCTGATATCACGTTCTCAAACACATTTAAGATTTTTATTTTAAAAGGCCAGTTATTTCATGGATCCGAGATACTATGCATCCTGATAAAGTTCTCTTGGCCTTTTGAATTAAAATATCCCCACATCATCACACACCCTTCACCATACCTAGAGATTAGCATGGTTTTATTTCAGTTAGCCTAATAGCTGGTTTGATTAGCATTGAGAGATGATCTTATGGAAAAGTTCCCCATGCCAATCTCTAGGTATGGTCTAGGGTATGTGATTTTACTTCATGAAAGTTGCATAGATACATATTCTTCGGCTTTAATATTTGCGTTGGTCCTGGTCATGACGTTAAACTGATCCAATAGGGTCTAGTTCGGGTAACCTACCAGAGGATCACAGATCTATATGGTTATGGGGACCGACCTAGTGTAACTATTGAAGTACCTGGGCAGCAGCAGTGTTACTTTAACCCCACGGTGGCAAGTACAGTGTTCAACTCTGGAAAGGCTGGTGGGGACAAGACGTAGGCGAGTAAAGGGAGACCCTTGAAAGGCGTAGTCTACTGCGCTCCATGCTTGAGGACTTGCGACCCTTCGTGGAGTAATTTAGCAAAGAATACAATATGGAACCACAACACAATTCAAAAGATGCTGGCACGGTCGTCGCCCAGTCGAAAAAGGACCGCGGTGGCACTTCAAGAGCACCGACTCCGAACACCCGACTTGGTGGGCTATAAGAAATACAACAGCTGGACGATGGCACATACAGACTCATTGGAAAGCCACGGATCAGCCTTGCTATATAACACCAGAATCGCTCAGTCGATCATCTCTGTCACCATTAAATCAGAGCGCATAATTGCCATGCATTTAGAAGGCAATCCTAAAATATGCTTTGTGTCCGCATACGCCCCGACGGAGACATCAGATTCTTCAGCAAAAGACACGTTCTATGACGATCTTGATGAGCTGATAAAGTCAATTCCGCCACACACAGTCACGATTCTTGCCGGCGACTTGAATGCAAGAATTGGTAAGGACAGTCACAACACCAATCCTAGAGTGGTAGGCAACTTCAGCTACCACGCAATCTCGAACGACAATGGTCGAAGACTAATCAGCATGTGCGAGTTTTCCAGTCTGCGCCCAGCGAACTCTTGGTTCCGAAATCGACCGACGAGACTACGCACATATAAGAGCCCAAAAGGAGACTACTCTCAACTAGACCACATTGTCTTCAACACCAAGTGGTGGAAGTCAGTCAAAAACTGTCGCGCTTACAACACCTGCGCAATTGGATCAGACCACAAGATGGTGAGCGCTAAATTCAAACTGGCGCTAAGAACAGCAAGAAGCTCATCCACCGCTAGGTGCACCTTTCAGAATGACAAGCTGAAAGACTTGAACATCCAAGCGAATTTCGATCTGGAACTTCGCAATCAATTCGCTGCTCTTCTTGATGAATCGAGTCAAACAGAAAACGCCCAGAACCTAATACAGCAAAGAGCAGACACACTCAACACTGCGCTGATAGCAGCGAGTGAAAAGGTCCTGGGCAAAAGACCGAAGTTAAAACAGCCCAGCTGGGTCAGCAGTTCAACATTGCAGCTCATTTCAGAAGAAGAAGTGGCGAAGGACGATTTCATGCGAAATCAAATAAGAGAAAACAGAGATCAGTGGAGAAACAAGCAGTCGAGTGTCAAGACAGCTCTTGAAACTGACAAAGAGGCATATTTCAACACTCAACTAGAAGCTCTCGAACTGGCAAATCAGAAACACGAGCATTGCACAATGTGGACTTTAATCGATAAAATCTCAGAGAAGCCGCAAAATGCTGCAGCAAGCAAAGTCCAAATGCTTGATGGCTCTCAACCAAACTCGAAGACTGAGCTCATCAGCGACTGGGGCAAGTACTTCTGCAAACTCAACAACAAGAGCGCGAAGGTGGAAACAGTCAACTTTCCAGAACCAAGCCCAGACATCGCTATTTTAACAACGACTCTAACACGAGAGGAAGGGGTGAGAGCGATTCAAAAGCTTAAACGGAACAAGTCACCAGGACCCGATTATGCAATGACAGCAGAAGTTCTCAAAGACGGCGGAGAATTCATAGTAAATGAATTGCATAAACTCTGCAATCTCGTTTTTAAGCATTGCTGCGCACCGAAACAATGGACATCGAGCTTGATCATCCCACTGCCCAAGAAGGGCAACCTACAGCTGATGAACAACTTTAGAGGAATCAGCCTGATGTCCATCGCAGCAAAAACATACAATCGCATTCTCCTTAACCGCATCCAGAATCCAATTGATAAGCTGCTCAGAAACAACCAGGCAGGCTTCAGGAGTGGGCGCAGCTGCGCACAGCAGATCCACATCCTGCGAAGAGTCATCGAAGGAGCAAGAGCACAACTACTACCGTTGTACATCACTTTCGTCTATTTCAAGAAGGCATTTGATTCGATAGATAGACCTATGATGTTTGCAATCTTGCGACACTATGGCATTCCTCAAAAGATTGTTGATGCTATCCAAGTCTTGTACGACGCATCGGTGAGCCAGGTGTACTTGGAGGGCCAGCTTTCAGAGCCATTTGCTGTCACAACTGGAGTATTGCAAGGTGACGTTCTAGCTCCGTTTTTATTCATCATAGTAATAGATTACGTCTCCAGGATATCTGCTGGAAGTTTCGGATACCTTACACATAAAGGTCCTCCACACAGGAGTAACACGAGACCGCAACGCGGTACAGCAATAGCCAAAGAATCCAGAGCAGAACGCAAACTTAACGATTTAGCATTTGCAGACGATATTTCACTCCTGGAAAATGATCTTACTAGGGCACAACAAGTAAGATCTGTACGAACTAACGACTGTCCAAGTGCAAATAAATGCTTCCAGTGACAATGAACATCTACTAATAAACGGAAAGGAGGTTGAAATCGTAAACGAATTCAAGTATCTTGGATCTTACATCATATCGACAGAGAAAGACGTCAAAAATCGTATCTCTCTTGCATGGGTGGCCTTTACCAAGTTAAAGAATCTGCTTACCGCTCCACCACCCAAGCCAACGATAGAATTCAGGACTCGGCTCTTTAATGCAACTTGTCTATCTGTATTGCTTTATGGCTGCGAGACATGGGTTCTAACGAAAGCTCTAGAGGAAGAACTGGATGTGTTTGCGAGAAAGTGCTACCGAACCATGCTGGGAATTAGACAAGCAGACGTCCACATGAAAAACAAGGAACTCTATAGACTGACCAAGCAACGTCCGGTCAGCGTGACCATCCGCAAGCGACAGCTAGAGTTCGTGGGCCACTGTCTTCGCATGGAAGAGAGCGAACCAGCCCACATCTATGCCATCTATCACTCAGAAGTCCGTGATAAGAACAAGCGAGGAGCTCCTCGCTTAACTTTCAGACATAAAATCCGGAGCTATATCGACGAGTACAACAAAAGTCTAAAAGCCCGGAATCAAATAGCTCTCCTCGCAGCGAAGAGCAGCCAGTCACTCACCCATGTCGAAAGGGAAGAGGAAACTAAAGTGATCATCAGCATCGCCAAGAATAGAGAATTGTGGAAACATAGTGTCGAGCTCCATACCAGGGGACCCGACCAATGATGATGATTTGCGTTGGAGCCATTATATTGAATTGTATTTTTTGTTTGGGACACTAGAGGGCGTATGAGTAATGAGTTACAGGTGCGCATATGGAAGGTCAAACAAACTTTTTGACCGTACCGTGTTGAGCGTCGTATTGTGCAAGACTGTGCTCATGCCCAACAGTTTGATTTGAATGAAATATTTTGGTTTGTTAGTAGTAAGTCAAAGTAAAGTTTGGAGTATTTATTTTTCATTTTATTTGTTGTTTGCAATGCTAAATGGACAATAAATGGATTTGGGATATCAAAATTTATTCCGAAGGTATGGATCAGCTAGGTGCTCTGCTGAAAACGCTAGGCGCTCTGCTGAAAACGTTAGGTGCTCGTTAGGTGAAACGTTTTCAGCAGAGCGCCTAGCGTTTTACAGCAGAGCGTCTAGCGTTATTTCAGCAGAGCGTCTAGCAGAGGGCCTAGAAAACGCTATGCGCTCTGCTGAAAATGCTAGGCGCTCTGCTGAAAACGCTAGACGCTCTGCTGAAAACGCTAGACACTCTGCTGAAAACGCTAGGCGCTCTGCTGGAAACGCTAGGCGCTCTGCTGAAAACGCTAGGGGCTCTGCTGAAAACGCTAGGCGCTCTGCTGAAAACGCTAGGGGCTCTGCTGAAAACGCTAGGCGCTCTGCTGAAAACGCTAGGCGCTCTGCTGGAAACGCTAGGCGCTCTGCTGAAAACGCTAGGGGCTCTGCTGAAAACGCTAGGCACTCTGCTGAAAACGCTAGGCGCTCTGATGAAAACGCTAGGCGCTCTGCTGAAAATGCTAGGTGCTTTGCTGAAAACGCTAGGCGCTCTGCTGAAAACGCTAGGCGCTCTGCTGAAAACGCTAGGCGCTCTGCTCGAAACGCTAGGGGCTCTGCTTAAAACGCTAGGCGCTCTGCTGAAAACGCTAGGCGCTCTGCTCGAAACGCTAGGGGCTCTGCTTAAAACGCTAGGCGCTCTGCTGAAAACGCTAGGGGCTCTGCTGAAAACGCTAGGGGCTCTGCTGAAAACGCTAGGGGCTCTGCTGAAAACGCTAGGCGCTCTGCTGAAAACGCTATGCGCTCTGCTGAAAACGCTAGGGGCTCTGCTGAAAACGCTATGCGCTCTGCTGAAAACGCTAGGCGCTCTGCTGAAAACGCTAGGGGCTCTGCTTAAAACGCTAGGCGCTCTGCTGAAAACGCTAGGGCTCTGCTGAAAACGCTAGGCGCTCTGCTGAAAACGCTAGGCGCTCTGCTGAAAACGCTAGGGGCTCTGCTGAAAACGCTAGGCGCTCTGCTGAAAACGCTAGGCGCTCTGCTGTAAACGCTAGACGCTCTGCTGAAAACGCTAGGCGCTCTGCTGAAAACGCTAGACGCTCTGCTGAAAACGCTAGGCGCTCTGCTGAAAACGCTAGACGCTCTGCTGGAAACGCTAGGCGCTCTGCTGAAAACGCTAGACGCTCTGCTGAAAACGCTATGCGCTCTGCTGAAAACACTAGGCGCTCTGCTGAAAACGCTAGGCGCTCTGCTCGAAACGCTAGGGGCTCTGCTGAAAACGCTAGGCGCTCTGCTGAAAACGCTAGGCGCTCTGCTGAAAACGCTAGGCGCTCTGCTGAAAACGCTAGACGCTCTGCTGAAAACGCTAGGCGCTCTGCTGAAAACGCTAGACGCTCTGCTGAAAACGCTAGGCGCTCTGCTGAAAACGCTAGACGCTCTGCTGAAAACGCTAGGCGCTCTGCTGAAAACGCTAGGCGCTCTGCTGGAAACGCTAGACGCTCTGCTGGAAACGCTAGGCGCTCTGCTGAAAACGCTAGGGGCTCTGCTGAAAACGCTAGGCGCTCTGCTGAAAACGCTAGACGCTCTGCTGAAAACGCTAGGCGCTCTGCTGGAAACGCTAGACGCTCTGCTGGAAACGCTAGGCGCTCTGCTGAAAACGCTAGGGGCTCTGCTGAAAACGCTAGGCGCTCTGCTGAAAACGCTAGACGCTCTGCTGAAAACGCTAGGCGCTCTGCTGGAAACGCTAGACGCTCTGAAAACGCTAGTCGCTCTGCTGAAAACGCTAGACGCTCTGCTGAAAACGCTAGACGCTCTGCTGAAAACGCTAGACGCTCTGCTGAAAACACTAGACTCTCTGCTGAAAACGCTAGGCGCTCTGCTGAAAACGCTAGACGCTCTGCTGGAAACGCTAGGCGCTCTGCTGAAAACGCTAGACGCTCTGCTGAAAACGCTAGGCGCTCTGCTGAAAACGCTAGACGCTCTGCTGAAAACGCTAGACGCTCTGCTGAAAACGCTAGGCGCTCTGCTGAAAACGCTAGACGCTCTGCTGAAAACGCTAGGGGCTCTGCTGGAAACGCTAGGCGCTCTGCTGAAAACGCTAGACGCTCTGCTGAAAACGCTAGGCGCTCTGCTGAAAACGCTAGGCACTCTGCTGAAAACGCTAGACGCTCTGCTGAAAACGCTAGGGGCTCTGCTGGAAACGCTAGGCGCTCTGCTGAAAACGCTAGGGGCTCTGCTGGAAACGCTAGGCGCTCTGCTGAAAACGCTAGACGCTCTGCTGAAAACGCTAGACGCTCTGCTGAAAGCGCTAGGCGCTCTGCTGAAAACGTAACTTGAATAAGGCCTCGTTTACACTGCAGGTCTTGATGCCCAATTCTGATTTGTTGCCTATATCCGATTTTTTTGACCGTCCGTTTACACGTTCTTTAAATTGTGACCCATATCCGATTCATGTGTTTACACTTGACATAGATCTGAAACATCGCGCATGTTTAAAGGGGTCTTCTTGCACAGATGGACGAACGCGCAGTGAGATCTCATGTATATTTACATATACTTCAAATATATTCTACAATATATTAAACATACATGTGACACTATATCTTTATATATATTATCAATACATTTTTCCCATATAAATCGCAATACATTGTGATGGTTATTTATAAATAATAAAATTGCATATATTTTATGATATATAAACACATTGGCCCTCATTTATCATTCTTGCGTAGAAACGGGCGTATATGTTGGCGTAAGATTATGCTTACACTCCTCTCACCGCCTGATGTATGAAGCTGTGCGTACCTTTGAAATCCTGGTGTACGCAATACCTGCCCTTGATAAATGCAGCGGCTGAAAACGATCGTCATTAGAATAACACGCCTCTAAATATTCAAGTCTCCGCTTCCCCCACGCCCTCATTTTACGCCATGGACACACGGAAGACGGCAAAGAAGAGAAACTTCTCCGACGTGGAGATCAAATGATAGCATGAATGAATTCACAATGCATTATTTTACAGCACGTGTTTTGAAACAATTAGCATTTAATATCGTATCATGTACAATAGTGATGATGATGTGATGTGGAGTAGCCTACCATTCATTCACATTAATAATTGCATGTCCATTTGTAATATTCTTATTATTATTCGTGTTAGCATTTATGAGAAAAAAACAATGATACGGACATGAGCGCTCTAAAAGCGGCACTAAAATATATTTTAAAACTTTCACAGAGACATCAAACATAAAGCACAAAACCTTTCTTTAAACTGAATTTCGTTTTGTATTAATTGTATCTTAATTTTAATCAATGTTTCGTCAACCAATTAGGCCTACCTGGATTTAACAAATAGGAAAGTAAATAGCAGATGATATGAAACGGAGGACGCGTGAACTGAGCTCATCTCATAAATAAACCGAAACTCAGCGTATAAGGTGCCTCAGACATGTCTACTTTTAAACAGAACAATTCAAAACGAAAGAAAACAGACTGCAGACTGCTCTCCGCTTATGTAATCTGAAATGTGCATTTCTCTCTGGCGCGTGCACTAGCCTACTGCGAAGATCGCGATTCAGCATCTCAACTTCATCTTTGCAGCCGACACAAAGAAAACACTTCTTTATTAATAAACAATTAAAATATCTCCTTGCTATATTTTTACATATTCATAATCATTACTTTTGCCGGTTCTTTGTGACAGATTTTTACACTGAAGTTTATAATTAGCCTATGTTGTTGTTGTTGTTTTTTTGTCATATGTTTTAGTTTGTCAGCGCATTTTGTGGTGTTAGGAATTGTGTTTCTGCGCATTTCCGCACTAACTCAAACGTGCGTACACCACCTCCTGAGCTGGTGTAGGATTTGAGCGTGCCGTACGCCAACGTCCATATTGATAAATCTCAAAGTCACCGTGGTTTTGGGTGTACGCCAGGTGTACGCTCGAAATTTGGTGTACGCACTTTTGATAAATGAGGGCCAATATATATTCATGTTCCATATATTGCAATATGCACATTATGCAGGACTATTGGGAGTCCGGTGGGAACATAGCCTAAAACACGATCTCATGAAAGTGAGTGTCTAGCGCGAATTTTATTTCTCGTGCCATTTATACGCCAAAAATAGTTTTTGCTTGCATATGATACGCACTGTAAACATGCGTTTTAAATCATACACGCAAAAACTATTTTTGACGTAAATGGCACGTGAAAGAAAATTGTGCAATAAACGCACTTTCATGTGATCGTGGCAGGCTTTAACGAGGAGAAGAGGGTCCGAAATTTTAGGATGAGCAAGCCAACCTTTCATATGTTGTGTCAACATGTGTCCACATTCCTCTCCTATACGACGACACAATGTTTTGTCGGGCCATCCGTCCCCTCGCAGACGCGCGTCTGTGTTTCTCTCATCATTAAACCGCGGAGACGTAGCCTAATGCCTCAGAAAATCCGATCTGCCTGTTTACATGACAGTCGCATTGGCACATATCGGATTTATATCTGATTTATTTCCACATATGAACGAGGCCTGAAACCGATCTCGAAATATCCAAATGCATGCGTTTTTTTCCTGTTTACACTGCCATAGAACACATCCGATCTGTGTCGCATATGAGCAAAAAATCGGAATTGGGTCACATTTCACTGACAGTGTAAACGGGGCCTAAGTCTTATAAATGTGACTTATTCAATGCTTATTGCTTCTAACAGTGCGTAACTCAAGCATGCTGTTTTTGTGTTTCGCAGTGAAGCTGTTAGTTCCCTGGGCTGAAGTGACGCGGCTGGAACGCGTGTCGGTGGGTTTGCTGACGGACGTGATCCGCGTTCACACGAGACGGAAACAGAGGGAGTTCTCCGTGTTTCTGGAAGTGGAGGAGGTGATGAAGGTCATGTGTCAGCTGGCTGATATCGCTCTTCGTCGACTGCTGGACAGTGGAGGACTCACACTCGACCAATCGCTGCAGGAGTCCACCAACATCACCAAGAGGTTTACGTCTGCTTCACATACACACTACCGTTCAAAAGTTTGGGGTCCGTAAGATTTTTAATGTTTTTAAAAGAAGTCTCTTCTGCTCACCAATGCTGCATTTATTTGATTAAAAATACAAACCCAGTAATATTGTGAAATATTATTTCAATGTAAATCAGCTGTTTTCTATGTGAATATATAGTAAAGTGTAATTTATTCCTGTGATCAAAGCTGAATTTATCATCATTACTCCAGTCTTCAGTGTCACATGATCCTTCAGAAATCACTATAATATGATGATCTGATGCTCAAGAAACATTTATGATTATTATCAGTGTTGAAAACAGTTTTGCTGCTTCATATTTTTGTGCAAACCGTGATTCATTTTTTTCAGGATTCTTTGAAAGTTCAAGAGAAAAGCATTTAATTAAAAAAAAATATATCTCTACTGTCACTTTTGATCAATTTATGCGTCATTTCTGAAGAAAAGTATTAATTTCTTTAAAAAAAAAAAAATTTATTGACCCCAAACTTTTGAACGGTAGTGTACATTACATTCTAGATTAGCTTGGCATACATTGCACATGTACAGTAGGCTCCCAAAGTCTGAAATTACAGTGACAATCTGATTCAAAATCACCATGAAATCAAAATTGACAACTCTGATTTTTCATGCAATATTGCTGTATTTATTACAAAAAATTTATCTGTGTACATATTTAAAAAAAAAATTATATCCTTTGTAATCTTGAATCTAAATAACTTCCCCTCCCTCTTTTCTTCTCCGATGATGTGTGCGAGGGGGGGCAACCTGTCACTCACATGAGATCCACCAATAATAGCAAACCACAACCATCCAATCAATTCCCACAGACAAAATCAAGCCCCGCCCACATTAGTTCTTGTTCCAGAAGCTTTTCACTCGGATATACGGCACAACAGGAAAGAAATAACGATTGAAATTTACGTTTCATGCCGATTTGGAAATAAACTAAAGTTATAATAAATTTAAACAAAGAAACGTTGATATAAAATTAATAAAAAATTGTGATATTCTGAATGTGTGACTTTTGGGCTGGGTGATGAACCAATGTTTATCAGGATAAAAGAAATCCAAAATATGGCTTACAAACTTTTGAGTAATATTTATCATACATTAGTCAATCAGACGCATGCCATGTTCCTCGTGTGTTTGTGTGAATGAGCCGTGCGGTTTTGATTAAAACTATTGAAACTGAAACTCAAAGATCTTCATTACTACCCGCCAAAATACAAAGTTTGGTGTAACTTGAATTTTTTTTGTATTATTTGTACTATTTGTATAGTAAAATGTACTTCTTAAAGTAATAATAATAATAAATATAACAATTTATTAAAACATTACATTATTATTAAACAATTTAGAAAAGTATTGCATTATTGTTATACAATTTATTGATATATTACATCATTATTTTAAGAAATGTCATATAAACAAGATATTTTTTTCACTCATGTTTTAATTCATACTGTTGATATCTTATTATATAGCTTAATTTGTGGAGTTTACTTGTAAACATAGCTTGTTTTCCTTTCCCACTAATGGTATGTAATAAATATCACGATAAATATCGATATTGAATGATATGGAAAAAATATTGTGATAGTATTCAAGGCCATATGGCTTCAGAGACTCAGTGAACATCTGTTGTATCGGCTCATTGAATATTACCTTCCATCCAGCCAATGATCAGCAGAGTTCTGATTGTTATATACTTCCTCCTCTGAAGGGGAAGTTCATGTGCGGGAAAGACAGTGAAAACAAGTAAAGCAGAACTGAGGATGACAGAAATATAGAGATGAAGGTGGTGGTGGTGGTTCAAGTTTCTTCTGCTGCTACTTATAGATTTACATCAGCAGTTGCATTGAAGCTGTTAATGGGTGATTGTTAAATATTAATAACAATAAACTTTATTTATATAGTACCTTTCATAAATACAATGCAGCTCAAATTGCTTTACATAAAAGCTTAAACATCAAATACATCATGCATACAAACCAGTAAAAATAACGTAAATGCAAAGAACACAAGATGTTGAGTCAGCTTTATTTCTATAGTGCTTTATACTATAAGATAGTTTCAAAGAAGCTTCACAGTAATAAAGGGGAAAATAATGATCAATGATGCAAATTTGATCAAATATGAGACAAATTCAAATTCAGCTTTAAAGCAGCTTTTAAAAAACTATTGTTATGATTCAGTTCAGTATTAAATCAGTTCAGGGTTGATTCTGTTCAGTGTTTGATTCAGTTCAGTGTTAAATCAGTTCAGGGTTGATTCTGTTCAGTGTTTGATTCAGTTCAGTGTTAAATCAGTTCAGGGTTGATTCGGTTCAGGGTTAAATCAGTTCAGTGTTGATTCAGATCAGGGTTGATTCAGATCAGGGTTGATTCAGTTCAGTGTTGATTCAGTTCAGGGTTGATTAAGTTCAGTCTTGATTCAGTTCAGTGTTAAATCAGGGTTGATTCAGTTCAGGGTTGATTCAGTTCAGTGTTGATTCAGTTCAGGGTTAATTCAGTTTAGGGTTGATTCAGTTCAGGGTTGATTAAGTTCAGTCTTGATTCAGTTCAGGGTTGATTAAGTTCAGTCTTGATTCAGTTCAGGGTTGATTAAGTTCAGTCTTGATTCAGTTCAGGGTTGATTCAGTTCAGGGTTGATTAAGTTCAGTCTTGATTCAGTTCAGTCTTGATTCAGTTCAGTCTTGATTCAGTTCAGTTCAACTGTTACAGTAACTACTACATAGAATACTAAGGAAAAGATATACAGTTAATCCTTAAATCTATTGGTGATGTATTCCATAATTTTAAAAGGCATAATTAAGAAAAACTGCATTCCTAATTTTCTCTCGTCTGTATCAGGTAACCTCCAATAAAGCAGCATCATGAGTTGATGTCTGAGTGTTGTGTGATGTGTGTATGTTTGTGGGTTGTGTGGTGTGTGTGTGAAAGCAGCAGGTGTGTATTTATAGTTTGCTTTGATGTGCGGAAACGCTCAGATCTGCCGAGGTCTGATGCATGAAGCTACTTCTGTATAATTGTGTTGGTTTCAGGGTTTTGGAGGAACAGGCTCTCAGACAGTACGTGCTCTCTCTCTTTGGCTTGCCCCGGGCCGAGCGTGTACAGGAAGTGATGTCGTGCTCGGTTTGGACCCCTCATGCCCGCTGCCACACGCCGGGCACAGTCTACACTACAGACGGGTATCTGTGCTTCAGTAGTCGTGAGGAGGGCCAGTGTACTCTCATCATACCCCTCGCAGAGGTATTAAACCCATCACATGTCCTTCACAGCTTATGAACTGCACGGTGACCATGTTATATGTTATGGAATAGCCGCTGATAAAAGTGTCTGTTAAATAACATGGATAAAAGCGTCTGCTAAATGCATTAATGTGACCCTGGACTACAAAAGTCACAAGTCGCACGGGTATATTTGTGGCAATAGGTAACATTGTATGGGTCAAAATAAAATAAAAATTTGATTGATGTAAAAAAAATCATTAGGATATTAAGTAAAGATCATGTTCCATGTAAATATTTTGTAAATTTCCTACCATAAATATATATAAAAATATTTTTGTAAGTGGATGCAGTACAATCGTGAACATAAATGGACAATTTTAAAGGTGATTTTCTCAATGTTTCGATTTTTTTGCACCCTTAGATTCCAGATTTTCAAATAGTTGTATCTCAGACAAATATTGTCATATTCTATCAAACCGCATATCAATGGAAAGCTTATTTATTCAGCCTTCAGATGATGTATACATCTTAATTTAACACCCTTGTGACTGGTTTTGTGGTTCAGGGTCACACAGGTAAATGTAGGAATAGTTCACCCAAAAATTTACATTCTGGCATCATTTTTCCAGACTGTATTATTTTAGTTTTTTTGTGGAAGATGTTTAGCAGAATGTCAGTGCTGCTTGTTTCTACACAATTTTCAAGCTCCAAAAAGACGAAAAAGGCACCATAAAAGTATAATATAAATGTATCAATAATGCCCTTTTCTGAACTTTTAATGATTCAGCTTATCTTCGAATATTCTTTCAATAATAATTCAATAATTATTCACTTTCTTAATTTGGAAGTGTTGTTTAGAGGTAATAAGCATGCATGTATAGCAAGCATGGTAGTTTTCAGTGTTTCCCCTAGGATTTTTTTCAGGGGGGGGGGGGGGTCGATCCCCCGAAACTAGTGTCGCGGAGCGGGCGTGTTACGGATACTTGGTGTACATTTTTTAGTAATCAAAAATCATGTCTAATTAATTGAAATCATAAAACTTTTATTATAAACGATTATTAAACTTATACAATCTTTTTTTTTTTAAATCTATTAAATGTTTTTTTTTTCCCACACAAATTCTGTTGTTTTTTCTGGTAACCAAATGAAGACAAAACATTAATTACATTTCTTTTAATCATATGAAATTGAACAAACTTTTTTTGTCAAACAACGAGCTGCACAATGAGCTTTACTGTTAAAATTAAAACATGGAAGAAAAATTTATTATTCCTTAAAAAATAAAGTTGAGATCATAATTTATTTGTATTAGTGTTAGTATTATTATTACATTGAGATGCATCTAAATTCTACTGTACAACAGTAATATATTTCTGTCAAGTTAAACCGAACTTTTATTTTGACGGGTTGCCGTGAAGACCTTTGAGTTTCTGTTTATGACGTGACGATATATTTCTCAAATGAAGCGGTTAAATGCTCACGGAGTTACTTTAAGAGCGGATCTAGAGTCTGGAGAGGAAGTTCATGCATTTGTGTCCTCATATAGGCAAAAACAACCTTTTACTGTCAATGAAAACAACAGGTCGATCGTCACGCGTGCGTGTGTGTATGTGTGTGTGAAATGAAACTGCGCGTCGTCTGCACCAGCTAGAGCGTGTGTGTGTGTGTGTGTGTGTGTGTGAAATGAAACTGCGCGTCTTCTGCAGTTCATTCATTCACACAGTGATTCATATTTAAATAGTATTTTAGCCGTTTAATATTTACACACTAGTCTATCGTGATTTGATTTCAAGTGTACTAAACTGCTCTATCGCGAAAAGCATAGCCGCTAAAGTTACTACATGGAGCTCTTGCGTCCAGTTTTTTTTTTTTTTCTCGGGGAATTTTTCATTCAGGGGGGGCGGGGGCAGTTTTGAGGGGGCGGGCCGCCCCCCCAAAACAATGGTAGGGGAAACACTGGTTTTCATAATTTGTAGCGATGCAGCAATTTATTTGTTTTCTCGATGCATCGATTACATATCCTGCTGGTGTATATGCATCAATTTTGAATCATGGATTTTTTTCCCCCCAATTGTGAATAATTTATTTTCGTCAGTGATTTAAAATTTCACTGGCATCTTAATTTACAACCTTGCTAAAAATAACTATATATATATAAATATACTGTATATATTATGTAATATAATTTTACATAATATATTTAAATATACTGTATATATTATGTAATATCATTTTATATATATATATATATAAAATTTTGGTCTTATCTAAATCAAATCTTTTTGTGAATCGAATCGTTCTAAATTTACATAAAACGTTCGGGAAATCGAATCGTGAATAATAATAATAAACTATTTATGTAGATGGTACCATTCGTGGATAGAATGCAGCTCAAAGTGCTTTACATAAAAACATAAACATCAAATACATAAAAATAGCATAATAAACAATACATAAAACAGTGTAATGACACCACAATACATAGAATACTAGTTAAACCTAAAGTAAACCGATACATTGTAGTTTTATTGAAAAAAATATTAATCAAACTGGCTTCCTTGATATCAGTTGGTAATGATTTTGCTACCCAAATAATCTGCTTCCTAAATAATAATGTGTGTGTGTGTGTGTGTGCAGATCCTCTCCATTGAGAAGGCTGAGAGCACCAGCGCTCTGCCCAACCCCGTCATCATTAGCGTACGGTGTAAGCGTGCGTTCCAGCTAATCGAGCTGCTTCATCGTGACGAGCTGGTGGAGAACGTCAGAGGACGACTGCGGGATCTGCACTGGGAACAGAATCTGATGCGTGGACACGACCAACGCAAGAAATCCACGGTACTCTTGACGTCTGATGGTTCGCTTTAGAGATGGACGAGTATGAGTACTAAAACTTTCTTTTTGTGTGTACCCTAGTTTAGTCTGTTAAAGAGGACCTATTATGCCCTTTTTTTGAGCTCTAGAACAAGTTTTCCTGCTTGAATGTTGATTATTTTTCCTCATATTCTCCATTTTTGCGGCTCCTCTCTTCCCAGTCTGTCAGTAACGCTCTGTTTACTTCCTGTCTCTATGAAGCCCCTCCTTCTGAAAGCACACTGTGCTCTGATTGGTCGGCTGGATCAGTGTGTTGTGATTGGTCGAGCGCTTCGAGTGTGTTTGGGAAATGTCCCGCCCCTTACCATAACCACCAGTTTAACACACTACTAACTAACTAAACCAGGCCCCGCCCCTTTATTCTGTGTATGAATTATTATAATGAGGAATATTGTGACGTGTTCGTTCCCGGAAGAAACTCAGAAGTTCAGAAACACTGACACTGATATAGAGAATAACTCCCGCTGGAGGAAGTAGTTTTTGTTATTAATGACATTTTATTGTTGGCCACATACACTGATATATGCAGAGTACAACTTCTGTGAAATGTAAACCTGGTAACCTGATAATAATAATGGAAAAAGAGTGATAATAAAACAAAATAACAATGGTTTTATTCAGTAGACTGAGACAAGTCCTCAGACGCACAGTTATAGGAAGTATAAAATCGCAGAGTATGTTACGAAGCTGTAACCCTTTGTTATGAGTTGTACATGTTCTGTCTTGACTAGTGAGTTTTCTGAAGCACAGGATTGTGGGTTTTCGGAAAGGGAAGGTGGGCGGCAGGCTAATACATTCTCTGTGACGTTAAAAACAGGACCTGCTAATGTTAGGTGACAGAAACATTGTTGAATAACTGGATCTTTGCAGAGCTTTTTTTAAATGCTCAAACAGCAACATTACACACTAAAGAAAGATGAACATGGAAAAAAGAGATATTAGTGAGATGCCCTTGAGCCGTGATGATACTCAATCATTGACATTTACAAACTGCCCTGTTCCTACTTCAAACCTTTGTACATATTAGAATAGGTCACTATATATAATTCATCAGTGCATGGAAGACATGATCCCTCGTTCATCTCTGCACATGATACCTTCACATTTAGCAGATAAATATGGAAATTCACTCTGTGATATTATGGTGAAACTGAAGCACAATTATTTATTTAAAAATGTGTGTCTATGGTCAGAACATCACTTCCTTAAGCATATTATGTATATCAGTGTTGGGTAAGTTACTCTAAAAAAGTAATGAATTACTAGTTACTAATTACCTCTTCAAAGGTGTAATTAGATTACTGTACTAATTACTCTCTCTAAAAAGTATTTAATTACTTTTAATTACTAATTACTTTCCAAATCCCATATCAACCTCATCCAGCTGAATAATACAAGGATAGACATGAAACTGTTTTAATTCTTTCAAAAAAATACTATAAAATTGCATGAATTATCCTTAAACTGACCAAACCATTTAAAGGGAGAAGGTTACATTATAAACATACTTATAAACCCACTATTGTTTTATATAGAATTGTTTAGTTAATAACAGTCTGATCTCATGACATTTCATACTTATTTTACAAGATGCCTAATCCGTACGACTTTGTACGAGTGAGATCGTATGATTTAGACACCTCATAATGCATACGAATCGCCGTGAGATCGGATTGATCTATACCACCACACACACAACACACACACACACACACACACACACACACACACACACACACACACACACACACACACACACACACACACACACACACACAGCGTTTAGCTCAATTACATCAGAAGTAACTAATTAAATTACAGAAAAATGAAGAGTAATCCCTTACTTTACTTTTTCAAGGGAAAAGTAATTAAATTAAAGTAACTAATTACTTAGTAATCAGTTACACCCAACACTGATGTATAGTAAGCTATGTTTTCAAAACACAGTTGTTATGCAACATTAACTCTTTCCCCGCCAGCGTTTAAAAGAAAAAGGTTGCTAGCCACCGCCAGCATTTTTGATAATTTTCACAAAGTTTTAATGCCTCCCAGAATATTTTGTTGTATGAATATCTGAACATGCAATATATCAAAAGAAAGAACATAGCATTTGCTTTTAAACAACTTTTTTTTTATTATTATTCTAGCTTCATGAAGAAGAAGAAGAATTAAGTTTTATTTATATAGCGCCTTTCCGTAGATCAAGGTCGCTTTACATTGTAAATTACAATACATTTACACACTTACACACACATTACAGTCACATAGGATACATACAGTCACATTAAACGAAATACATGTTAAATAGATATGTTTTTAACTGAGTCATGCATTCTTTATCAACTCTTAAATGTGGTAAGTTTCATAAAAAATCAACAAAAAGGGGATTCTGTACTCTTTCAGAACATGCGTAATAGCGCCCCCTATTGTATAACAGTGAAAACATGTAAAGTCCATTCGTAGCAGTGTTCTTGTGAGTAAATCTCAGAGGCTTGATAAATACGGACCCAGTTCAGTTTATATATTATTCTCATGCCCTGCGTCTCGCATTTTTTATTGCGAAAACGCATTCTGTCTGAACCAGGCTTTATGCTACTGTGTGTTTTCTGTCTTCCAGATCTCCGCCACACCTTATTACACCTTCTGTTACGACACGGTCCAGTCAGACGAAGAAGACAACAGCAGCATCATCTCTGATAAAGCTCTGCGTCACACGGTCCTCACTGACGCCCTCGTCTCCACATTCCCCCCCAGTCAGTCAGACCCCAAACACATGATCAGTGTGAGTACACAAACCTGACACGCTGAAGATCAGTTACATCTAGGGTGACCAGACGTCCCGAAATCTAAGCTGTTGTCCCAAATCCCGAATACGCCCCTAATTGTCCCAAAAAGTATACTAAAGCAAAATCTTGAGTAGTTATTGTCTTGTAAAACATTAAAAACTGTCTGTGGAGGTTGAGCCCCCGTCGGCTGCTCTTTTTTTGAAGTTCTACAAAGAAACCGTAGGCGCGAATTTAGATATGCATCAATAAGCTTATTTTCTTTAGCATTTTCATTTTAACACCCAACACGCCGCTAAAAAGCAAAAAAGTCTCTGCAGGTACTGGGAAGAATGGGTGGGGAAGTATCCATGTATCATGTTTCAACATTGTCCCGAATTTCAGCCAATCTCATCTGGTCACCCTAGTTATATCACATGACTTAACCTGTAAACTGTTACACGCTTTTTACACATAAATCTGAACTTAAAGGGATAGTTCATCCAAAAATGAAAATCCTGTCATCATTTACTCACCCTCAAGTTATTTCAAACCTGGATGAGTTTTTTCTTCTTCTGTTGAACACAAAAGACTGTTGATGGATCACATAGTATTTTTTATCCCACTATGGAAGTCAATGGGGTCCATCAACTGTCTGGTTAACCATATTCTTCAAAATTAAGTAATGAATAAAGGTTTGGAACAACATTAGAGTGAGTAAAAAACACATTTTGGGGAGAACTGTCCCTTTAAGAATGCATGTTTACTATTTGGCTACTGTCACTTTAAGACCAGCACGCATAACATCAGCTTTCTCTCAGATGTTAGCTTTCACTTTAGACATAACCAACTGTGTAAACCATGTGTGTGTTTGACAGTATTAGCACAATAAGACTCTAGAGATAACTTAGTCCAGTAAACAGACGCTGTTAGACAGGCTTTTAGTGTCTGTGAGCTTCGAGTGTATGTGTTCAGAAAAGCGCATGTTAGAACAGCGCATGCGCATCAACACGAGAATGACATGTTTAACCAGCAAGGCTTTAAAGAACATGCAAATAATGAACTTTTGTGAGTTGCAGTGTCCTGCGTTAATGTGTGATGTGCATGTACGTCAAGTTGGACAATATGTTGAGATGAAGGCGCCAGAACTGAACTGATAGAATACACGATAATACGATCTCTCTACAAAACCTTTGATTTTAATAACGTATTAGTAAATGTTGAAGTTAATATTTACAAAGATTAATAAATGCTGTAGAAGTATTGTTCATTCTTCGTTCATGTTAACTAAGGTAGTTAACTAATATTAACTAATGAACCTTATTGTAAAGTGTTACTAAATTGAAATATGAAACATCTTGTTTAGATTTAATAACGATGGAAACGCATCATCACAGTCTGTGAAAAGAGTATGTGGTTTTAAAAATACTCTTTATGCAGATGCAAATAATTTCCTGTTGAATCTTGGTGTGAAATGTGAGCTGTGCATGTTTTTGTCTCCATCAGAACACAGAGCAGGTCAGAGAGCGGTTATGGGACGATCACTTCTCTGAGTTTGGTCGTGGCGTTCACATGTTTCGCACAGATAAGATCCGCACGCTGGTGACGCTGGGGATCCCGGAGTCTCTGCGCGGCGAACTCTGGCTCCATTTCTCAGGTGAGAGAGAGAGAGAGAGAGAGAGAGAGGAGAGAGAGAGGAGAGAGAGAGAGAGAGAGAGAGAGAGAGGAGAGAGAGAGAGAGAGAGAGAGAGAGAGAGAGAGAGAGAGAGAGAGAGAGAGAGAGAGAGAGAGGAGAGAGAGAGAGAGAGAAAGAGAGAGAGAGAGAGAGAAGCTGATCGGATTAGATCGAGTCACACCATAAAAAGTGACTTCCTGTTTATAGTCACTCTATCTCTGTGCGCCTCAAGCGTCTGTGTAGCGTCTCACCTCCCCTTCTGTAGAAATGTTCATAGAAACACTCACACAGTTTTATTACATGCAGCACGATCGCCTTGTTTCATGGAATCTCTCATGTTACATATTTATCAGATTATTATACCATTTTGTCAAATAATTGCATTAAAAAATAACACATGCACATAACTCAAGTAGTCATTAAGATTCCTCTGCATATGTGCTTTTTAAACCTATGCATCAAAATTCACTGTTTATTCATTCTTATTTTAATCAACTTTTTTAATTCAGGATTCATACAGTCTTTGAAAACCTGAATATGTGGAAGCGTGGAAAAATTATGGAAATTACGTACAAAAATAACGTTTTTTTGTTACAAATATGAAATTTTCTCTCAATTGGGTAGAAATTGTGATGATAAATATTTGTATCTTTATTCACTAAATCACGTCTGACCAGAAAAGTTATTTAAATTCAATGTTTAAAAAGAGTGGGAAGAACATTCAGCTCTTAAACCGGGAATTCTAAAATAGATTCAAATTGTACAAACTTGTCTTCTTATGGCCATGAAACTTGCTTAATTTGATATTAAAATAGATTTCCGTTCCTATTTCAATTGAATTAAAATTTAATATTTATTAGCACATAAATGTTCTGATTTTGTTCCTCATATTTTTGCTTCAGTGATTAATGTGAGGAATATTCCAACCACAGAGTTTCGGAGAACAAAACTTTAGTTATTTTTAGTTAATTCTCATAATAAATTTACCACTGAGGGAAAAGTGCGTCAGCTTTATTTCTATATCGCATTTCAAAGCAGCTTCACAGTAATAAGCAGGAAATCAATGATGCAAACCATCAAATATGAGACAAGTTCGGCTGTAAAGCAGCTCTAAAAAGACAAGAAGTGTCATTGTTCAATTCCATGTTGATTCAGTTCAGTTCAATAATAGTGCAAAGTTCATCAAATGATGATTAAAGTTGTCTTTAGTGCACTGTTTCTATTTGTGTATGATTTGAATTACAACTCATCTTTGTTGTACTTTTCGTTTTACATTTGCTTTGATTTGGCACTTTATTCAGTGTGTGTAACGTCCCGCCCACAGATGCGAGTTCCTCGCTGGCCGCTCATCCGAACTACTATGCTGATCTGCTGGAGAAATGCAGGGGCGAAACGAGCATCGCTACCGAGGAAATCGAGCGAGATCTTCATCGCTCGCTCCCGGAGCATCCGGCGTTTCAGAACGACACGGGAATCTCTGCCCTGCGCAGAGTCCTCACGGCCTACGCCTACCGAAACCCCACCATCGGGTACTGTCAGGTGAGTTTAAACACTAGATCACTTATATTTGGCCAGTTTGAGAGAAACCTGCCTACTTGAAATTAGTGTTGGGGGAAAATCATATGTAATCAGATTACTTTTTCAAGTAACTAGTAAAGTAACTCATTACATGAATCCGAGTTATTTCACTTTTGATGTGAAAGGGTCTTTACATTTGCCCAAAAATATAACTATTTTGTTATAAAAAAAAAATAACCCCAGCCCAGGTGGGAAAAAAAGTAACGCAAAAATGAAACGTAACGCATTACTATTCTACAAAAGTAACTAAGTAACACAATTAGTTACTTTTAAGGGAATAACGCAATATTGTAATGCATACTTTTCAAAGTATGAGTTCGCCCAGTAGATCACTGATATTTGACCAGTTTGAGAGAAACCTGCCCACTTGAAATCAGTGTTAGGGTGGTACTTATTACAAGTAACTTGAGTTATGTAATCAGATTACTTTTTCAAGTAACTAGTAAAGTACATGAATTACATGAATCCAAGTTATTTCACTTTGTGTGAAAGGGTCTTTACATTTGCCCATAAATATAACTTTTTTTGTTATAAAAAGATAAGCCCAACCCAGGTGGGGAAAAAAGTAACGCAAAAGTAACGTAACGCATTACTATTCTACAAAAATAACTAAGTAACGCAATTAGTTACTTTTTAAAGTAGTAGCGCAATATTGTGATGCATTACTTTTCAAAGTATGAGTTCGCCCAGTAGATCACTGATATTTGACCAGCGATGATGTCATAAAAAATCCCTGATCTATTTTAGTGGAAGTGAGAGACTGTAAGTTTTGAATGCTTATATCTCCTAAATGTGAATTTTTGTCATTGTTCCTGAGCACACTATCTTATACGTAACCTTAAGGCTAACATAATCATTCTAAAAGCTAAAAAAAAACGTAGATTTAGATTTCAGGGGGCGTTTAACTATGCTTTGTTTTGCGTGGTTTGTGCATGAATGTAAGCTCTGATGTTTGTCTTCTCTGTAGTCCATGAACATCTTGGCATCTGTGATGCTCTTGTACACCAAAGAAGAAGAAGCGTTCTGGCTGCTGGTCACTGTGTGTGAGAGGATGCTGCCCGACTACTTCAACCGCAGAGTCATCGGTGTGTGTGTGTGTGATTTAATATCACGCTGTTTTACTTCTAAATGTCTTTGCTGCTTTGCTCTCCCTCAGTTTTTTACAGTATGATGTTGTAAATGTAAATTAATTGATTAAAACCAATGGTTCAGATTAGTCAAGTCAGTCTCACAAAAAACGTGTCCAGATCTATTTCAGTAAATGTCGGTTTTATAGTTAACTAAAACTAATTTTTTTTTTTACTTAAAATAATATTAAAATTAACTTGCATAGAAATTGAACTTGAAATACATTTTACTGAAATAAAATATATTTTTTATTTTTTATTTTTTTTATTTCAGCTAGTTGCCAAATAAATATTTCTCATTTAGTTGATGTACTAAAAATACTAAAATAAATAAACACTATAAAGACCTATTACTAAAAAGACAAAAATTAAAAGCTAAAAAACAAATAATAAAAACACAACAAAATGTTAACTTAAAATGAGAACGTAAAAGAAAAACAGAAAAAATATTTATATATGGAGTATAATAGTGTCTCACTGATACTAAAATAATAATGTTCAGAAATCAAAAGGGAAAAAAGTGCTATTTTGCATTTGCTAAGAAGTGCTTCTCCACTAGAGGGCTTCAAGAGGACTTAAAATAAGACATTCCTCCTCTCACACACACAGTTTTTGTCTCGGAAGCACCAGGATCCGTACAGTCTTGGAAAACATATAAGAAGTATACAAGAGGAAGACTGGAAAAGTTAATCAAATCCATAGAACGAATATGCATTTTCTCGTCAAGCTCTCAGTTGAGTAAAAATTGTGATTAAAATCCTTCTCTTTAATCTTTATTCAGTGAATGAGAACCAGACCAGAAAAGTTATTATAGTTTTTAAAAACAATTTCAAGAACATTCTGAAACAAGGAGTGTCCATAACTTAAACCTGTGTTTTGGTTTGTGCCGGTTTGGCTCTTCACGAGCCTCCATGCTGATGTCACTTCCTCTCTCTCTCTCTCTCAGGAGCTCAGGTGGATCAGTCAGTGTTCGAGGAGCTGGTTCGGGAGCGTCTCCCGGAGCTGTCGGCCCTGGTCCCGGATCTCTCTCCGCTGGCCTCGGCGTCTCTCACCTGGTTCCTGACGCTGTTCGTGAGTGTGTTGCCGTTCCGCAGTGCGCTGTGTGTCCTCGACTGCTTCTTCTACAACGGCATCAGATCCATCTTCCAGATCGGCCTGGCGGTGCTGGACGCTAATGCAGGAGAGTTGAGCTCGTGCACCGATGATGGACACGCGCTGATGATCCTCACCAGGTGACTCACTCACAGATGTAATATGATGTTCATATACAAAGCATCTGAATTAATCAATCATTGTGTTCAACAGATTCAAAATGTTTTATGTAAAATACAGTCAAATCTAGTTCAAATAATCAAGGCATGTTTTTCAGTAAATTAACTCAAAGTAGAATCACGTTTAATCATTTTCATTTATATGCACTATTTCTTCATATTTAATAAAAAAAAAAGTTTTACCGATATTTACCGGTAATCAAGTTTTTCCATATTTAATCACTTTTATTTAAATGCACCAATATTTTATATTTAATAATTTTTCATTCATCATTAAATTAAATCTTTGATATTTAATATTTTCATGTATATGCACCAATATTTCATATTTAATTATTTATTTATTAGTCATTTTAGTTATTCATTAAACATTTAATATGTATTCATATTTAATTCAAGCAGATTCAAAATGTTTAGAACAATCTAGTTTAAATAATCGAAGCATGTTTTTCACTAAATGAACTCGAGGTAGAATCACGTTTAATCATTTTCATTTATATGCACTAAATTTACATATTTAATCATTGAAGTTTATATCAATATTACATTTACTGGTAATCATATTTTTCCATTTCAAAAATTGTCCATTTCAATTAATCATTGAATATTTCATAATTATAATTTTCACTGATATGCACCAATGTTTTATATTTAATCATGTTTTCATTAATCATTTAAATTGATCATTTAATATTTTATGTTTAATCATTTTCATCTATATACACCAATATTTCATATTTAATAATTATTAATTAATCATTTCAATTAATCATTCATTTCATATTTAATAAATTGTCATTAATCATTTCAATTAATACTTAATTATTTCATATTTAATCATGTTTTATTAATAATTAATAATTTCAATGAATCATTATTTCATATTTAATCATTTTCATTTATATGCCCCAATATTCCATATTTAATCGTTATTCATGAATCATTTCAATTAATCGTTAAATATTTCATATTTAATCACTTTCATTTATATGCACCAATATTTTATATTTAATACTTTTTCATTAATCATTTAATTAAATATTTGATATTTAATATTTTAATTTATATGCATTAATATTTAATCATTTATTTTATTAGTCATTTCAATTAATCATTAAGTATTTCATATTTAATCACTTTCATTTATATGCACATATTTAATATTTTTTATCAGTCATTTTAGTTATTCATTAAACATTTAATATGTATACATTTTTCATTAAATATTTAATAATTATCATTTGTATGCCACTATTTCATATTTAATATTTTTTCCCCCATTAATCATTTCAATTAGTCCATTTTAATTTACATGCACCAATGCAACATAACATAGTCATTAACAGCAATGCTTACCAACATATATTTACTAAACATTTTAATAAATGAAAAATGTGAACAAATCATTTAATCAGAGTTATGAATCAATTAATTGAAATGGACATTTTGAAATAATTCACAGTTCACACACACATGAATCAGTCTGAAGGCTCTCATATTCACGAGTCCAGGATGAATCATGAATTATAACTACACTCTTTCAGATAAATAAACAAATAATTGTAATATTTACAGTGTAGTCTTCCCTCCATCTGTTCTTTATTTGACTGTAGTTTTAAACATTGGTGTGTTTCGTCTGTTTCTGGTGATTTGACTGTGTGTGTGTTAGTTTCCTCGAGCAGGTCAGACACGAGGAGGAGTCACATGACTGTCCTGAAGACACAGGAGGAGCTCAGCATCTACACATCACCACTCTCATCACTGATGCGTATGAGTGTGGGTGTTGTGTGTGTGTGTGTGTGTGTGTGTGTGTGTGTGTGTGTGTGTGTGTGTGTGTGTGTGTGTGTGTGTGTGTGTGTGTGTGTGTGTGTGTGTGTGCGCTAGGGTGACCACCATCAAACAAACCAAATGTGGGACGATTATAAGTTACACTGAAACATAACCTAAAACGTTTATAATATTTATCTAACTAATCTTATAACATTAATACATTAATACATTAACATTACATAGTACATACAAATTATAACATTTGTATTCTGCCTTTCAGCTGATAAAAATACTTTGTTCTTTAGGCCCTTCCAGAAAACACCATCACAACATAACATAACATAACATGTCTTTATTTTACATTTAAATTCAACATCACTGAGGCAAGCAGGCTTAATGCAGATCACTATTATTGACACAGTTCTGACCAAGTCCAACTAAATAAATAATGAACAAATAAAATATAAAACAACATGAATTTAGATCATTGACAGTCTTAATATTAAGAAATATATTGTACCAAAAACGTTCTTTTTTTTTTTTTAGAAAAGGATGTGAAATAAAACAACCTACAGCAGGCACAAGTTGATCAATTCTGTTAAACGTAAATCACTATGGGGATATGGCGATGCCCGTTTACATGACCAAAAATTCGGGTTAGAAAAGGGGTACCCCAGGTATAATATCCCGGTTTTTAAAATCCAGGATATGAGCATATTCAGGTTTTTGCCGGTGTTTACATGGCCATGCGCGACCGGGTTATTGCTAATATCCCTGTTTTGAACGGGTTATTGGCTGCATGTAAACGTAGTCGACCATAACCCGAATATTGGCTGCATGTAAACGTAGTGAGTGTTTCTGAACTCCCTGAAACGCCTCCATTAGTATATATACTTCCATAGTATATATTTTTTTCCTACTATGGAAGTCAATGAGACCAGAAACTGTCTGGTTACTGATATTCTTCTAAATATCAGAAAATCGGCTGAATGGATTTGAAAACGGTAAAACTCAACTGTTTAAAGGAGCATTTCACCCAGGGAACCTTGATCTTCATTGAAAGTGGGTCATATATGTATTCGAAATCTGTCAAAATTTTCAAATTTGGTGCCTTTTTGACCGAGTTATGACAGAAAGTAACTTTATAGCGCATTAGTTTGGTAAACCACATTTCCCACAATGCAACGCGTTTGAACAGCTCCAGAAGCCACTCCCACTAATCCAGAACGCGGCATTGCTGCACAAACAGTTCACTGTTGACGTTACGTTTTAAACGGGAATCATAACGTGACAATGCTTTAAGATATTGTTTATATTTGACAAGATTAATCATATATACATGTAAAAGACTTACTTTACAGTCAGGCGTCCATTTCTCCCTGCTGGCTTCGGCTGTCGTTTCCGGTTAATTTTCGGGATGCGGAAATATAGCTATATCTAGGACGCCTCTGTCCATATGCGGTGCGAAACTCGGATGGTTCACAACACAACACTCCATGTCCGTGTCTGCCTCAGACAGACTCTAGCTCGGTGTCCATAGGCGCACAGTTTTACAGCACGAGCACCACCAATTCGCTACAGCGCGAGCAAGCCCGGGATTCTCGTCTGCGCCGGGCTGGTCTCCTGCGGCGGCCGCAGCCGACGCCGCCGCCGCCGCCTCTTGTTCCTCCATCAGCCTCAGCTGCTCTTCGCTATATTGTGGCTCGTATAAATAGCCACGAACATCAGTTTCGAGCAAAAGATTTTCAAAATCCTCGTCTTCCATATCGTGTGTCGTAAATTCAGCTATTATGGTAAATCTAACTCCTTGAGCGCTTGTTAGCTTAGCTTGCTGTCTTCCAAGCAAGATGGCGGATTAATAGTTTAGTTTCTTCAGGTTTAGTCCCACCCACTGATCTGTAATAGGCCGGTGGGGTCAGTGGGTCCCACGCCCTTGAATAATAATGAGCTAAAGGCTGTAGTTTTCTTACAGTTTTTCTCTATTGGTTTGGCTCATTTCTTGAAACAGAAATGACATTCTCAAAACTCTAAGATCATTTGGCAAAACAGTCTTACAGTTCAGCACAACACTATAGCTCACTTGCAAAAGCTCATATCTCTCCCAAAACTGTTCACTCATGCTTCAAAACTAAATTCCTTTCTCATATAAAGAGTCAGTGCCACCAAAATGGCAAAGATCCTTCTCAATTGCTTTGGCTCATTTCTTGAATATTCTTTCATAATATATGACTGGGTTTCTAACAATACAAACCTTAATGCAAATGGGTGAAGTGACCCTTTAACTCTGGGAGAGTTGTAAAATGAGCCTATTTCCAACAAAAGTGGAGTATCCCTTTAAATGATGAAAGCAATCAGCTCTAGATCCTCTGATGTCATCATCTGCTCATTCTGCCAGTAAAAGCTCACTAATTCTTCATCCTCCTCTTTGTTTCTTGCTAGAAATTTGGGAGTGTGACCGTGAAGCATTTGGAGATGCTGAGGTGCCGTCACCGTGTTCAGGTCCTGCAGGCTCATGAAGACACCACCAAAGACAATGCCGTGAGACTTTACTTCGCCTCCAGTCTCTCTCAAACGCTTATGCATGTGTTTTTACTGCGGTTGATTTTTGTGGTGTGTTTTCAGTTGCGATTGGTCACCCCAGACGTGTCACTGTCTCAGGAAAACCTGTCGGAGCTCTATGACCTCTTCAAGGTGTGTGTGATCACATTTACTGAGTCTGAGTAGAATAAAATATGTTTTAATTTTTACTGATCTCTCAAAACTTTATTAATTCAAACTTTCTGATTGTTTATACAGTAGTGGCCGGAGGGGGGTTGTGTTTTTACTGACCCTACAAGTTCATTAAACCATCAAAGTATGACGATTATATATATATATATATATATTATATATATATATATATATATATATATATATATATATATATATATATATATATAAGAACAAAACACTAAACTTGGTTAAAGTATTTATCTAGCAAAATAGTCAAAACTACAGGTACAGGTTTTATTTTACTATGCCAAAAAATGCATAGAAAACAAAAAGTTGACTGGAAAAATAATACATTGACTACAACATAATCTGTTATTAATATTTTTTGATTCTCTTGTACATAATTTCTTTGAATGACAGCCTGGATAAAAATGATGTCGGCACAATTTGTCATGATTCATCGCGTTATTATGACTAATAAAACAATCGACTCCAAGTCGCACAACTACACAATATGAATATAAAATCTTTAACACATTTCTAATAATAATATTTAAATAAAAGGTTCACTTTTGGCCACTACTGTATTACATTTTACTCCTATAAACATGTTGAAATGTATTTTCTTCTGTCTGTTGACAGCATTTTCTGATATCTGGAGTGATAAATAAAGAAATCCAGAATCCCATTTGTAAAAACCTTTAACTTTAATATTTCTACAAAGTCAGGCAATTTTGAAATTGCAAATGAATGCATATTTAATTAGAGAATTTGCATATTTAAACAAATCTTGTAATACAAGACATGTTTGCAATTCTTAGTGTAAGCCAAATCTATATAATATATAAATATAATTCAGTTGATTAATTACACTAACTTCCCCAGCAAAGTGAGTGAACATAATAAGCTTGTAATTTGCATAATAAGCTCATAATAAACCAAATTGGCTCGTGATTTGACAGCGCTACCCGCCAAAGTTGATTTTACACACATTTGACGGGTGTTAATTTCAAACCCTGGTGATGTCTATTAGTTAACATTTAACCCTATTCACATATAGCATCTTGACATAGTTGATAAATGATTATAAATTGTGTCATTCAGACAGAGCATTTCAAGCTATTTTTAACCTGGCTTTTTAAAATGTCCAGGAAATCTATGCAAATGAATGCATATTTAATTAGAAAATGCCTAATTTGCATATTTAAACAAATCGTGTAATACAAGACATGTTTGCAATTCTTAATGTAATCAATCAACTGAATTGTGAAGTATGTTGATATCTATTAGTTACCCTATGTAGCGTCTTGCCATAGTTGATGTCTGATTAAGAATTGTGTGGTTCAGACAGAGCATTTCATCAGTCTGTACTGGGGTGACGGCGTGTGCAGTGTCTCTGGTGTTTCTCCTGCGATGGGCGTCAGTGCTGAACGCTACTACGTGGACCGAGCTCAGTTTAAGAGCCTGTTCGAGCTGCTGACGCCCTGGATCTGTGGCACACACACCGATACTGTGGCCCAGCGCACGTTCACACTGCTGGACCAGGACAGAGACAACCTGCTAAACTTCTCTCAGTTCGTTCAGATGCTGGGTAGGACTGTGCGTGTGGCTTATTCACAAAATATATATATGTCCCTGGATCACAAAACCATCACATGGGTCAACATTTTTGAAAATGAGATTTAGACATCACCAGAAAGTTGATTAAATAAGCTTTAATGGTAACACTTTACTTGAAGGGGTGTGCATAAGACTGACATGACACATGTTATGAATATGAAGGCGGTTTTATGCATGTTTATGATAACTGTCATTAAGTGTCATTTGCTCAATTATGACATTTTGAATGCAAATATGACATTGTTTAAGATGTCTTTGTTATGACACCTTGACATAAACCATAACATCATAACCTGTCAGTGTCTTTGTCATGACAACTTGACATTAAGTTAAGGTTTTGACATTGGCTGTCATGAGGCCATTATAACTCATTAATATTTTTCGTGACCTCAACTACAGTGGTACACATTGAATTTGTCATTAAAAAGTTATAATGGCTTCATGACAGCCAATGTCAAAACCAATCAAGTTGTCATGACAAAGACACTGACAGGTTATGATGTTATGGTTATGTCAAGGCGTCATAACAAAGACATTCAAACAATTTCATATTTGCATTAAAAATGTCATAATTGAGCGATTGACACTTAATGACAGTTTTCATAAACATGCATAAAACCTCCTTCCTATTCATGTCATGTCATGATTATGAAGGTGTCATGTTAGTCTTATGCACACCCCTTCAAGTAAAGTGTTGCCGCTTTGATTGATGTATGGTTTGTTAGGATAGGGCAATATTTGGACGAGATGTAACTATATGAAAATCTGGAATCTGAGGGTGCAAAAAAAATCAAAACATTGAGAATATCGCCTTTATAGTTGTGCATTTATGTTCACGATTGTGTGTCATTCACTCACAAAAATAAAAGTTTTATATATTTACGGTAGGAAATTTACAAAATATCCTCTGGAATCTTTACTTAATATCCTAATGATTTTTGGCATAAAAGAAAAATTTATAATGTATACCCATACAATGTATTGTTGGCTATATCCACAGATATACCCGTGCTACTTGTGACTGGTTTTGTGATCCAGGGTCACATTAATGCATTCTGTCCTCATTGACCCGTGACTCTTTCTCTGCAGATGTCCTGTACTGTGAGGAGCTGAATGAGAAGATCAGGCTCCTGTATCGACTGCACATCCCACCAGGTTCATCACTCCTGACCGTTTCTCCTGACACTAGATTAATGCACTCTGCAGAAAACAGTTCTCTTAATTATTATTTTGGTCTTGTTTTCCAGTACAAATGAATCAACTTGAGGGGCAAACTGACTTTTTATGTGCTTCTTCAGTATTAATTTAGTGTGCTTGAACGTTCAAAAACTGGATTTTCCTCATATTCTCCATTGTTGCGGCTCCTCTCTTCCCAGTCTGTCAGTAACACTCTGTTACTTCCTGTCTCTATGAAGCCCCTCCTCCTGAAAAGCACACTGTGCTCTGATTGGTCAGCTGGATCAGTGTGTTGTGATTGGATCGAGCATTTCTAGTGTGTTTGGGAAATGTTCCGCCCCTTCCCATAACCGCCAGTTTAACACACTACTAACTAACTCAACCAGGCCCCGCCCCTTTATTCTGCGTATGAATTATTATAATGAGGAATATTGTGACGTGTTCATTCCCGGAAGAAACTCAAGACTACAATGGAGGCGTTTCAGAGAGTTCAGGAAGTTTAGAGGGACTTTTTCTTTGTCTCTTTTTCTTTGAGCTTTTTCATGCTCAAACAGCAACATTACACACTAAAGAAAGAAGAACATGAAAAAAGCATTATAGGGCATTTTTTATATATTAAGTCTTTTTTCCTTAAAAATTTATCAAAAAAGAAGCAAGTTTCTTTGCTTAAATCAAGAAAAAATATATTCTAATGCGGTCAGAAAAATAAGATTTCTGCCCACATTTTTGTTCTTGTTTTAAGCAAAAACTATTTTTTTTTCACAAAACAAGACTCAATATCTTCAGTCATTTTGCTTATCCAGTAAAAATATCTTGATTTAAGAACGTGTAGCCCTCAAACCGTATTCACTTTATAGCCCTTAATCCTGTAATTGTGGACAAATGTGGGCACAGAGGACTCAGGTGTGATCCTAATTTTTATTTATTATAAATGTTCTATCACTTTCTTCGATAAAGTTTTGTCTATCCATTTATGGTGTTTTTTTTATTTATTTTGGGGGTATTTTTGAATTTATTTACTTCAAAAAGCACCATATTTTCTATAAAACAATTAAACATAAAAATAAGCATAATTTACTATTTTTTAACTACATTAAAATATCATTTTAATAAGTTCTTAGAGCTAAAACCTAAAGATGAAGAGACTTTGCTGTCACCTGGTGTCTTATTTTGGCTTATTTTAGAATGCTCTAAATTACAGTTTTTCCCTTTCATTTCTATGGGTGCCCATTTTTGACCCAAATACAAGATTAAGGAGTTTTGTTTTTTCACCCACTTAACATTGTAGAATTGAGTCAAAAAAATTGTGTGTGTTCAGGAGGCAAATTTAGGAAAGGTAGCCAAGTCTTGTACCGCTCAGATCAAGGGAAGTATTTTTAAAAAATAAATCAAGACTATTTTGCCCACATTTGTCCAGAATACGGTTTTAGGGTTAAATATTTGTACTGGAAAACGACGTAAATACTGAGGAAGAACATATTTTTTTGCAGTGCATTAAATGTAAAATCACGTCACCTTTATTTCTACAGCGCTTTACACAATAGAGTCATTATTCAAGTTTAGCTCTCATTTGATAGTGTCACTGCAGAAAATGCTTTTCTTACTTTGTATTTCTGTCTTGTTTCCAGTCCAAATATCTAACATTTCTTAAATCAAGATGCATTTACTGAAGTAGTCAAATGATTAGATATTAAGTCTTATTTTCTAAAAAAATAAATAAAAATGAAGTGAGTTTTTGCTTAAAATAAGCTAAATTATCTGCCAACGGGGTGAGAAAAATAATCTTGTTTCTGTTTAAATTAACATTATTTTTCTTACTGCATTGGCAGATATTTTGGCTTTTTTAAGCATCAACTCACTTCATTTTTATTTATTTCCCCAGAAAATGTTTTACTCTTCTAGTAAATGCATCTTGATTTAAGAATTTTTATATATTTGGACTGGAAACAAGACAAAAATACTAAGTAAGAAAAGCATTTTCTTGCAGTGTAATATTTCGGAATATGAATGGTCTTTTAAACCCCAGTGCCCCGTCTCGAAGTGTTAGCAGTGACTTCTCATTAGCATGATTAGCGATGGACATCGAGAGCTCATTACTGTGATGTTTTCTTCACAGCGCTGAGTGAGAATGCAGAAGACTCGTCTCCTCTGAGTCCAGTCCTGTCCAGCACCAGACCTCTCTATGTGAAGCTCAACAATGGTGGGTTTCTCTTCAGTGTGTTGGTCATGTGTTCAGCTCAATGCTCCTGTAGTGATGTCTGATCATGTGTTCAGCTCAATGCTCCTGTAGTGATGTCTGATCATGTGTTCAGCTCAATGCTCCTGTAGTGATGTCTGATCATGTGTTCAGCTCAATGCTCCTGTAGTGATGTCTGATCATGTGTTCAGCTCAATGCTCCTGTAGTGATGTCTGATCGTGTGTTCAGCTCAATGCTCCTGTAGTGATGTCTGATCATGTGTTCAGCTCAATGCTCCTGTAGTGATGTCTGATCATGTGTTCAGCTCAATGCTCCTGTAGTGATGTCTGATCATGTGTTCAGCTCAATGCTCCTGTAGTGATGTCTGATCATGTGTTCAGCTCAATGCTCCTGTAGTGATGTCTGATCATGTGTTCAGCTCAATGCTCCTGTAGTGATGTCTGATCATGTGTTCAGCTCAATGCTCCTGTAGTGATGTCTGATCATGTGTTCAGCTCAATGCTCCTGTAGTGATGTCTGATCATGTGTTCAGCTCAATGCTCCTGTAGTGATGTCTGATCATGTGTTCAGCTCAATGCTCCTGTAGTGATGTCTGATCGTGTGTTCAGCTCAATGCTCCTGTAGTGATGTCTGATCATGTGTTCAGCTCAATGCTCCTGTAGTGATGTCTGATCGTGTGTTCAGCTCAATGCTCCTGTAGTGATGTCTGATCATGTGTTCAGCTCAATGCTCCTGTAGTGATGTCTGATCATGTGTCTGTAGGGGAGAGTAAGAGTTATGAAGAGCAGCTGCAGCAGATGCTTCAGGACTTGAGCAAAGACAAAGACAAGGATGAGGAGAAGCCTCTTCCTCACATGAACCAGGTGACCCTTCATCTTAGGTTTACGGACACATAATAAAGTTAATGCATGTGTATGTTCACAAAACTCATCAGAAACCAAACTCGCTCATGTACAAGTGATGTTCCTCGCTGTGATTGGCTGCGTTTTGTTGTGTTTCATCTCAAGTCAGCTTTATTTCACAGCGCTTTATACAATACAGATTATTTCACTGTAATAAGCATAAAAATACCAGAATCAATGATGCAAACTTCATCAAATATGAGACTAATATAAAGTCTGCTGTAAAAGCAGCTGGATATCACTTCACTATATATAAATAAAGAGCTAAATAAATTTACGTTCTCAATTCGCTGGGAAGGGTTTGCATGCAGGTTTAATTCTGTTCATTCATTGGCTAAGGAGCGTCTGACTGACATGTAAAGCAACCAATCACAGTTCGTTTTGTTCGGCGTCATGTTTAGGGGCGTAAACATGTAACGTCAATGTCCCTACAATAACAGACCAGTGTGTTTGTATTTTAAAGAATATTCACATATATTCCTGACGAGTTTATTGTGTTTTAATTATGGGAAGCACTTCCGGTTTTGGGAACTTCCATTCAGAAAGACTGAAACTAATCATTTCGAATCATAAGGTTGCCCTATAAATAAAGCTGATCCGTCAGTTTGACTCAATGAGCTGTCAGTTTCCTTTCATGTTTTTTTAAGAATAACATGAGAATAGCACGTGTCATGTTATAACATGAATATCTACAGCAAGAGCTCTTTCAGTCTCTCCTTTCTTTTCCTCATGATCATTTTATTTTTTCCTTTTGCATTTCGCTGTAATATGAAAAAGATCAACATATACTGCACATTTGTGGTCTGTTCTTCAGATTTAATTTACGATATATGCAATTAATAATTCACTGGAATGCACGAAGAATCTCTCGTTTTTCTCTTTCCAGGTTTGTTTTCACAGGAAAATACAATTTATTATCAGTCAGAATGACTGAAATCACTTTGAAATAGTATCACGCAATGCTGAAGTAGCTAAATAATAATAATAAAATTAAGGCAATGTACATATGTTACATAACACAGATTACCACAGTGATATTAAACCGTCTGATTTTGCTGTGGAAAGATTCACGCTTCTGGGATTATTCATGGTTTGCTGAAAGTACCTTTTTGATGCTGTTTAAACACTTTAAAATGTCCTTTTAATGTTCAATAGTGAATAATGTAATGTCATTGTACACAGTATTATCTATTGTTTCATATTATCACTGTAAATCAGCTTTGGAACAATCTACATTGTTAAAAGCGCTATTTTGAAGATGACTTGACAGTCTAAAATATATATTATTGCGTCCATAGAGCTAGTCTTTCACTAATTGTTTACAGTTTAACGGAAGTTACACCCATAATTCGTGCAAAGCGTCATGGGGCGCAGGAATAATGTGGATAAAGAGTAGGGGTGTCACGATTTCGAAAAATCAAAATCGACCGAAATGAAGTGTCAATCTCGAACTTCGAATTAAAAAATGGAATCGTCGATGCTGCCACGCCCCCACGTCACGCTCGTGATGGGAAGTAGGATCATTTTACTGACTCGAAATGAGCTAATCTTTTTTTCTAGTCATTTCGTTCATTTCAGGGGCTTTAAGTGTTATACTTTTAACAGGCAAATTCCCCGAACACATCCACCTACACAATCTTGATCATATTCTGAATTAAGAAATCATTATAATGCAGTCAAAAATAATTTATCTTTCGAGTCTTTTGTTCATTTGTCGCGTGACAGAGGAAATGAACGCATTGTTTATGAACGACTCATCACGGCACGGGAAAAAACACACGTGTTGAAAGGCTGTGAGTCCTCTAACTTAGTTTAGATTCTCTGCCTGAGCCCGAACTTGACCCAACCCGGGCCGATATTTCCCGTCACTATCCTCGGGCGGGCCCTTGATCTAGAGACGTGCACTCGCAATAGAGTGCGGCACGGGACTAGATCTTTACATGAAGACCATAAAGAATCATACCAACTTGATTGTGCACTCGATGTCCCCTTTAAAGCCTCTCGTTACACGTGTGTGAAGGTGTTTGGCGCATGTTTCGTTCACACATGCGACTCAGATAGCAGATTGAGTTACTGAGAATCTAAAAACTCTTCTTGTGTGTGATTTGTGTCTTCAGCGCGAGTTCATCCAGTTCTGTAAGACTCTGTACAGCATGTTTCAAGGCGAGGCGTGTGAGGCCGAGCTCTTCCAGGCCATCGGGATGGTCACCAGTCTCGTCCTGCAGATCGGGGAGGCTGGGAACGCTTCCAGAGACTCCGATGCTCACTGGTCCGTCAGCTTCGAGCAGATCCTGGCCTCGCTACTGACCGAGCAGGTTCTGGTCAACTTCCTGGAGCGGCCCGTCGACCTGAGCGCCAAGATCACGTCTGCAAAGACACGGCAGTATCAGGAGCGCGCCGGGCTGCTCATGATCCAGCATGCAACGGGAAGCTGACGACACACTCACGCGTGCCTTGATCTCGCCAGGAGTTCACGACTGCAAAAAATGCTTTTCTTACTCAGTATTTTTGTCTTGTTTCCAGTACAAATATCAAAAAATTCTTAAATCAAGATGCATTTACTAGAAGAGTAAAATGACATAAGATATTATGTCCTGTTTTCTGGGGAAATAAATCAAAATGAAGTGAGTTGATGCTTAAAAAAAGCACAAATATCTGCCAATGGGGTGAGAAAAATAATGTTAATTTAAACAGAAACAAGATTATTTTTCTCACCCCATTGGCAGATAATTCTGCTTATTTGAAGCAAAAACTCACTTCATTTTTATTTATTTCCCCAGAAAACAAGACTTAATATCTAATAATTTTACTACTTTAGTTTGCATCTTGATTTAAGAATTTTTATATATTTGGACTGGAAACAAGACAAAAATACTGAGTAAGAAAAGCATTTTTTTGCAATATGGAGGACCAAACCACCCACACTACACTGCAAAACACGAGTCTCGGTTCCAGTACACTCTTAAATCAAGAGACGTTTACTGAAGAAGACGACGCTAAATGACTGAAGGTGTTTATGAAAATGAGTTTATGGTTAAAACAAGAACGAATATCTGAATATAAAATAATCTTGTTGAATTAAGTTAATTTTTCTGACACCATTAGTAGATATTTGTTCTTGTTTAAAGCACAAACTCACTTCATTTTGATTTTTCAGAAAACAAGACTTCGCTAGTTCACCCAAAAAATGAAAATTTTGTTATTATTTACAGTTGCATGAAGTTTTCTTCTGTTGAACATAAAGGAAGATGTTGGAAAGAATGTTGGTATACACAGTTTCTACTCCCTATTGACTTCCATAGTGTTTATATATATATGGGGACCAGCAACTGTTTCAATACCAACATTCGTCACAATATCTTCCTTTATGTTCAACAGAAGAAAACTTCAAGCAACTGTAAATAATATAAAAATTTTCAATTTTTGGTGAACTGTTATTTTGCTCCTCTAGTAAATGTATCTTGATTTAAGAATGTGGATATTTATACTGGAAACGAAGGCAAAAGGCATTTTTTATGCAGTGTGGCGTGTATAAAATCCCATGATGCCGCTGGGGTGAGCAGGACTCCCCTCACTGAATGCTTTAATGAACCGAAGCCTCATTTATATACACATATAGTGTTTTAGTTTCATTGTCCTCAGTCCAGCTTTACAATTAGGCTTCATTAGTTCACATTATTTAACAATGACTAATACAATACCTCTAAAGCATTTATTAATCTGAGTTAATATTAATCTCAGCAGTTACTGCAACACTGTGAACTGACATCAACAGAGGTTAATAAATGCTGTAATATATATTGCTCATTGGTAAGGAAGTGAACATGTTAAGAAATGACTTGTTCTGTGAAGTGTTTGTGATCTGGATGATGTGTTCAGTTTTAAACAGTGTTGAAGCGCAGCGTCACACACCAGGAAAACGTGATCGTTATAAATGTGTTTCAGTCTCGACACATTTGAAGTGTGTGTGGATTCTCAGATCTGAACATCTTTAAATAACACATAAGTTCAGTGTGATGGGATTGTTTACATGTTACCGACTGCATAAACGAGACTCGCATGAAGGAAATATTGAGCATTATGATTATTTGATTATTATTCCAGCAGCTGAATGATGTTGAGCATCTGATAACTGGTTAAAGCTCAAATGCTGCAGTTTTTATCATTTTCATTAAAATTAATGAGGCCAATCTTTTTTTAAGGAAATATATTGCAAGATCAATATCACACATTTAGAAAATGCATACAGTGAATGTTCATTTAAAGAAATTAAATTATTTTTATTTGATTTCATGGTAATTTTATAGGAATATTCCAGTTTTAAGTTCTCGATCAACAGCATTTGATGCCAATTTTGACACTTCATTTTTTTTAGTGCAAAAATCACGGTTTGGGTGAAATTTTGTGCAATTAATAAGCTGAAATGCAATGCTTATTTTACATAATTTTTTTCTGTTAAAACTTGTTTAATGGCATTATGATGAAAACAGTTGTAAAAAGGTTGAGTTTTTCAATAAGGTTAAACACATTTTAACATTTAGATTCACTTCCATTGCAAGTGTTTCACTGCAACCCAGATTATGTGAAACATTTTTTATGGTAATCCACAATATGCCACAAATGCTCATTTTATATTTATTATTTGAAATTGCCAAGTAAATAAGATGATTATCTGTACTAGATCCGGTTTCAATATGACAATCATCCAGTCTTAAAGAGAGTTGGTGCAAGTATTTGGTTTTTCTTACATGCATGAAACACTGCAGCTCTCAATGTATAAAGTGCCTTAAAAACAAAGTCACATGACTGATCCTCAGTTTATCAGGTCACAGGAAACATTGTGAATTCCAAAGGGACCATGTTTAATTCTTCAGATGCTGATAATGCAGTGAGTTTATCCAAAAGAAGCATCTACTCTCCATTTCTGGAAGCAGTTTAATGATCAAATGTCACATTTTGCGGTTGAACTCTTCACATAAGATGGAAACATGTAGCATTAGATGATTTTTCTTGCCAAACTGCACAATCTCAAGCCTGTCTGAATAAATAATCACAGCTTTAAGTGAAGATGTTGTTTTCTGCACAAATGCAATGCGTCTGAAGTTTACATGCATGTTGTACTGCTGATTATATCAATATCTGCACATGCCACAAATAAATCATCCACAACAAAAATCCTTTTATGTTTTTATTCCAACAGACATGAAGAGAAAATTAATTTTCATCCACATTTACAGTCTGAAGACCTGCGAACACAAAAAGCACAACGTTTTAGAGATATACAACGATTGCCACAATAATAAATATATAATCCGAGTAAAGCGTGTAAGGAGTAGTTCACCTTTGTACGTGGTGACGGGGACGTATGTGACGAGGGTGTACAGCTTGTTTGGAGAATCTTCGTCTTCATTGCGTTTCCTGGACAGACGCACACGCATGCGGTACGGCACGTTCCTGACAAACAACACATTAGCGTTAGCACCAAATGCAGGATTCTGAATGTCTGACGATGCTAAAATGCCTCCGCTTTGGGGTGTGTGTGTGTGTGTAGCGAGGGGTTTAATCTCCGTTTGTGTCAACACACTGAAAATACAAGCACAGACAAATTGCAGATTTGAGGTTTGATTTGAGTTTTTCCATCAGTTTTTGCTCAAGATCTAGTAATGACAAGGCAAGTGTCAAGTCTCCTCCAGCACAGCCCATAGACTTTCTAAGAGTTTAAGGTGTTTAATGAATTTGAGCTGATGAATCTGGAATATGGCCATGTTTCTTTGTTTAAGAAATGAAAAGCTACACACTCCATCGGTTAGTGTTAGAGGAACTGTTGCCAAACATGCTAGAAACATCATAATAATCACTGCTATAATATTCCAATCATAGACTCTTAAACATTTGCCTATTTAAATCCAAACAGCGACTTTGTGTGGCCAGTGTGTATATAACAACTGCAAAGCATCATTTATACATTAATAATATGATTTACACACTTAATCCAGCATGAACTCCTGCACAACCTGCATATGTTTAACAGCTCAAGACAGGTGTCATGACCTGAACCTCAGCGATTGGCTGCCAGATATTTGCATAAAGTCCCTTGATTGGCTGCCGTCTGTTTTATTTGCTTTGCATTTGCTTTAAGTCCCCAATCTTTTGACGCTCTCAATCCCACAATTCACTACGTGAGCATGAAACTCAACATGTACACAGGACTTAACTGAAAACGCCTGCTCTGCTCTGTTCTGTGCCAGCTGACACGCATAATACAGGCAGAGAGTGTGTTAAAGTTTGGGTCAGGGCTCTGGGTCAGAGTGCGATTAAAATCTAAAACAGAGATGGGACGGGTCTTGGCCTCTGATTGGCTGTGGTCCAGATATTCCTGTAGGCCTACACAGAGCAAATATGAGAAAATTCAACGTCACCTATAACATTAGCAAAAGAAGAGCGGCTATTCACTAAATTTAGATCGGAAATTATTCTGATGAAGAAAAATGGATTAGACGTGAACCCGAGGTACAGCAATGACGGTGTGCTCAATTTATTGGGGGTAATAGCCAACATATACATATATATAATAATAAAAAAGTGACTGTTGCCATCATGAGTTTCCACATACATTCATGATCAATGGTTCAGGGAAGCACTTTTAAACAGTAACGCTTCCTTTTTTCAAATGTTTTATTTTTTTGCCTAAAAAGTTTTAGTTTGGCGTAAAAACAGTGAACAGTGAAGCACTTTAAACAATTTTCAAAAAAAAAAAAAAAAAAATTCTCTTTAAATAAAAAAAGTATTTACCTACACCTTATTCTTGTTTAAAATAATTAGCATAAATATATATATATATATAAAGCGTGATAAAAAGCTGAGCTTGAAATCGAGGTGCTAAAGGAGACGCGAGCCGAGGAAAAATGTGGGTGCATCTAAATAAAGTTAGGCGCACCAGTGCAACCCAGGCAAAAAGTTATTCTGGAGCCCTGTGGGGTTTTCGACTTTATGCAAATATCGAGTGAGAATCGCAGGCGGCAGCCAATCACTGTGAGGTTCAGGAGACACGTGTCTTGAATAGTTTAAAGCATGATGGTTGTGCTGGAGTTAAAGCTGGGTTCACACACCAGGCTTAATCTAGTCCCAGACTATAATACATGTTTGAGAGAAAAGAGAAATCTTAAAATATATCAGTGTCGTTGTTTAGTCTCAGGATGCACACTAGTAGTGTTTTCCCCAAGGCACACTTACAAAAACTACTTAAATGTCCCAATTAGACTAAGGCCTAATCCTGGTTTATTTAAACCCTGTCTGTGAAACCAGGCCTTTGTGTCACAATATACAATACGATCGTTTACCCAAAATAAAAATTACTGTGAGGAAAAAATTCAAGTTTTCAGAGTTTTAGTGTCAGTACTATATTAAACTACTATATATAATGTTGAATATAATGTATAATAATGCAATGGGGAATATTTGTGGTTCCTGATAATAACAAATCTCTGATGTTACCAGTAAAAAGTGGCTTACGTGATTTTAAATATATCTAGACAGAGTGCAAGCATATTCATCTAAAATAATTCTGTATTTTCAGCTTCAGAATCATGAATATTTATATTCTGGTGTCTCTATTGTCCCGTTCATTGGGTTTCCATCACCCAGCCCAAGACTATACACAATTTTAATATCAAATTTAGCATTTTAATCAGTATAATATACTGTAAAACTTCAAATAATAGCTGAGTCCCAAATAGACGGCTGGTGTGGCGACAGGTTTGGGTAATTAAAGGCCGGTCTCAAATAGAGGCCGGGTCTGTTTTTAGTTTCGGGTTGTATTTAATCTTCTAAAACCCGTCAGATCGTCCGCCAAAGCAAATTTGTGTCAAATTTGAGAGAGAGAGAGAGAGATAGAGATAGAGAGAGCGAGAGACCCAGTCATGCGCGCGCACTCACATCTTCAAACAACACGAGCGCATATTAATCAAAATCAATGGACGCGATAGTAAAAGGTCAGACGATCGCGGTTTCACGTGGAGGATTTGGAGATTTTTAGAGATTAGAGACTCTAAGAACAACATCTCAACACTAAATTATAGAGGCCTGTCTCATATAGACGCCCGTCTCAAATACAAGCCGGTGCAGTTCGACGATTTGGGAAAATAAAAGCCCGGGCCATTATTTGAAGTTTTACGGTAGTATCGTGAGTTCAGTATCGGGATATGTGATGAATCGTGACATGAGGGTATCGTTACACCCCTAGTGTTAATCACATTGGATGCTTATATATATATAATTAGGGATGCACCGAATGTTCGGCAACCGAAATTATTCGGCCGAAAATAGCGAAAAAAGCACTTTCGGTGTTCGGCCGAACAAGTAAAAAGGCCGAATAAATTTGACCGAACAATGACGTTTTTGATGACGCGATCAAATAGTAACCAGCGTAGAGTGAGAGGCACGCGCTTTATAAATGCAGCCAACATGCCCCCTTTGAGGAGAAGACAAAAGAGAAGCTCATCTGATGCGTCTGTGGCAGACGTTGTTACTTGCAGCACTAAAGCGTCTTTTAACCCTCTACAAACGCGCCGCTGCGTTTTGCTGGATTTTTTTCACATAGCAGCAAAATAGACTTAAATACTCCGTCATTTATGGTCACTTAAATGCAGACTTAAGAAATATGAAAAAATAAACTGTTAAATGACTACTTGTGTCCACTTACAATCGAAACAAAACTGTGCTTTTGTAAAATAAAGAAAATAAACAGGGTGTGCTTTCTGCCTCTGTGTCTCCGTTAACTTTTTTTTCTGGAGCACGTCTCTAAAAAACTCAGCCAATACAATACTAGTCACACAGGCAAAGGCATATCTTTATAATCATTTAATTGTCTACTTTTAAACGATCTAATTCAAAGCGAAAACAAATATTCTCTGTTTATGTAATCTGTATGAAAAGAGAGAGATGAAAAGAGTCGTTCTCATGGCAACTCCTTATCTGCTAATCGCCACGGAGAGCGCGCGCTATATTGAAACCCAAGTGATCCAGGCAATCCATGCAAACCTGTCAACGCCCACGATAAAGTTTATGTAAACCGCAAAAGTAGGCTTATGTCTAGGACAGTTATTCATTTGTTGTGGGTTCATCCACATTTTTTTGCACTTTTCAATGCACTTTTTTAGTTATATTCTTTCAGCAGTCAGTTATAGGCCTAACATAGGCTATTCAAGAAGGGGGGGCTTCAAAGATGTAGCCTGGTTCTACCAGACTCTCGTACATTTCATTTGTACATAGAGTCTGGCACCGCTCCATTGACAAGCGTTTACTTCCTTGTAGGCGGGAACTCTATTGAAGTCTAAAACTATTGGATCTGCCCAGAGTCACTCTATCTGCCATAACCAATCGCTAACGTTTGGTCGTGACATATGTCTTTTCCCGAACCCCGTGGGAGGATGGCCATAAACACAAAACTAAGCAAAGATTGTTCTTGCTCCGACTTTAACTTCTTGATATTCGGCAGCGTTGCCACAACGGACCGAATGGCTTCGCTCGCATCTTTCTTATTTTGAACTACAACTCAAAATAACGCACGAGTCGACATCAACGTCATCGTTCTCAGCCACTCCCTCTGTTCGCTGATTGGTCCTACAAAAAATTGATTTCTGGAAACCGAAGTCTACAGCACAGTCCCAGACGGAGTACTGAAGGAAAATGAAATTGAGCGGAAGTGCGTAGGAGGGCGGAGCCAGGCTATCAAAGATGGCCAAATAAAAATATAGTTTTTATTTTACTAATTTATTTATTTTAAGTTATATTGTGCTTTGTTTAAATAATATCTGCTGGAATGTTAAAAAAAATTCAGTGTTAAACAAATTGTATTTTTGGAATTTGATGTTTTTCTCAAGACAAAATAGTAAAAAAGCATATTTTTACTATTTAATTAAATGCAATGGTGAAAAAATTGGCAAAATAAATGGGAAAAATGTGAAATACCGCGTTCGGTATTCAGTATTTGGCCTTCGGCCAAGCGTTTCATTATTATTCGGCTTCAGCCAAGAATTTTCATTTCGGTGCATCCCTAATATATATATATATATATATATATATAATATTACAGTTTGAGGCTTTCATTGTAAATATATTGGCTGGGTTTCCAAAAGTTTATAGATCTGACACATTCACTCAGGTCAGGTGTTTCCAATCATGTTCCTGGAGATCAACCTTTCAACAAAGTCCAGCATTTGTAAGTGTTATTAGCGGGAACGAGCGCCATAAACGTGCAGGAGACGGTCTCACCTGACACCCTTAGCCCACACGGCCTTGTTGAGACGGGTATCGATGCGGACGTCAGGCGTGCCCATCTCCTTCACAGCGAACTTGCGGATCTCCTTCAGCGCTCGAGGAGCTCTCCTCTTGAACGAGCTGGAAGAGGAGCAGAAACGTGTGTTTTACTCCAGTGTGAGTTACAGGTGTGTGTGTGTGTGTGTTTACTCACACCAGGTGTGACTTACATGCCATGGATGCGCTTGTGGATGTTGATGGTGTATTCACGCGTCACAACCTCATTGATGGCGGAGCGGCCCTTCTTCTTCTCGCCCTTCTTGGGTGCCATCTACACACACACACACACACACACATAAATATCAACAACACAATCACACACTGGATATGCATGCACTTCACAGGATACACGTCACTCATTAACCAAAACACAGTAATAACAACCAATGCTGACTTTATTTCTCATTGTAAAACCCTAGAGAACTAGTACATACACTTCTGAGACTAAACTCTGATTGGACGAGACACACAACTGTTAATACAATCATGAGCTAATGAACTACACAGTGAAAGATTAGTTTACCACGGTCATGATTATTCACATGTGTAACTTTATTATCGGGTTCACGTCGCGTTAGCACCGTTTACACTGTTAAACTCAGTGTAATTCTGCAGTTTACCGCTTTATCACTTTCTCGTCTCTTCCTCTCACGGACGCGTTAGCATTAAGTCTTTAATCACTAACATCAGCGTCTTAAACACACCAAAACGCATCCCAGTGATTCATAATGTGTCTTTGCACTTACATGTGATGTTAAATTTAATTATTAGTGATTAATAACGCGGATGATGCTGGATTTATAAACGATAAACGAGAGGAAGATACTCACTCTGTACGATGAATGTGGGAAAGGAAGAGCGGTGGATTATGGGACACATTCAAGGCGGAATACACATTCACATCCGGGTCATTCTATCGTGTTGTGTTGTTCTTGTTTTTTTTTTAATGATGCATATATAAGAGTGAATATTATGGTTATAATAATATAAAAAACTGTTTTTATTTTTAGAACGCAGTATGTGGCTTTTTTTGACGTTCTATAATTTCCGTATTTGTATTTGGAAACTACATCTCCCATAATTCCGTTCGGCTCTCACAGGAAGCGCTTACCGACAACCGCGACGGTTATGAGTGAGTAGAAGTGAAGAAGATTCAGATTATAGAATAGAAATAGTCTAATGATTAAAACATTAGCCGATAAAATCTCTCAGAAACGCGTTATATCGCCACTGGAGCGTGACCGCGTCTGGGTTTTTACTGAATATTCATGAGCTGACGGGACGGTATCAATGAGCTCCACTCAGGTAAGTTAAATGTTGTTACTGACAGTGTCACAAAACCTAACGAGTTCCCTAAATAGACAGCAGTTTGAGGAGTTGAGTAAGTGAAATAAAACTGCTTGTAGTATCTGAGGTTCGTCTGATGTGTTTCATTAAGCTGAGAAATCCAGTCATGTTGTGAAATAATTCGAATATTGTAACAGTTACTGTACCATAAATGTATTAACCCCATAAAACCGTTGGTTTCGTAATTTATAGCACATTTCTAAGGCCTATAAATGATCAACATGATCAAAACTTTGCTAAAAAAAACATATCGTTCTGTCGTCTGATTGATAGTTTAGACTTAGACAAAAGGCTTTTAGTATAACGTAATTGTACAAAGGTCCTCCTTCAGCTCGTGCTTCAAGTGTCTTTAAATCTGCAATGATTTTATAAAGTAAACATTAGAATAACTTTTATATTTTTTGTAAGATTTCAGCTGTACTGAACCAACTTACAGTAGTCAACATTTGAGGTGGATCAAAAAAGTTCATCAAAATTGTTCTAAGACAAGAACGGGCATTGTTCAAAATTAATGTTTAACTTTGATAAAATATTTTGATTTACTGTAGGTCTAATAAATTATATTCGATAGAGTATACTATCAAATATGATCATTAGGCTTTTGAGGAAGGTTTATTTGTTCATTTCTCAATCATCATTGCATTATATATTTTAAAACTAGATAGCTTTGATCATAAAACTTAGCATTTAAATATCATCTTACTAAGATATATTATTGGCAGATTTTGATATTAAATGCATTTTATGTATCTGCTGTACTGTTATAAAGTTCTCATTGATTTTACATTACAAGCATCAGAATTTCATCTTACTTTCTGGCCATATAAATATCAGCATCTGCAACAAAATTGCATATATTTGCTCAGTTCTAATCTCTAAATAAAACTGAGGTGTTTTTCCTCCATAGTCTCACTATATTATATTATATGAGCCATAAAAGCCTAGCCTGACTACGTCAGACTTCCTACTTCCGCAAATTTCATTTCGCTCCTGTAGTCAGTCTGAGATAGCAGCCTATCTTTCTGTTTTCCACCGGCCTGAAAACAGCCGGGCCAATCAACGAACAGAAGGCGGGCTGAGAGCAGTGACGTAGTCGCTAAGCGCCGAGTTTAAGAGTTAGGTCAGAGAAATCGAAAACGACCGCGGATAGGGAGACGCGGATGTAATTCGCTCTGTTGTGGAGAATATTCCTGGCATTAGCAAACTGAAGCCCGAACAAGAAGAGTGTGTATTAAACATTTTGAATGGAGGTGATGTTGTGGCCCTACTCCCTTTGGGAAAAGTTTAATTTATCAACTATTGCCGATCGTCAGCGAGAAACTAGGGAGCCTTTTGACAGGTCAGTGTCTCCTTTCTTTTCCAGGTCTTAAATACCGTAAAACTTCAAATAATAGCCCAGGCTTTTATTTGTCCAAATTATCTAACTGCACCGGCTTGTATTTGAGACAGGCGTCGATATGAGACAGGCCTTTATAATTTAGTGTTGAGATGTTGTTCATTGAGATGTTGTTCCTAGAGTCTCTAATCTCTAAAAATCTCCAAATGCTCCACGTGAAACTGCGGTCTTCCGATCTTTTACTATCTTGTCGATTGATTTTGATTAATATTTGCGAGGGAGAGAGAGCAAGACAGCGCTCATGTTGTTTGAAGACGCGAGAGTGCGCGCGCGGCTCTCTCTCTCTCTCTCTCTCTCTCTCTCTCTCTGCTAGTTTGCGCCCTGTCAAGCGCAGCAGTCATTCTATTACATCACTCACCGATCAAAAAAGTCGTTCACAGCCATGTTCACTCCGGTATTTCGCTCGCATCATCAAGTGTTTACAGCAGGTGGAAGTTCGATCATAGATTTGAGTTCGATGCATGATGTCTGTGGTTCGATGCGGCTGTGTCAGCGCATAACATGCGTCATAAATAAACTTATCTGATTGGCTTACGGTTAACCAATGATTTTAAACTTCAGAAATCGCCCCCTAGCGAGAGAGAAAACACTTCTCTATTATGCTATGCCAGACTCTGTCTACGAAGCAAAGTGAAGTAGCAGAGTCTGGTATTACCAGGCTAATAAAAGCCTGATGTATCTATGATTCTCAACAAAAACCACATGTACTTATTTGTGCTAGATTTTCTTTTATATTTTGTCTAAAGGTTTAATAAACTTACATTTAAAAAAATATGACTATTATTTTGTACGTCAGGCTTTACAGGATTAGACTTTACTTTCTGAATCAAACTCATGAAGTGTCGTTGATCCTTCCAATAGTAGATCTAGTAGCATCATTTAAAGTCGCTAAGAAATCCGAATTGACTATTCCTATTTTTTATGGAATATTGCAGTATTTATTACAAATGATTAATCTGTGCACATCATTGTTTTAAATTGATGTTCCTGGTAATCTTGAATCAGAATAACTTCCTCTTGCAGCATCTCTTCTCTTCTCTGATGACGAGGGCGGGGCAACCTGTCAATCACATGAGATCAGCCAATAGCAAACCACAACCATCCAATCAAAATCAAGCCCCGCCCTACATTTATTCTTGTTTGAGAAGCGTTTCACTCATGTACATCAGAATAGTGAAGAAAAGTTGTTAGGGCTGCACGATATTGAAGAAAAATGCATTAGGGGTGTAATAATATACCATGTCACAATATATCAACACAAAACTGCAATTTACTTCATCTATAGTTGTGTGTGTCTTTCTAGTCCTCCTGATCCAGTGGCCTGTGTGACAGAAGCATCATGACGCTGGCTCCGAAAGAGCTGTCGAACCTGCTGGGCATCATGTCGGAGGACGCGTGCAGCAACAGCTTCGAGCAGTTGTCCACCGCCTTCCACCACTGCTTCGGTAAAGCCGAGCACTTCCGTGTGGGTTCGGTTCTGGTGATGTTGCTGCAGCAGCCCGACCTGCTTCCCAGCGCCCCGCAGAGGCTCACGGCGCTGTACCTGCTGTGGGAGATGTACCGCACCGAGCCGCTGGCCGCTAACCCCTTCGCCGCGGTGTTTGCGCACTTGCTAAACCCATCGCCCGCTGGAGAGGAGCAGGAGAAACCGCTCTCAGGTACGTCCTTCTCTTCTTCTGGTTGTGTATGTCTTGCATCATTATACAGTCCCTCCAGAAAAACGCGATTATGCGATCGCATAATTCAATGTATAATCAGCAAAAGCCGCATATTTATGTGGGGGCCGCATAAATTGCTGATTTCCGTGCAAAATATAGAGGGCTTGCATGATTTCATAATCCCCGCATTTTCGTTGCAAAAAAGTCACATATATCTCAGCAGAAAGTTGACAAATGTTGCGTTTGCTTCACACAAGAGCCGCCGTTTCTCCTGTTGCCATTATGTTGAACGTTATGAAGTGAACGTGAACATCATCAAAAAGCTGTAAAACAGGAAGCACACAATTATATTTTTTATTTTTATATATTTTATTTATTCATTTTTACAGAAGTTGTAGCATATTCCTTTTGTAAAGCTGCAGAACTTGTTTGACTCATCAATAGGGGTGTAACGATACACAAAATTGAAGGTTCGGTTTTGACGTCTCGGTTCGGTTTAGAAAGTTAAAAAGCTTTAAAATCTTTTTTTTTTCTTTTTTTTTAAACAGTGGTTTAATGAAAAAATTGTCTTTGTCTTTAAATTAATTCAATTACAATTAAACGTTTCACAAGGATTAAAAAAAAATCTGCTAATGTTGTAAACTATTTTGGGAGCCGCACATTACTATATAACATTAAAGGTTGTAGCCTAGACTTTTAACCTGAATTCAGATGCTATTTATTTTTTAGATTTAATAATCAACACACAACACATTGTATGAAAACATGTAAACTGAACATAAGGCAGTTTTTGCATTAACTTGTGTTTTTACTCCAATTTGTTATTGAAATATAATAATTTACACAGTTGTCATTTTCATGAAAGATATTTTAAACATACATTAAATAACCAATATATCATTAACAGGTTAAGTAAAATATAATATATAGGCTAACATAGTGCATTTATTTAGTGCAAGAGTTCATTTATTGGAACCAAAGACACTGAATCACTCCTGTTGAGGTAAATATAATGCTAGTGACAAGCTATGCTGTTTTATTGACTGCTGAAACACTGATTGAGCGATTACATGAGTTATGATGCCTTTCAGTAAGTATACTGCATCTTTCAACATGCCTTCAGGTGTCCATTCTGTAACTGAGGAAGAGATGATCGCGTTTACTCGTTACACCCCTACTCATCAATGTATTATAAGTTTGATGTGTTTATTAAGATCTGAAATAAAACAAGATGAACTGAAATATTCCAGCACTTTCTGTGATGTAGTGTGCTTGCTTATCATAGGAAGTAAATGTGCATCGTTGATTCTGTCATTTTCCTGTTTATTACTATTAGGGATGCAAATTATCGATTACCGGTAATTCATTAATCATTAGTTGATTGACCTTATCGATCGATTAACGGTTAACTGATAAGCGGCTATTTTCCTGAGAATGTAAATTTCGCACGGTACCAATTTAACATAAAAAGCAAAATATTGCTTATACTGAATAAAAATGGATGTTATATTGCTCAATTGATGTTTTATTGCAACAGTTGGGAATGGGATACGGTACAGATAATGGCATTTATGTAGATTAACAAAATAAAATATGCACAGAAAATTTAAATACATAAAAAAATAATTGTGCACTGGCTCACCTGTTGCATGTGAAATATTAAGTAACATAAAATAAATTTTATATGGGTAGGCTTAGCCTACCAACACTATATTAAAGGTATAGCGGAGGATCTTTCCGAATTTTAGAGAAGACCCGCCCTCTCCAATTTTTGAGAAAAAAACGAATTGAAATGTTTACACGGTGCATGACTTGTGCCAGGGCTTTTACTAGCAGTGATTTTAAATGGATTTCTCCAAATAGCATGACAAACTTTACCTGTCTAGTAGAATCTTCGCGACTGCGGCATCAGTGGGAAGCCCAACCTGTGCTTTTAGTGCACGCCAGTGTGTGACATATTCACCCAAAATCACTGTGGTCTTGTTTCTATATTCTGCGGCCTTTCTCTTCTTATCATACACTTCGTGTACATTTTTTCTCTTTCGACCCTCAGCCATTTTCAAAGGAATAGCTGAAACCGTAACTCATCACACATAATACACTTGAAAGTGTAAAAAGAAAGAAAGCAAAAACTACGTATGACAGCCTTAAAGGTGCTCTAAGCGATGTCACGCGTTTTTAAGGCCAAAACATTTTTTGTCACATACAGCAAACATCTCCTCACTATCCGCTAGCTGCTGTCCCCTGAACACACTGTAAACAAACGCGGTCTCTGCGGACACCCCAGGCTCCACAAACGGCTACAAAAACAAACTCTAGCGACCCGCGCTACGAAACATAACAAACTGTTCCAGCCAATAACCGACAAGAACGCTTTGGGGGTGGGTTTGAGCAAGGGGGTAATCCATCAACCGGAAGTTGAAGCCTCGCGGGAGCCGCCATCTTGTAGCAGAACTTCACTTGCGTTAGCATTCTCATTGACTCCCATTCATTTTGGCGTCACTTTGACAGCGAATAACTTTACATCTGAGGCGTTTAAAGACTCAATTTGTCCATTATTTATTTCTAAAGACACACAACAATGTATAAAGGGCTCCATTACCTTCTATGTTACATTATGGCCCCGTAGAAACAGTTTTTGTAAAAATAGGCTAACGACTGCGTCATAACCACTCGACTCTCTGTCGTGCGACCGTAAAGATAGGAGGAGAAGCTCGCAGGCAATCAATGCATTAACTTAATATGGTGTACTGGCGTTACATTTTAAAATAAATACTATAAAAAATACTTAGTCCTGCTCACTCACACCAAAGAACTCTTTGCTCAAGATCGCCGTCTCTGCAAGATTAACGTTGGCAGTTTTCACGCACAGCTACTAGAAGATATACATCTGTCAGGCGGGTTGCTCACGTCATCAAGCTTAGTTTGAGTCGGTTTGAGTCTGCGCGTCAGGAACGGAAGTGCTAAAAAAACTAAAAAAAGTGGCTTCAACTGTCTCAACTGAGTTCCAATGAGATGGCTCTGTCCATTTCTTATACTGTCTATGGGTTTGAGGGGTTAGTGCGCGGATGAGGAGGAGGGAGGGTCTAGCTAGCCTCCGTTTTGTTTGACAATAGTTCGAACGTCAACAAAAAGTGATGTCACCCAGGATCGCTTAGAGAACCTTTAACTTATCACCAGAATGATTGACACTTAGGTGGACCAATAGTTTAGACTACCCACCCGGAAAAAGAAAATCCTCCGCTATACCTTTAAGCCTACATATAATAATCTATCTGGTAAACTACTTGTATGAAAAACGTATAAACTTATAAAACATTAGCAGCAGCACTTATAATATAGGCTGAGGGGGGTCAAATTTACAACTTATAACGAGTGGAAATAAGGTGTGGCCCCTTTAATAGCTGCGCGCGCCCTGTTGAACTGTCGGCAGTCTGTATTGACCCTTCGCAAAGACCCGCCCTCCTTAGTTACTGTCGCTATGTTCCGACAAACTACGCCGCTCTCACACTCTCACCATGTTCTCACGCAGTGAAAAATACATCGCGGAGCAGAGAGGAGACTGACAACACGCGGACAGACAGGACAGACCAGGTTACTTTTCGGTTACTTTTGATATTAAACATATTAAACAAAGTCTCAGCTTTCAAATGTGGTCATTTTTTGAAAGAAATGTAAACAATAAATACCGTTTTGGGGCTCTTTAATGTGCCGTGACAGATCCCTGTAGAGCATCCGTTAAAGCTGCTCGTGATCCGATCATCTCCTTCCTTCTAGTTCATTTATAGCATCAAATAAACATGAACGAACATAAGAAGTAATGTTGTTTTAACTGCGGAAAGGCGTCAGTATATTCATTTTACCAAGTTAAAATCCTCCTAACTCTACTGGCTGCTTTTTCGGACAAAATGGCGGATGGCGAAGTATGATTGGTTAGAACACCTGTCAATCAAGCTCCACGCGAAGGGTCAAATGTATGTGCGCCTCGGCTCGAACACCCTTTTTTACTGCCCATGTATGCGGGTAATTTCTGTTTGATGCAAATTTTTATCTTATTTTGTTTATTAAGTAACGATGTGGACGGTAGAACGTGTGACAGACAGTTAGGCTACACGAGTTAGATTTGGGAATAAAGTGCGAGTTGTGAGATGCCAATCGCCTCCGTGAGCCACTTCAGTTGTGAGCTATCCCTATTTTTCTTCCTGAAGCAACGGGTTACAAACTGTGCTTCAGTTTCTTTGCGGGGACACCGCCTTCACCTGCCGTCATCTTCTCGCGTTCGGGTTAAACTTTCCGCGACTTCGCAACTGGGTCATAGGTTGCCAGGTTGAGGTGACACACGGGTTGAAATTGTAAATGGTCTGTGGATTGTGTGATTATAATGCATTTAATCAATTCTGGCAACTGGTCAACAGTAGACAAACATATTGGTCCGATTATTCATAAAGGAGTTTGGGCCATGCAAATCACGGGAGTTTCCCGGGAAAAATAACAAACCGGGAGATAGGGCTAAAAAATGGGAGAAACCCGGGAAAACGGGAGTGTTGACACGCTGGTAGACAATATATCGATGCACTCCGCTCCGTTTTGACCGCCTCATGTTTGGTTTCTTTTTTCCTCAAGTTTGCGTCGGGTCTCTCGCGTGAGAATCTCGTGTCACGTTCGCAATGTTCAATTCGCCGACAATTAATTTAATTTAATCGAGTAAATTCTTGTCGATAATTAATCGATTAACCGTTTACATCCCTAATTACTATGAAGCTGCTTTAAAACGATATGTATTGTATAAAGCGTTATAGAAATAAATATTTAAACAGTAAAGCATTGGCGCTTGCAACGCCAAGGTCATGGGTTTGATTCCCAGGGACAGCAAGAACTGATAAGAATGTAAATGTGTAGCTTGAAATGAGTCGCTTTGGATAAAAACGTCTGCCATATGCATAAATGTAAATATATTTCTGCTGCCGGTTCCCTGCAGGTTTTCTTCCTCCCATCACTCTGCCGGAGAAGTTCTTCCTCTCGCAGCTGATGCTGGCGCCGCCTCGAGATCTCTTCAAGAAGACGCCGAGACAGGTGTCCTCCATGGACGTGAGCGCCACGCCACAGACCATCGACATCAGCGGACTCCAGCTCGCACTCGCTGGTACCAAGCAAACTACACATGCAGTTATATAATGCCCGGATCTGTGTTTGTCCGGCCTGTTTACTTTCACTCACACTACCAGTCAAAAGTTTAGAATAATTATGATTTTTTTTTTTTTTTTTGCAGATTAGAGCTGAGCGATAATATGGTTGCATTTGTGATATAAACACTCCGATTTGGTATTCACTGCTGTTCAAAAGTTTGGGGTCGGTAAGATTTTTAATGTTGTTAAAAGAAGTCTCTTCTGCTCACCAAGGCTGCATCTATTTGATTAAAAATACAAAACAAACCCACTAATAATTATTTCAATGTAAATCAGCTGTTTTCTATGTGAATATATAGTAAAGTGTAATTTATTCCTGTGATCAAAGCTGAATTTTCAGCATCATTACTCCAGTCTTCAGTGTCACATGATCCTTCAGAAATCACTATAATATGATTTGATGCTCAAGAAACATTTATGATTATTATCACAGTTGAAAACAGTTTTGCTGCTTCATATTTTTGTGCAAACCGTGATTAATTTTTTCCAGGATTCTTTGAAAGTTCAAGAGAAAAGCATTTAATTAAAAAATACATATTTTGCATTATTATAAATGTCTTTACTGTCACTTTTGATCAATTTAATGCGTCCTTTCTGAAGAAAAGTATTCATCTCTTTAAAAAAAAAAAAATCGTATTGACCCCAAACTTTTGAACGGTAGTGTAAATATTTGCAGACATACAGTACACTTACCTAATGCTGGGTACACACCACAAGATTTTTTACATCTTATAAGATTTTCAAAATGTGATAGACCACAAACATAGGGACAAAAATTCCTAGATTGAACCGTTTTGCTCCTATAGTGTGTGGTGTGCCATGATGTGACAAAGACAGCACACCTCACACTAACAGATTTTCAACCCGAGTCTTGACTGTGAACACAGGAAATCTCGTAAAATCTCGCGAGACTTCAGAATATGTATGGTGGACAATAATATGCAGGAAGAAATTGCGATGATAATGTTTGGAATGATTTTCACAGAAAATGTACAGGGAAAAAAAAAAAAGGGTTTAGGTAAAGTTTTGGAGACGGCGGTAATTTAGTAAACTTCTCAGATAAAGTTTGTGGTAATGCACACACGCTGGCCCTGTCTCTCAACCACTAGGCTATACAAATAAAACTATACAATTAAAAAATGGATATTGTAGATAAGCCATGATAACCACAAATTAACCATAATTTCTGCTAAGAAAAATTCTAACTATAGTATTTATTTGTTTATACAAATGTTCAATACGCCTATAATAAAACCATGGTTAATTTCTCTCTCTCTCTCTCTCTCTCTCTCTCTCTCTCTCTCTCTCTCTCTCTCTCTCTCTCTCTCTCCTCTCTCTCTCTCTCTCTCTCCCCTCCTCACACACACACACAACTGCGTTTGTTATGCTTCCGTCTTCCATCATCTCGCTTTCTATTGGATATTGTTTCGTTTCATGTGATAATCTCCAGAGCTTGCACGCGTTTGTCCTCGGGGTTCCCCCCACACATCAGGATTTCTGATCGTAAATATTCAACATGTTGGATATTTACGATTCGCGATCGGGGCGTCTCCGATGTTCTTCCGAGCAGGTTCAGACACTCTTAACACACCTCACACCAAAGGAAAATCTGATAAGATAATCTTTAAAACTACCAAGATAATCGGGAGATAGCTAGGATTGTCGGAAGGGGGGAAATCGGCCCAAAATCAGCCCGATTATCTTTAGGTGTGTACCCAGCATTAAGCGATATATATATATAGTATGCAAATCGGCTTGGCTGTATGATTGTTTGTTAGGGATGCACTGATATGAAAACTTTGGCCGATAAATCTAAATCCAAATTTTGTCTTTTCATTCAGAGCGTCAGTCGGAGCTGCCCACTCAGAGTAAGGCCAGTTTTCCCAGCCTGCTTAGCGACCCAGACCCAGACTCCTCCAACTCGGGCTTCGACAGCTCCGTGGCCAATCAGATCACTGAGTCTCTGGTGACTGGACCTCGTCCTCCTCTGGAGAGTGAGTGTGAGACTGATGTTTAGTACGGGTGTAACGACACCCTCATGTCACATATCACGATACTGAACTCACGATACGATATTATTGCAATACTCCGAGACATATGATAAAAGCTTAACAAAAAATGTACTGCACTATCCGCAATTCATATTGTTGCATTTTTGTATTGTGGTATATTGTGACACCCCTACTGTTTAGTTTGTTTTTATTGTGATGCAACGGTTAAACGGGTGTTTTCTGTCCCGTCTGGCTCTCTGTCAGGCCACTTCCGTCCCGAGTTTATCCGGCCCGCTCCGCCTCTTCTGGTGTGTGAGGATGAGCTGTCCTGGCTCAACCCGTGTGAACCGGATCATCGGATTCAGTGGGATCGATCCATGTGTGTGCGGAACGGCACGGGAGTGGAGATCAAGCGCATCATGGCCAAAGCCTTCAAGAGTCCATTATCAGCGGCACAGCAGACGCAGGTACACAACATCACAAAACACACTCATTCCAGCTCACATTTCACCCCAAAAACTTTTCTGCGTGAGAACATGGTGTGGCGTGAGAGAGGCGTGGCTTGTCGGATATAGCAACAGTAACTAAAGGGGGCGGGTCTTTGCGAACGGTCAATTATGAAGATGTTGCTTGCATTATTTATTTAGGGCATAAACAAGTGTATTTGCGATGTTGACCCTTGATGGCTGCCTCCAAATTTATGTATGAGTGAAGGTTTTGATTGTAAAACAAAAGGAAAGAAAAAGGGGAAAAGAGGGAAAACCTTTATTTCTTTTTATACGTTTTTTTAGAAATGAGTGTTTGCGTTTCTAAGATGCTATTTCACGTCTTGAGACTCTGTTTTTTAAATCCGTTGGCTCTTCATTCTAACAGCTTTTTACTCAAAATGTTATCTCTTTAATGTTGTTGTAAATAAAGTGATCTTAATGTAAAAAAATTAAATTAAAAAAGTCTCTCTGTCTCTCTCTCTCTCTCTCTTTCTCTCTCTCTCTCTCTCTCTCTCTCTCTCTCTCTTCTCTCTCTCTCTCTCTCTCTCTCTCTCTCTCTCTCTCTCTCTCTCTCTCTCTCTCTGTCTCTCTCTGTCTCTCTCTCTCTCTCTTTCTCTCCCTCTCTCTCTCTCTCTCTCTCTCTCTCTCTCTCTCTCTCTCTCTCTCTGTCTCTCTCTCGTCAGCTGCTTGGTGAACTAGAGAAGGATCCTAAGCTGGTTTACCATATTGGACTGACACCAGCCAAACTACCGGACCTGGTTGAGAACAACCCACTAGTGGCCATTGAGATGCTCCTGAAGCTCATGTCATCCAACCAGATCACGGAGTATTTCTCTGTCCTGGTCAACATGGACATGTCGCTGCACTCCATGGAGGTGGTCAACAGGTACAGCATTAAACTCTTTCACACCGGAGAGGTATAGGATCTATCCACCAGGATGGTTCCCAGAGAACTAATGGTTCCCCTAGGAACGTTTTCTGGTTGCATTCGCATCGTCAGTAGGAACTCTGAAGTGACATAAGACACGCTTGTTGTGACTTTTATTTTGACGGCGCAGAGAACGCCTGAGCAAATAATAATAATAATAATAATAATAATTCATTACATTTATATAGCGCTTTTCTGGACACCCAAAGCACTTTACATAGAAGGGGGAATCTCCTCAACCTCCACCAATGTGCAGCATCCACTTGGATGATGCGACGGCAGCCATATTGCGCCAGAACGCCCACCACACACCAGCTTACTGGTGGAGAGGAGACAGTGATGAAGCCAATCAGTATATGGGGATTATTAGGAGGCCATGATGGACAGAGGCCAAGGGGCAAATTTGGCCAGGATGCCGGGGTTACACCCCTACTCTTCATCGAAGGACATCCTGGGATTTTTTGTGACCACAGAGAGTCAGGGCCTCGGTTTAACGTCTCATCCGAAGGACGGTGCTCTTTTGACAGTATAGTGTCCCCATCACTACACTGGGGTGTTAGGACCCACACAGACCACAGGGACAGCACCCCCTGCTGGCCTCTCTAACACCTCTTCCATGAGGATACAATAAAGATACTCGCATTCTCCGTGTTGATTAGTTTATGATCTGTCTAATACGTTATTAGATATAACTGTTATACATATAAAATAGCCAGTAATGAAAAGTTATTAGCGTATGCCGTGTGGTTGATGTCGAGTGTCGCTAAGCAGAAATACATGATCATGCTTCTCTCGGTCCCTCAAAGTTACGTTCGATTTTCTCCTCAGTATGCCAACATTATAATATAAAATATTATTTAGTGAACAATAATAGCCAATATAAATATTATTTAATATATATATAAGTTTTATTTTGGATACCTTATTTCTGTAATTTTAAGACTTAAAAAATACTAAAGATATTGTTTGATAAGTGCGATCTCTGATTGTAGTCCTTCAAAACCAAAAAAGGAGTGCTTGAAAAGTCCTGTAATTAAATTTGACAGTATGTGTGTGTGAACCCTGCATTCAGTGTGTGTGTTTGCTGGACTGTAGGCTAACGACAGCGGTAGATCTTCCTCCTGAGTTCATCCATCTCTACATCTCCAACTGCATCTCCACATGTGAGCAGATCAAAGACAAATACATGCAGGTAAACACACGGACCAGCATGCAACTGTCTGAGCAATACTTTTATGTATAGAAATTGAATGTAACAAAGACTCATTTAATTGATCAAAAGTAACAGTAAAGACATTTATAACGTTAAAAAATATTTTTTTTTTAAATAAATGCTGTTCTTATGAACCTTTCATTAAAGGGTACCTATTATGGCATTTAAAATGTTCCTAATAATGTTCTGGGAGTCCCCAACAACAGTTTTACATGCATGCAATGACAAAAAACACTTTTGTTGTCTTATAATATGCATTTATTTTTACCTGATTTGCTCACCGACTCCCAAATGATTCGTTTGACAACTCATTTGTCCAAACCCCTCCTTTGCGTGACGCTAATCGGTGGTGATTGGTCAGATGACCCAGTCAGTTATATTTCGCGTTAGCCCAAAGCTTAAACATATTGATAAAGCACTGCAGTACTACAATACGCTTCACTAATTTCACATTTCAAAGAACAAAAAAAATGACATTGGAGACCTAGAAGCTGCTGAGCGTAACTCTCACTCTCTCACACACACACACACACCACACACACCACACACACACACACACACACAACACAATAAAGCAACAATTATTAATAGTACTTACAGGTTGTGATTCGGAGGAGGAAGCTGATCCAAATAAACTTGGTATTGAACCTTCCTATATCAGCCGGCTCGCGAATCCACACTTGAAAGCATTTGTGTTTGTGAAGCGATCCTCATTAAAATAATGCGAACACAGCTCAAGGTTGGGTTATACTTGTGTGGTATAGTTGTAAATATAAACTCTAGCCACTGAGTCTTCACATGCTTGTCCCTGGGCAGTGAAAAAAAAAGTTTGCTTTTGATTCGCACTTCAGAACAGAGTCTCGTCGACATGATGTTGTCAGGTTTTTTCTGTCTGCTCGGCGCGCGCACTGAGTGGCGTGTCGAATTCAAATAACTTGTACAAGTGACGTACGAAAGTTAGAGAAAATGCATCGTTCGTCTATCGATTCATATCAGCGACTCAGAGTCGACTCTTACTTTTAAGAGACAATAACTTTGTATACGGTGAACTTTCATATTTAAAACTTTGCAGGATGTTTTTGTTCACTTAGATCTATGTTACACACTACATGAAAGGTAATTTTCAAAATTCCATGATAGGTACCCTTTAAAGATTCCTGAAAAATAAATCAAACAAAATGTTTCTAGATTTTCTGAAACTGGCAGATTTTTTTTCTGGTTTTAATCAAAAAAGCACTTAATTTTGATCCATTTAAACAACACTTAATATCTTCAGTCATTTTGCTTCTCCAGTAAATGTATCTTGATTTAAGAATGTTTAGATATTTGTGCTGGAAAACAAGACAGAAATACTGAGAAAGAACATCATTTTTATCTGTGTTTGATTTGTATGGGTTATAGTGCATACGATACAATATTACACCAATTATTTGGTTACATAAAAGCATATATAGTCAGAATGTAACATGCATGTTAAAGGATTAGTTCACTTTTAAAAAAACTTTTGCTGATAATTTACTCACCCCCATGTCATCTAAGATGTCCATGTCTTTCTTTCTTCAGTCGAAAAGAAATGAAGGTTTTTGATGAAAACATTCCAGGATTTTTCTCCATATAATGGACTTCAATGGGACCCAAACGGTTCAAGGTCCAAAAGACAGTTTCAGTGCAGCTTCAAAGGGCTTTAAACGACACCAGACGATGAATAAGGGTCTTATCTAGCAAACCATCGCTCATTTCAAAAATAAATAACAAAGTTTAAGTTTTATAAGCACAAATGCTCGCCTTGCTCTGTTCTGTGATGCGCGTTCATGTGACGTCACGTAATCGTTGACAAGGTTGCAACGGAAAGTAAATTCTTTTCCCAGCATAATAGTGATTTTTTTTAAAAGTGAACTAATCCTTTAACTGTGGGAAAACATGTATCAGATGATCTGAAAAACCTACGGAGAAATCTGGAAAAAAAAAGTATGTTATTTTGAATAGGCAGATGTGGTTTAAAGGGATAGTTCACCCAAAAATGAAAAGATGCACTTTTATGAATGGACAGATGCACTTTTATGGAGGATAATGCACTTTTATGGACTTCAAAACAGAAACTGCCATTATAAAACTTGTAATTTTTTTAATATAAAGAATCATATACACGTAGGATGACTTGAGTAAGGGTGAGTAAATCATGGGCTAATTGTAATTTCTGGGTGCACGATCTCTTTAAAGAGGCTCCAGTGCTGTTATTTTTGTGCTCATTCTCTCTCATAATGTCTCCTCTCCTGAAGAACCGTCTGGTGCGTCTGGTGTGTGTCTTCCTCCAGTCCCTCATCAGGAATAAGATCATCAATGTTCAGGATCTGTTCATCGAGGTCCAGGCGTTCTGCATCGAGTTCAGTCGTATCCGTGAGGCGGCGGGCCTGTTTCGCCTCCTCAAGACGCTTGATAACGGAGAGATGCCCGCCGAGGGCAAGATCACCAAATGATGACGAGCGCACCAACTCCAGGACTAAAGCTGAGTCTCTCTATGAAAGCCTTTCAGTTCACAGCGTATAAACTCCCTCATGTGTTCTGTTCACACACGTTCAACCTTTTTTTTGAGCCTGATGGCGTTTTTTTTTTTTTCGTTTTTTTTTTCGTTTTTTTCTCGTTTATTAAAGCGGTTACTTACACGTTCTCAGACGACGTTCTTCATTGTGTGTTTCGACGACTCTGCTTTATTAACTTTAATAAGTTCAGTTTTGCTGAATTTAAAGTGGTTTTATGTTCCTTATTTTACATTTATCTCTACCACAAACACGATGATGATGATGATGCTGAGGGGAATGTGATCGTTTGACTGCGTGACGTTTGATCTGGATGTTTGGGTAACACACAAAAAGCCTTCATATATAATGCATTATAGAAGTAATTTAATGCATTAATTATGCACCTTATAATGCATTGTATGGTCTCATGAATAATTGTAACCACAGTTATAATACTTATTCATTGTTACACCTTTAGAAAGTATAATAAAACAAACTTGGAAATATTATACTACATTTATCTCGAAAATATAATGCATTGCAACGAACATTATGAATATCTTTATAATACATTATACATAAAGGCTTTAAATAAAGTGTTAATGATGTATGTTCTTTCATATTCTCTCAACACAAATTAAAATGGAAATGTTAACAATGGCAGATTATTTGAGACTAATCATTTTTAAAGCTTCCATGCATTGCAATAAAACAGGTCAAATTTTATTTGTATATCTTTTCACATCACACATTGTTTTGAATCAGTTATAATGTTAATGTTTATAATACTGTAATGTCTCACTAGTCACACTCCTCAGTTTAGAGATGGATGACAGGATTTTTTATATTTGAGGACGATATAAACCATCAACCAGATAACTCTTTTTTTTCCCAGTGTGTGTAATCTGGATTATATAGTCAGACTGTAATTAGAATATATTACACTTTAAAATGCCCATATGTAGACTACAGGTACTTTTCTATATTAATTAAAGATGAATAAACACTGTAACAAATGCATTGCTCATTGCTAGTTAATGCATTAACTAATAGGACCTTATTGTGAACTGTTACCTAATAGTATATTACTTTATTTGAGTGTACTACTTAGGGCTGCACGATTAATCGAATTTTAATCACGATCACGATTTCGGCTTCCCACGATCAAATTCGCGTTATCGAGCGATATTTTAAATGCGTCATTCAGTTCACAGAAAGCTCCATATCAAAGTTTTTTTTTTTTGCCAATCTAGCGCACGTAAACCAGTGTCTGATCACGCGCCTCCATGAGCCCAGGTGCGCGAGAGAGACCTACGGTCTGCGTGCGAGCGAGCGACAGTGCACGACAGAGACCGAGTGTCCTCAGAGCGTGCTCAAAAGTGTGCGTGCGAGCGACAGCGCGCGCCTACCGATTGTGTCAGCGCGCGAGAGAGACTGAGTGACAGTGCGCGTGAGAGACCGAGTGAGCATTAGTAAATTGGTACATACTACATAATATATATTTACTATATAGGAGGCATGGAAGTTCGATTAATGGACTCCAATAATCAGTCCTACAAACGTCTTGTTTTGACCTATTGTTTAACAAATAGAAATAATTTGAGCACATACACTTTCACATGGAGAATTAAATAGATTAAATTTATGCAGTAGACTTCACAACTAATCACTGACACTGTAGGCCTACCACAACATTTTACATTTCTTAAGCGTCAAATAACAATGACTGAATTTCATCCATTACAGTTTTTCTCGATTGTTTACACACATTTTCTGAAAGAATGCCTCATATTCTCAGAACTCTACACACAAATCAAAAAACACACACACAATTGGCAAAACCCCTCAATTCTCCTGCAAAATGAAACTTTACATTCAAAACAATGTTATTTCTTCTCAAAATGGTATTTTGTTTTCAAATGACACACACAAACCATCATATGAATAGACATTTATAAGAACCAGTTGAACACTGATGTGCTCAATGTAAAACACTGTGATGAATGGAAAACACTTTTTCTCCATTCATCATAATGACTCAGGCCTTTTTTGTTCAGTGTTACACTTACTACAGACAGTACATACATAAGTGTGTTGTAAAATATTTGAGAATATTGTTTTTATACCCAGAACACACAAATACACGGCAACAAATATATTTTATTTTTCCCACAAAAACAATGGGAGATAGATCGCACATTTCGTACATCCCAACCAACACAAAGTTGCACATACAGTGGTCTACATACAAAACAACAGAAAAGTGTACTGTATGCAGTTACAGTAAAAAAAAAACTTCAAATAAATAACTATGCTGCATCTTCTCTTCTGCTTCGGTCTTTCATGCTAAAGCTCTGATTGCTAATTGTAAAACTGTGTGACATGTGTTTGCCCATGTGACGAGTCAGTGTGCAGATCTGAATGGCAGTGTGTTCCTTGTGAAAACAAGAGATTTTGTGCATGAAAATTGTGCCAAATCCAGAGAATTGTGTGTAGTGTTTTGAAAAACGTGTGTTTTAGAACTGCAATTTGAGTGTAAAGCAGGAATTGTGCTTGTAGTTTAGCAGAATTGGTTCAGGGGGTTGGTGAATGAGTTACATGTTGTGGTCATTGTGTCTCAAGTACCAGAATTTGTGTGTAAACAATTGAGAAAAACTGTAATCGAACTTCCATAGTGCAGTTCTCATTTGGTTACATTCTGTTATGGAATATTTGTTTTTTTATTGATTGTATATTTTGCATGTTTTATTCACATCCATTATGCAGGTACAATGCAAGTTTATTTTGCTTCCTAAAATAGATTTACACAATGTAAAATGTAAAATAGTGCCCTGTTGAAGTTTTGCTACATTTTCTTTATTGTTTTCTTTATTCTTTAAGGAGATGCACTGAATTTTGGTGAATAAGAGGACCTATTTTATTTAGATACACATACATTAGCAGAAATGTAGCACAATATGGATGTGAAAGCAGTTATAATAAGCCTATGTGGCAATAAAATTTGTTTTGGTTAAAATCAACAAATAATCGTCATAATTAATCGTGATCTCAATATTGATCAAAATAATCGTGATTATCATTTTGGCCCAAATCGTGCAGCCCTAGTACTACTGTACGTGTACGAGTAAAGATGGAATAATAGTTCTCAGCTGAAAAGAGTTTTATTATCAGATTATGAAATGTGAAACAAGCACAATCACTCAAGTTACAAAACTTTGTTTTTATTTGCACAGTGACATTTGAACATGTACATTTAAATCAGATCTATGAGTCTGAACGTGTGTTTACTGTCATTTATAGCCTGAAGTACCTGAACATTTAAAAAGAGCAAAACTGGCCAGACTTTATTTCTCTCCTGGTTTCACCACATACGCACACAGTGCCCAAAGACATAAACAGACGTGACCTTTGACCCTCTTCTCACAGGTTTAGGCCTGTTTATCTATAGGTTAATGAAGACCCAAGGTCATTCATACAGATTCCTGGGCAACTTTTGCATTAATAGATTTATTCGATTAGAGTGTCGAGAACAGTTTATTCATATTCTCTATAAAACTTTCGATTGTTTTCAGACTTCAGGGGGGGAAAAAAGATTCATCCTCAGTATTTTTTTCCCAGTGCATTCTTGAATCAAGATGCATTTACTTTACATGGTAATATGTTAAGTCTAAATCAAATTAAGTGAGTTTTATCGAATATCTACTAATGGAGTTAGGCTTTAAAACTGTTTGAGCTGAAATGGAAATTCATTTTTGGACAATGTTTGTTTGCCAAAATTTCGGTGCATCAATAATAAAGGCCTAGTTATGACAAGAAATTCATGCTTTTTTCAACTGTTTTGAAAGAAACAGACAAGAAATTCATGCTTTTGTAAATCATAATTAGCCTATAACATAAAAAGTTGAAATTCTGACATATTAAGTCATAATTATGACATAAAGTGTTAATGTATGACAATAAATTTAGGCAGAAACCCAATAGTTGAGCTACTATAAAAGACATATGAAGGAAATGTAAAAGGCGATGGGACGCAGGCGTATATTCCTGCTTGCGGTTCTAGATTCGTCTCATTCCTCGAGCCATGAGGCAAGCGAACACCGTCATCACCATCTTGGGCTTCACCTCCACCAGATCCTCCGGCAGCGCGTACACACGGGCCCCGATCTTCCTCGCCATAGAGATGGCGTACCTTAAAAACACAAGTCAAGTCAGTGCTTTTTACTCTCTGGAAAAAAAGGTACAAAAGCTGTCACTGGGGCGGTTCCTTTTTCTGAAAGGTACACCTTTGTACCTAAATGTGCATATTACTCACTCAAAGGTACATTTTGGTACCAAAAGTGTACATTTCAGTGCCTAAATGGTAAATATTCAAACTTTTTTTGAAGGATACTGTCCCGGTGACAGCTTTTGTACCTTTTTTTCTAAAAGTGTAACAGGAAAATAGTGTGTGTGTGACAAAATGTTAATTGCATTAGTCGATTTAAAACTGAATTCTAGATGATGCATGAGTTGTGACGTGACGGTAAGCAATTCTGTTGCAAATGGTAATTAATGTATTTGCAAATTTCTCATTTTTTGCAAATTTTTCATTCATTTTTAATTTCTCTGCTGTATATCAGTTATATTATCGCATTATGAAAGACAACAGACTTAAATATAAAAAGTTATTATATCAGTGCATTATATATTATTATATATTAAAATTATTAAAAAAATTCTTTTATAATATAATAAATTCTTGATTCATAAAATAATATGTAAATAAAACCATAAAATATTTTAAAATTTAAAAATATATTAACAAAATATACTTTCTGTATACTTTTTTTTATAACGAATAGCAAACCCTGAAGTAGAGCTTTTTTTTTCTCTAAAAGTGTAACAGGAAAATAATGTAACAACAATTTTATAGAAGAAAATAGAATCATAGTCCAGCTTAAGTAAGTTCAGAGATGGTTCATTTTTGTAGTAAAAAAATTATTAATTTATATAGAAACCAAAACTCCATCAGGTGACAGAATAGAGAAAAAGAAGGGGGAAAAATCCCTTGGGAAAACCAGGCCAGTTCTCTGGATGATTATGATTCAATCAACATTACAGGTCAGAAAGAAAAAAGTTGATGTGATTTTTGGGCTCATGAATATGCTAATGAGGAGTGTGGTTGTGACGTACTTGGCGTTGTTGAGTTTCTCTTCATCGGACAGGTCTTCTGTCTTGAGGAGGTCGTAGCGGATGGAGCCGGGCTGGATGGCGTCAATCAGGTCCAGGACCGGCATACTGGTGCAGATGGACCCGTCCTGGAGGAGCACAACACATGCAGAGTTGAGTGGTTGTGTGTGTGTGTGTGTGTGTGTGTGTGTGTGTGTGTGTGTGTGTGTGTGTGTGTGTGTGTGTGTGTGTGGTGTTGGTGTTGTGTGTGTGTGTGTGTGTGTGTGTGTGTGTGTGTGTGGAGTGAGAGAGAGAAAGAGCGTGTGCTGCTCACTTTAAAGCCGCTGATGGTGCCTTTTCCGGCTTGTTTGAGCGCGTCGTTCACCCAGGTCACGATAGTCTCATCGACCACCTTCTGCCCGTCGCCCAGATCCTCCAGGATATTCAGTGTGTACCTGCAGACAGACGAGTGATGAGGTGTGTGTGTGTGTGTGTGTTCAGTGTGTACCTGCAGACAGACGAGTGATGAGGTGTGTGTGTGTTCAGTGTGTACCTGCAGACAGACGAGTGATGAGGTGTGTGTGTGTGTGTGTTCAGTGTGTACCTGCAGACAGATGAGTGATGAGGTGTGTGTGTGTGTGTGTGTGTGTGTGTTCAGTGTGTACCTAGCGATCACAAGTTCAGTATAGTGTACCACAAGGCTCAGTACTAGGTGGACGACAGTGGAGAGCGAGAGAGGACCAGGCCTGGACTTGTGTTTGTTTTGTTTGTGTTTTATTATGTTGCGCAGTCGTCTGCTGTCTTTTACTTTTGTTTTATTTTGTTATTAAATTGTTGAATGTTCACAGGTTCACACACACTCTCTCACACACACACACTCCAGACGCTGTTGTTGTGCGAGTGAGCGGCCGGAGCGCATTAAGGGTTTTTTGTTAGCGGCCCCTAAGTTAAAGGATTAGTTCACTTTTTAAAAAAAACTTTTGCTGATAATTTACTCCCCCCATGCCATCCAAGATGTCCATGTCTTTCTTTCTTCAGTCGAAAAGAAATGAAGGTTTTTGATGAAAACATTCCAGGATTTTTCTCCATATAATGGACTTCAATGGGACCCAAAAGTTCAAGGTCCAAATGACAGTTTCAGTGCAGCTTCAAAGGGCTTTAAACGACACCAGACGATGAATAAGGGTCTTATCTAGAGAAACCATCGCTCATTTCAAAAATAAATAAAAAACTTTAAGTTTTATAAGCACAAATGCTCGAAAAAAGATTCGTTCATTTTGATGAACGAGTTCGAACAGGAGAGTCACGAACGTACATCACAGAACAGAGCAAGGCGAGCATTTGTGCTTATAAAACTTAAACTTTTTTATTTATTTTTGAAATGAGCGATGGTTTCGCTAGATAAGACCCTTATTCATCGTCTGGTGTCGTTTAAAGCCCTTTGAAGCTGCACTGAAACTGTCATTTGGACCTTGAATCGTTTGGGTCCCATTGAAGTCCGTTATATGCTGAAAATTCCTGGAATGTTTTCATCAAAAACACTAATTTCTTTTCGACTGAAGAATGAAAGACATGGACATCTTGGATGACATGCGGGAGAGTAAATTATCACTGTAAAGCTGCTTTGAAACTCTATATCTATATTGTTAAAAGAGGTTGCAAATAAAGGTGACTTGCTTACCTGCAGACGGACGTGTGTGTGTGTGTGTGTGTGTGTGTGTGTGTGTGTGTGTGTGTGTGTGTTGTGTGTGTGTGTGTGTGTGTGTGTGTGTGTGTGTGTGTGAGAGAGTGTGTGTACCTCCTCATGAGCTGCCAGAGTAGAGCGAGTGTGTGTGTGTGTGTGTGTGTGTGTGTGTGTGTGTGTGTGTGTGTGTGTGTGTGTGTGTGTGTGTGTGTGGTGTGAGTGTGTGTACCTCTCATGAGCTGCCAGAGTAGAGCGAGTGTGAGTGTGTGTGTGTGTGTGTGTGTGTGTGTGTACCTCCTCATGAGCTGCCAGAGTAGAGCGAGTGTGTGTGTGTGTACCTCCTCATGAGCTGCCAGAGTAGAGCGAGTGTGAGAGTTCGATTGCCTTCGTGCAGATCCTGTCCAGCGATTCCCACCAGAGAGAACTTGGCCTCCTTCTTCCCAGCTCCACTGCGTAGTTACAGTTCTCCAGCTGTGTGTCACAACACCCGTTACACTCGTCCACGATATTATTCAGATTAAAATGTAATAATAGTATTAGCTTTAATATTTATATTATTTATAATATTAGCTGTTATGTTCAATTAATTTTAATACAATTTTGCTATATGCTTTTGTAATTTTTATTAGTTTTTATTACTAATATTACTTTTTTATTTTATTTCCAGTTAGAATTTTTAGTGTGTTTCATCTTAAACTAAACTGAAATTAGACATGTTGCCATTTTTCATCTAATAATTATATAATACTTTATTTCAATTCATTTAGTCGATTTAAAACTGAATTCTAGATGATGCATGAGTAGTGATGTAACTGTGAGCAATTCTGTTGCGAATGGTAATTAATGAATTTGCTAAATCATTTTTAATTTCTCTGCTGTATATCAGTTATATTATCACATTATGTATGAAAGACAATTTATTATGCTATGCATAAATAAGTGATATAAATTAAAATTATATTAAAAAATATAATTTTTTTTATTCATAAAATAATATGGAAAATAAAAAATATTTGTAAAATAATATGGAAATAAATGCATAAAATATTTGTAAAAAAAAAAAATATATATATTATATATATATATATATATATATATATATATATATATATATATATATATATATAATATATATATGAACAAAATATACTTTCTGACTTAAATCTCGTAATAACGAATGGCGAACCCTGAGGTTGAGTATTTGATGGGGTCTTTAAAGCGTTTCAGTGATGAATATATTCGCACCTTCTTCATGTTGCTGCCCAGTTTGGGATACGGTGGCTTGTTCACTTTGTCCCAGTCCACAGGAACCTTGATCTTTTCATACAGCTGGAAGATCACCAGCGCATCAGCCAGATCCCTAGAAGAAGAGGACCACAGTGAGAACATGAGAAGGTGAAGGAGGTTCAGAAGAGCAGGTTTAAAGGGATCGACACACAACATTCATACAGGTTTGGAACAATTATTTGGGTGAATAAATGATGACAGAATTTTAAAGTACTTACAGCCCAGATTATGTGAATAACTCAAACATTAAGCATTATCAAATGGTTATGTTATAAACTATAGTTTGCTGCTTTTTTACAGGGCTACATCATGCACATCCAGACATCACACTGGAAACAGAAATGGTGATTTTTGCATTTTGATAAAAATTTTAAAAAAATGCTTTAATGTATAATGTTTAGGTCATATGTGTCTTCCATTAATAGAGAAAACTCACTGTATATACAGTAAAAGAATTAGTGATGCACCAAAAATATTTGTTTTGTTTTCATTGGCTGAATTTTTAAAAATGATTTAATAATCAATTAATTTATCAAATTGACTTAATAATCAACACTCCAATAAAGTCCTACAAACATTTAAAATGCACATAAGGCAGTTTTCATATCAACTTTTAATGACATTATTATGTTTCTACTTCAGTTTTTTTTTTAATATAAACATTTAAATGGTTGTCTTCTTTTTTTGACAGATTTATTCAAACATCCATTAAGTAATGAAGACATCACTATAACAGGTCAAAATATAATAAATATGTAATGCATGTAGTGCATATATTTATTAAAATGCTGAAACAAAATACATTTTTTGGACAAATATTTTCAGTTGCCGAAATTTCGATGCATCATTAATAAAGGCCTAGTTATGGAAGCCCACTTCCACCAAAGACAAGAAATTCATGCTATTGTAAATCATAATTAGGCTTAGACATTTAAAGTAAAAATTATTACATAAAAAGATGAAATTCTGACATAAAAAGTCAAAATTATGACATAAAAAGATGAAATTATGACATAAAAAGATGAAATTATGACATAAAAAGTCGGAATTCTGACATAAGTCAAAATTATGACATAAAAAGTAAAAATTCTGACATAAAAAGATGAAATTATGACAAAAAGATGAAATTATGACATAAAAAGATGAAATTATGACAAAAAGATGAAATTCTGACATAAAATGTCAAAATTCTGACAGTCACAATTATGACAGAGTAAAAATTATGTAGTAAAAAGTTTAAGTTGATTTTGAGTCAAAAATTATGACATACTAATTCATAATTATGACAAATTTGAAATTCTGACTTACTTAATGTTAAAATTATGACATAAAATGTAACATTTCTAACAAAGTCAAAATTCGGACATATTAAGTCATAATTATAACAGTATAAATTATGACGTAAAAAGTTGAAATTCTGACACAAAAGTCATGATTTTTTTCAACTTTTTATCATAATTATGTCTACGTTCTAAAATTATTATTAATTAGTATGTCATAATTTCAATGACATACGATTTTTTTTTTTTTATGTGGCAGAAATGGGCTTCATGAAACATTTCAGAAATGTTTTAGCGGTTCAGTAGCCACAATTGTTTTTTTTAAACTGTTATGCTGTTGAATTCTGTGTTCAGCACTGCCTGGTGTGTGTTTGAGGTTATACTCACACATAGAGATGATTGACTCGTGGATTAACGCCCAGTGAGTTCATCCAGTTTCTGAAGGTGCGTTCCTCTCTGGTCTCTCCTGAGTGACAGAACACGAGACATGCATGAGATCTCGTTACTTTAACATATCACTGTGTCTGCTCACTATTCACTGAATGTAACGCATGTTAATATAGACTTCAACAAAAGCCTCCATTTAATCGCATTAAAGTGTAGGACAAATGGTTGAGATCCACCTAAATAATAATTCAGCTATTATTTACTCATGTTGTTCCAAACCTGTATGACTTTCTTTCTTTCTATTGAACACAAAAAAAGATTTTGAGGAATGTCGGGAATCAAACATGTTTCGGTTCCCATTGACTTCCATTCAATATGTTAAAAACGTTTTTCTTGGTTGTGCAAATGTTTCGGGAACATTCCATTTAGCAAACATTAAAGAACGTTACTTTTGAGTATTCTCTGAACATTCCGAAACTAGTAACATTTAAAAAAAGGTGAATGTCCAACTTAAAGGTTTCAGAAGAAAACATTACATGAATGATGTACAGTCAAACCAAAATATATTCAGACACCTTCAACATTTTCACAGTTTATTCACTATAGTTTAGAAAGTGGTTATGAAATATGACAAGAACTCAGAGTTATCAGATCAGTTGATATTTCTCTGGTTTTGTCCGTCCTTCTATTAGACTCTCACACATGAATTATGGTGAATATCTGTCAGCTGATAAATTTAACTACACAATTACATAATACCAGTTTAGCTCAACCGATTACCCAGCAATGCTTCATGTTGTTCAGTCTGTGTGTAAAAATGACCATTAGCAATTAAAGAAAAAAACACTTCAGCAAAACATGATCAGCTCAAAGTGTCGGAATAATATTTGATCCCAAATTTGTATAAATTTTACTGGTAGTCACTGTATGAAGAATTATTGGGTATAATATGCCACAGTTCACTTTATTTAGCTAGTCTGGCTTACATAAATTAACTATAGTGTCCTGCACACACTAGTGAAAACATATCAAAAATGATATCTGGTGTCTGAATAATTTTTGGTTTGACTGTATATGAAGGAGATGTGGAGACCACATATGATATCATTGAAAAAATGCACAATTAATGTAATGCTGTAAGAATGTTTTTCGTAACTTTGAGAGAACTTCTCTATCAGGTTTGGAACGACATGAGTAAACGATGACAAAATGATCATTTTTAGGTGGACGGTTCAGATTCACACACCCTCAATAGAGCTCCAGTCGATGTCCTGGTTTTCCGGCTTCTTCAGAGCGGGATACTTGTTGAACAGATTGGCCACATAGGCCAGGTTGAGTTTGGGGTTTCCTCGCACCACGTCTGTGGCCGTGACGAACTGGCGGCACCCGAGCCGGTCGGCCTGTTCCAGCATGTTCTCGGCTCTCTTCAGGTCGTCGCTTTCCTGTCACAACACAAAGCGTGAGTGTTTGAGACTAATCCAGCACAAACCATGAGTGTTTGAGACTGTTCCAACACAAACCATGAGTGTTTAAGACTAATCCAACACAAACCATGAGTGTTTAAGACTAATCCAACACAAACCATGAGTGTTTGAGACTGTTCCAACACAAACCATGAGTGTTTGAGACTAATCCAGCACAAACCATGAGTGTTTGAGACTGTTCCAGCACAAACCATGAGTGTTTAAGACTAATCCAGCACAAATTATGAGTGTTTGAGACTAATCCAACACAAACCATGAGTGTTTGAGACTGTTCCAACACGAACCATGAGTGTTTGAGACTGTTCCAACACACACCATGAGTGTTTGAGACTGTTCCAACACAAACCATGAGTGTTTGAGACTGTTGCAACACGAACCATGAGTGTTCGAGACTGTTCCAACCATGAGTGTTCAGACTAATCACACAAATATGAGTGTTTAGACTAATCCAGCACAAATTATGAGTGTTTGAGACTAATCCAACACAAACCATGAGTGTTTGAGACTGTTCCAACACAAACCATGAGTGTTTGAGACTGTTCCAACACAAACCATGAGTGTTTGAGACTAATCCAGCACAAACCATGAGTGTTTGAGACTGTTCCAGCACAAACCATGAGTGTTTAAGACTAATCCAGCACAAATTATGAGTGTTTGAGACTAATCCAACACAAACCATGAGTGTTTGAGACTGTTCCAACACGAACCATGAGTGTTTGAGACTGTTCCAACACACACCATGAGTGTTTGAGACTGTTGCAACACGAACCATGAGTGTTTGAGACTGTTCCAACAACACACCATGAGTGTTTGAGACTGTTCCAACACAAACCATGGTGTTGAGACTGTTCCAACACACACCATGAGTGTTTGAGACTGTTCCAACACGAACCATGAGTGTTTGAGACTGTGCAACACGAACCATGAGTGTTTGAGACTGTTCCAACACAAACCATGAGTGTTTGAGACTGTTCCAACACACACCATGAGTGTTTGAGACTGTTCCAACACAAACCATGGGTTTTGAGACTGTTCCACACGAACCATGAGTGTTTGAGACTGTTGCAACACGAACCATGAGTGTTTGAGACTGTTCCAACACAAACCATGGTGTTTGAGACTGTTCCAACACAAACCATGAGTGTTTGAGACTGTTCCAACACAAACCATGAGTGTTTGAGACTGTTGCAACACGAACCATGAGTGTTGAGACTGTTCCAACACAAACCATGGTGTTTGAGACTGTTCCAACACAAACCATGGGTGTTTGAGACTGTTCCAACACAAACCATGAGTGTTTGAGACTGTTTCAACACAAACCATGAGTGTTCCAACACACCCATGAGTGTTTGAGACTGTTCCAACACAACCATGGTGTTTGAGACTGTTCCAACACAAACCATGAGTGTTTGAGACTAATCCAACACAAACCATGAGTGTTTAAGACTAATCCAGCCAAACCATGAGTGTTTGAGACTGTTCCAACACACAACCATGAGTGTTGAGACTGTTCCAACACAAACCATGGTGTTTGAGACTGTTCCAACACAAACCATGAGTGTTTGAGACTGTTCAACACAACCATGAGTGTTTGAGACTGTTCCAACACAAACCATGGGTGTTTGAGACTGTTCCACACAAACCATGGGTGTTTGAGACTGTTCCAACACAAACCATGAGTGTTTGAGACTGTTCCAACACAAACCATGGTGTTTGAGACTGTTCCAACACAAACCATGGTGTTTGAGACTGTTCCAACACAAACCATGAGTGTTGAGACTGTTTCAACAACATGAGTGTTCCAACAACACGCCATGAGTGTTTGAGACTGTTCCAACACGAACCATGGGTGTTTGAGACTGTTCCAACACAAACCATGAGTGTTTGAGACTATCCAACACAAACCATGAGTGTTTGAGACTATCCAACACAAACCATGAGTGTTTGAGACTGTTCCAACACAACCATGAGTGTTTGAGACTGTTCCAACACGAACCATGAGTGTTTGAGACTGTTCCAACACAAACCATGGGTGTTTGAGACTGTTCCAACACAAACCATGGTGTTTGAGACTGTTCCAACACAAACCATGGGTGTTTGAGACTGTCCAAACAAACCATGAGTGTTTGAGACTGTTCAACACAAACCATGAGTGTTTACCCAACACAAACCATGAGTGTTTGAGACTGTTCCAACACGAACCATGGTGTTTGAGACTGTTCCAACACAAACCATGAGTGTTTGAGACTTCCAACACAAACCATGAGTGTTTAGACTTTCCAACACAAACCATGAGTGTTTAGACTATCCACAAAACCATGAGTGTTTAAGACTATTCCAACACAAACCATGAGTGTTTAAGATTTATCCAGCACACAACCATGAGTGTTTGAGACTGTTCAACACAACCATGAGTGTTTGAGACTGTTGCAACACGAACCATGAGTGTTTGAGACTGTTCCAACACAAACCATGGTGTTTGAGACTGTTCCAACACAAACCATGGGTGTTTGAGACTGTTCCAACACAAACCATGAGTGTTTGAGACTGTTTCAACACACAAACCATGGTGTTTGAGACTGTTCCAACACAAACCATGAGTGTTTGAGACTGTTCCAACACAAACCATGAGTGTTTAGACTATTCCAACACAAACCATGAGTGTTTGAGACTGTTCCAACACAAACCATGGTGTTTGAGACTGTTCCAACACAAACCATGAGTGTTTGAGACTGTTCCACACAAACCATGAGTGTTCGAGACTGTTCCAACACAAACCATGAGTGTTTGAGACTGTTCAACACAAACCATGAGTGTTGAGACTGTTCCAACACAAACCATGAGTGTTTGAGACTGTTCCAGCACAAACCATGAGTGTTTGAGACTGTTCCACACAAACCATGAGTGTTGAGACTGTTCCAACACAAACCATGAGTGTTTCGAGACTGTTCCAGCACAAACCATGAGTGTTCGAGACTGTTCCAACACAAACCATGAGTGTTTGAGACTGTTCCAACACAAACCATGAGTGTTGAGACTTTTTCCAACACAAACCATGGTGTTTGAGACTGTTCCAACACAAACCATGAGTGTTTGAGACTGTTCCAGCACAAACCATGAGTGTTCGAGACTGTTCCAACACAAACCATGAGTGTTTAAGACTGTTCCAACACAAACCATGAGTGTTTGAAACTGTTCCAGCACAAACCATGAGTGTTCGAGACTGTTCCAACACAAACCATGAGTGTGTTTAGACTGTTCCAACACAAACCATGAGTGTTTGAGACTGTTCCAGCACAAACCATGAGTGTTTGAGGCTGTTCCAACACAAACCATGAGTGTTTGAGACTGTTCCAACACAAACCATGAGTGTTTCGAGACTGTTCCAACACAAACCATGAGTGTTTGAGACTGTTCCAACACAAACCATGAGTGTTTGAGACTGTTCCAACACAAACCATGAGTGTTTGAGACTGTTCCAACACAAACCATGAGTGTTTAGACTGTTCCAACACAAACCATGAGTGTTTAGACTGTTCCAACACAAACCATGAGTGTTTGAGACTGTTCCAACACACACCATGGGTGTTTGAGACTGTTCCAACACGAAACCATGAGTGTTTGAGACTGTTCCAACACAAACCATGGGTGTTTGAGACTGTTCCAACACAAACCATGAGTGTTTAGACTGTTCCAACACAAACAATGAGTGTTTGAGACTGTTCCAGCACAAACCATGAGTGTTCGAGACTGTTAATAATGTATCTCAACGTGATGATTGAGTGTGTGCATGTGAATGATGTGTGTATGGATGTATTGGTGCCGTGTGTTCTCACCCGTATCCCAGTCATGTCGATCGGGATGGCCGGGATGCCCTCGTCGTCTCCTTTGGGTGCCACCTGGTTCAGGATGTTGTAATAAGCCTTGGAGTCCTTCAGGATGACAGATGACGGTGAGGTTACATGCGTTCTGTTTGTTCATATTTGGCCATTTTACATCCAGAGGAGCTTTATTTACATTTTGGGTGGCAAATGGATTTACATAATCAGAACGTGAACTAGATGAGTAAATGTGTCATGACAAACTTTGATGTTGGCTTGAGAAAGACTGGTCTGAATGATGGATGGATGAATGGATGGATGTATATGCATGTATGGATGGATGGATGTAGTAATGTCACAACCACTTAAATAGTAGATCAGAATGTTACTTTCTTCATATTGAGTTATTGCTGAATGTGTGCTTAAGTCTGATTCTGAAAGTGTTTGATGTTCTGATCAACAGTGTGTGTGTGTTCTACTGTACCTTAATATCTGAGCTGAAGTTGTTAATCTTGGGAGCTCCGGCCTCCTCCAGGTGATAGTTTACCCAGCGCAGCAGCAACTCCTCAGGAGACAGTTTAACCAGATCCTCCAAACTCTCTCCATCCCTGAGCAGTGCGATCAGAGCTACACACACACACACCACACACACACCACACACACACACACACACACACACACACACACACACAACACACACACCACACACACACCCATGTGACTTAGTACAGTACAGTATGTAGACACAGCAAACACAGAACGTTCCATAATGTTAGTATTTGGTTTGTATTTAGTTTTTTTTTTTTTTTCAGCTAAATTATAATATTCCAGGAACATTCTTTTTAGACTCTATTTTAAATAATGTCTCTGTATAGAAAACGTTTGTGGTAAATAAAAAATAGTAATAAAAAAAAGAAAAGGAAAAATGTATGTTTTGGGAAAAAATTGAGAATTTCCTGGGAACCAAAAACTAACATTCCCGAAACATCCTGGGAAAGTGTTAGTTGGAAAAACATGCTGTAGCTTACACTTCCACCTGTGTGTGTGTGTGTGTGTGTGTGTGTGTGTGTGTGTGTGTGTGTGTGTGTGTGTGTGTGTGTGTGTGTGTGTGTGTGTGTGTGTGTGTGTGATGGGTAGGTTTAGGGGTAGGGTTAGAGTGTGTGTGATGGGTAGGTTTAGGGGTAGGGTTAGAGTGTGTGTGATGGGTAGGTTTAGGGGTAGGGTTAGTGTGTGTGTGTGTGTGTGTGTGTGTGTGTGTGATGGGTAATTTTAGGGGTAGGGTTAGAGTGTGTGTGATGGGTAGGTTTAGGGGTAGGGTTAGTGTGTGTGTGTGTGTGTGTGTGTGTGTGTGTGTGTGTGTGTGTGTGTGTGTGTGTGTGTGTGTGTGTGTGTGTGTGTGTGTGTGTGTGTGTGTGTGTGTGTGTGTGATGGGTAGGTTTAATGTAAGGAGACAGAATATACAGTTTTTTCCAATACTACTACTGGGCTGCTAATATTCGTTCTTTAGTGTATTGGGTGCATTTTCACCTCGACGACTCAGCCCCAGTCTGGGTAACAATGGAGTCCAGCGCCATTAGCCCATTGTCTCTATCTGCCCTCTTAAGCGCCGCACTCCCACTCTCCTCTGCTATTCCTAATGATTTTCCTGTGATTAAACACGCTCTTCGAATCTGGACCCAATTTAGGAAGAATTTTGGACTTCAAATTTTTTCACTTCTCAGCCCAATTGCAGCTAATCATTTGTTTGCTCCCTCGATGGTGGATAGTGCATTTAAGATCTGGCACAAAAAAGGCTTAAAATGCATTGGCGATTTATTTATTAATGACCTATTTGCTAGTTTTTCTCAATTGACAAAAAACTTTGGTTTGGTAAAGACAAATTTTTTCAGATTTTTACAAATCAGGCATTATATACAGAAGTTGATTCCCCAATTCCCCAATAAACCCCCAGCCAACCCTGTCGATAAGTTTCTTTCTGTTAACCCCACATTAAAAGGCACAATCTCTGTTTTTTACAACCTTATTTCAAAGTTGCATAGCCCCTCATTAGCAGCTATAAGAACCATGTGGGAGCAGGACCTAGGCTCTGCCATCACAGATCACATGTGGGATTCAGTCCTGGATCGGATACACTCTACCTCCATGTGTGCCCGACATGCTCTTGTGCAATTTAAAGTAGTACACCGTATTCACATATCTAAAACCAAACTGGCTCGTATGTTCCCTGATGTGGACCCGACCTGTGATAGCTGTAAGAGCGCACCTGCGTCACTGTTTCACATGTACTGGACGTGTCCCTCCCTGAATGAGTTCTGGACATCAGTGTTTCAAACGTTGTCTGAAGTACTTCAGCATCAGATTGAGCCAAACCCTTTTACTGGGATCTTTGGCATTGCTCCAAATTTGGCCTTGCCTAAAGGGAAGCTGAAAGTTTTGGCCTTTACCTCCTTATTAGCTCGTAGGGCTATCTTACTCAAGTGGAAAGATCCTGCTCCTCCTTCCCACTCACATTGGATTAGGGACATTATGTTCTGTATGAATCTAGAGAAAATACGGTACACCACCCAGGGATCTGAGAATAAATTTTTCAAAATAGGGCGCCCCCTTCTTGACATTTTTTGAGAAACCAACTACAACAATATCAGAGTAGCTACCCTTTTTTTTTTTTTTTTTTTTTTTTTTGTGTGTGTTCTTTTAATCTTATCCTTTTCATCGTTATGTACTATAATTTGGACTTGTGTTTTAAATCCTCTCTAGTAGGATCTCTTAAATGCAGACTTGTTTGTAATTGGATGGAAGGGTGGGTTATGGGTGGGGTATGTTTGGTTTAAAATATGGAAAATGTGTATTTCATTGTACAGTAATTGTTTTTGCAAAGTTGTCATTCAATAAAAAAACTTTGGACAAAAAAAGAATATACAGTTTGGACAGTATAAAAACCATTACGTCTATGGAGAGTCCCCACAAAGATATTGAACCAGGTGTGTGTGTGTGTGTGTGTGTGTGTGTGTGTGTGTGTGTGTGTGTGTGTGTGTGTGTGTGTGTGTGTGTGTGTGTGTGTGTGTGTGTGTGTGTGTGTGTGTGTGTGAGTTTTGTGTACCTTCATTCCTACTAATTTCGATGTCGGCGAACAGGCCGATTTTGATGACTTGCCACAAGAGTCCCAGCACTAAATGCTGCCTGCCCTCTTTCAGGTCCTCTGCTCCGATGTTCACCACATGGCAGCCGATAGCAGAGGCCGAGTTCAGCGCCAGGTTCAGGTTCTCCTGCACATTTAAACATGAACACACACATTCAAATCCCATCGCAACAGTGTATGAAGCAAACCAGCCCATCAGGAATGAGTGTGTGTTGTTTCACCTGGATCGTGAAGGGCGTGAGTTTCTTCTTATTGATGGTTCTCTCGTCGATAGTGTCCGGCACAGACAGGTTGATCATTTTACTGCGAAGAGTCACATTTATCATATTTCTGACGAGTGAAATATTATACTGTATGTGTGTATGTGCTTTCCCAGCTAACAAAAATATGTTCTGAGAACGTTTTGCTGATGTTCCCATTAAGTTAGAAAACGAACATTCCATTTTGCAAACTTTATTTGAATGTTACTTTTGAATGTTCTATCAACATTCCGAAACAAGTAACATTTAAAAAAAGTTCTAAATGTTCTAACATTTAAAAAAGTCCCCTGTGTTTAAAATCCAGCTTTTAATGTTGTTTTTATGTCTATGTGGTGTTTTTAATATGGTTTAAGACAAACCATGTGTAAATTCATAAGTCGACAGCATTGCTGAGTATTTTCTCCTTAAAACTGCAGTGAACCAAAGACAGTCTCAAAAACACTGAAATCGCTGGTGTTTCTGACGTCACAAACTACAGTAACCAATCAGATCAACGTGTGATCGTCAACCAGTGGATCTCTGAGTGAGTGAGAGAGTGGAGGCGGGGCTCATTTGCATATTCATAGAACTGCGAATACTAAACGTCGAGTTACATTCAAGATATTTTAAGACGAAGATTTTTTGTCACTGGAAAAAACGTTTGTTTTTTAACGTAATATAATTTTGGTGATCAAAGTGTATCTGCAGGTACCAGAGTACGATGCCGTCTCCCACTGAGGTGAACAGATCGTCGGAACTGGGATCCATGGGAAGAACGTGCTGGCAGTCCGGATCTTTCTCCAAGGCTTTATTGACCCAGTTCACAAAAGCCACTTTCTCCTCCTCTACACACACACACACACACACACACCCCACACACACACACACACAAACCACCACCCAACCACAACAGCATCCCCATTATCAGATCAATCCTGCATGTAACGCTGTTAATATAGTGTGTTTTGTCATTTCTGCAGCTCTAGTGTGACGTGTTTTCCTCACCGGAGTACGAGTGCTGCGTTCCGGATTGTTCCGATGTTCCCTTCACTGAATAGATTCCCTCCTTCTTATTAATGGCTTTCCGGAAGGTCTTCGCCACTTCTGAGCTCTTCAGATCATGAACCACCTGAGACACACACACACCACACCACACACACACACACACCACACCACACACAACACAACCACAACCAACCACAACCACACTTTAGGAAGACTGGACAGGTGACGCGTGTCATTTCTGCTTAAAATCATTATAATACAGTCAAACTAAAATTTATTCAGATATAATTTTTCATATTTTTTTTTACGAGTGTGTGCAGGACACTATAGTTCATTTATGTAAGTGAGGAGAGCTAAATAAAGTAAACGGTGACATATTATACCCAAAAATTCTTCATATAGTGGATTATCAGTAAAATGTATAACAAATTTGGGACCAAATATTATTCCGACACTTTGAGCTGATCATGTTTTGCTGAAGTGTTCTTTATTAATAACTAATGGTCATTTTTACACACAGACTGAACAACATGAAGCATTGCTTGGGTAATCGGTTGAGCTAAATTAGTTTTATTTAATTGTGTAGTTAAATTTAACAGCTGACAGATATTCAACATAATTCATGTGTGAGAGTCTAACAGAAGGACGGACAAAACCAGAGAAATATCAACTGATTTAATAACTCCGTTCTTCTCATATTTCATAACCACTTTCTAAACTATAGCGAATAAACTGTGATAATGTGAGAATAGGCGTTTGAATATATTTTGGTTTGACTGTACATTATAATACAAGTCACATTTGTAAGTCGTAAGTCTGCTAACTTAATAAATGCAAATATTATTAAAGGGGCCTTCCAGTCAAAAACCTTTGCTTTAACATTCCCCCCTCATGATAGAGCGTGACCTTTGACCTGACCTTGGCGAACTCGTCGAAGGTGATCTTTCCGTCCTGGTTGAGGTCCATGGTCCTGCTGAGCTCCTGGACGATCTCTCGGATGCGGAATCCCGGCAGAGGAAGGTTTGCGGCTCGGAAAAGCTCGGTCAGCTCGTCTGTGCTGATGTAACCGTTACTGTCCACATCTATCAAGGAAAGGTCAAAGGTCAGTAGCATAACAGCAAATATACAGCATGACCAGTGCGCTCCGAATCACTCTAATGAAGGGATTCTTTTAACGAATCGCTCAAAAGAATCTGGAATCTATTTTAGTATTTTTAATTAGCTTTTATTTTTATATTTTCAGTAGTGCTGAGCAACGATTAATCGCATTCAAAATAAAAGCATGTATGCATGCATGTATATATTTAAGAAATATTTGCATGATATATATTGTATATATTTATATATAATTTATATTATATAGAATATATAAATAACACATTTTTCTTACATTTTCATGTATGCGTGTGTGTATTTATATATACAAAATAATTATACACAGTACACACACATATATTATGTAAACACAAACTTTTATTTTGGATGCGATTAATCACGATTAATCAATGCCCAGTGCTAATTTTCAGTTTTCATTTTTTGTTTTAGTCGTTTTGCCATTTTCAGTTGTTTTAATTTATAAAGTTTTAGTCATTTTACTACTTAAACTTATTTATTTGAGCAGTGTAGTCCAAATCACTCTAATGAACTGATTCTTTATCAAATGAAACGCTCAAAAAGACTCAAATGCTGATTTGAATAGGTTTGAATTAGTGTTATTTAAGCATTTTTATATACTATGATAGCCATTTGAATTAGCTTTTATTTTTTTTTTTCAGTTTTCCTTTTAATTTAAGTTTTTATTCAGTTTTAGAAATTGTTGTAAACTTAAACTTAATTCTTTCAGTTAGTTGCCAAGTTGCAAATTTTGTAATTTTAAGATTTTAAATCTTTATTTCAATGAATAAAAATGATTTTGAATAGTTTTTTTAGTTTAACAATTACAACACTGGTTTAAGTCATTCGAACAAACTGATTCTTTTAATGAATCATTCAAAAACTCAAGTTTGAATCACTCTAATGAACTTATTATTTTCACGAATCGTTCAAAATGTTTCAGTGCAATAAATATAAATAAGAACTATTTTTATAACTGTTATTTTTGTTAAGAAACGTAGACAAATGATGTGTGTCCCTCAAAAGTACTAAAAAGGATTACTAATAAAATGAGGAACCGGAAGTGTTTAGAGGAATCAGATTTACAAGGAAGTGTGGTGTGTGTGTGTGTGTGTGTGTGTGTGTGTGTGTGTGTGTGTGTGTGTGTGTGTGTGTGTGTGTGTGTGTGTGTGTGTGTGTGTGTGTGTTGGGTGTGTGTGTGTGTGTGTGTGTGTGTGTGTGTGTTTTTAGCTGTTCACTCACCGACTTTGCTGAAGGCCTCTCTCAGGTCCTCCATCTCCTCCGCTGGGATGTGTGTTGTGCCCGCCATCTCTCACTGATAGATAGATCACCTGAGAACGAGAGAGAGACTGTGTTTGTGTTCTGCTGATGTGCAAACATCTACTAGCTCAATGACACACTGCAAAAAATGCTTTTCTAACTCAGTATTTTTGTCTTGTTTCCAGTCCAAATATATAAAAATTCTCAAATCAAGATGCATTTACTAGAAGAGTAAAATGACATAAGATATTTATCGTGTTTTCTGGGGAAATAAATAAAAATGAAGTGAGTTGATGCTTAAAAAAAGCAAAAATATCTGCCAATGGGGTGAGAAAAATAATGTTAATTTAAACAGAAACCAGATTATTTTTCTCACCCCATTGGCAGATAATTTAGCTTTTTTAAAGCAAAAACTCACTTTATTTTTATTTATTTACCCAGAAAATAAGACTTAATATCTAATAATTTTACTACTTAGTAAATGCATCTTGATTTAAGAAATGTTTGATATCTGGACTGGAAACAAGACAAAAATACTGAGTAAGAAAAGCATTTTTTGCAGTGTAGGGTTTATTAAACAGTGGATTTAGAGATGAAGAAGCTTAAAACACCCTCCGTTTGAACAATCAAACAAATGTTTTGAACATGTTTTTTCTTGGTTATGCGAACGTTAGAGGTCCCATATTGTCAAAACTGAGATTTCCTGGCTGTGTTCATGATATCAGAGTCTAGACTCTATTAAACTACCATATAAGTTTCAAAAAGACACACACACACACACACACACACACACACACACACACACACACACACACACACACACAACACACACACACAACACACACACAGCCTGAGTAAAGTATCTGTGTCTTTTCACGAGCCGTTGTGACTTCTGTATAAATGTGATGTCAGAACTACTCAGTCCCGCCTTCAGTCTCCACCCGACCAATGGTGGTCACTCAGAAAACAACAGGCCAATCAGAAGAGAGGCTCATGAATATTAAGTAGACAGGCCAAACTCCAGCTGTTCTTGCAGAGCTCCTGAGAAAGAGCTGGAAACATATATTGAGATGCTTTTTGGTACTTATACCGCAAATATATATGCTTAAGGGCATCAAACCTAAAATAAAACTTCAAAAAGTTGTACAATATGGGACCTTTAAGGAAACGTTCCACGTGCTGTTTGCACAAATCATGAGGTGAAACATCAATTTAAAAACACGAGCTTTAAACCTTGTCCATGATTACTGACATACTTCTGCGTTTGTTAATGTTCAGGACATTCATCACGTCACACACACACACACACAGACACACACACACACACACACACCTCACACTTTCAGAAGCAGGAAGTCGCGTCTGCTAATACTTCATTCGCTTCTTTATATTTGCGTTTCTGATGTAAACTTACTATAATTGCTCCAGGTTGCATTACATAGCCATGTATAATTCTCATCATGTACTATGATTATGCTCTGCTAAGCTATATTTGTAATGCCGTATCCTCAAACCACATGCTGTTACTCAAAAGCCGAAGCAAGAGCCACTTCCGGTGTGAAAGGTCTTTCTCAAGCCTCTGGATGGCATGTTTGCATCTCCACATCATGTCGTTACAAAACCCTCGCGTTCATAACACCGTACAATGTTAAGAATGTAAAGAAACAGCTAACGTTCTTCTCAAAGTTATGAACGATATCTGATCTGTAATAATGTCCTCAAAACGTTAGCACAAAACATTATGCATTAGCCATGGAATGTCTTTTTTATATCGCAATACAAAAATGCAACATTATGTACCGTGGAAAGTGATAATATGCGTTTTAAAATTACATTGTGAGAAAAAAAATTCAAGATTACAGAGTTTTAGTATCAGTACTACATTAAACTGTTAAATATAATGTATAATAATGCAATGGGGGAATATTTGTGGGTCCTGATAATGCCAAATCTCTGATGTTACCAGTAAAAAGTGTCTTACATTATTTTAAATATATCTAGACAGAGTGCAAGCATATTCGTCTAAAATAATTCTGTATTTTCAGCTTCAGAATCATGAATATGTTTATTCTGGTGTCTCTATTGTCCCGTTCATTGGGTCTCATTCATGAAACATTCGTAAATATACGAGTAAATATGTGAGTGATTTGCGCGTAAAGAGATCTTCCCGAAAACTCGTCTCCTGATTCACAAATACTTCATAAACGTCAGATGTGATAGTGAAATGTGTGTGTGTGTTAATGAATTCCAATCAGTCGTAAATGGGATGTGCGTGCACGCTCATTCTCTCAATTATCATAAATCCCCCCCATTAAATCTGACTGACAGCTATGGGCATCATATTATGACATGAATGTGAATGAACAAGGAAAATTTCTCAGATGCAGAAACTGAAGTTTTATTATCAGAAGTTCATTCAAAACGCCACATTTTTAATGAGCAAAACATTCGGATGTTAAGCGCACTATTTACGCGTGGCTGGGAGCAGGTGTAGATTTCTTGCCTATCAACTAACATTTGGAAAATACGAACATTTTAATGAATCCGAAAATTTACGCCAGAACCACTTTACACACGATTTACACAAAAATTCGTTCTGCTCGTGTTTCATGAATGAGACCCATTGGGTTTCCAGCACCAAGTCCAAGACTATTCATTTACACACCATTTTAATGTCAAATTTAGCATTTTAATCAACAGTAAATGTTTTGTTAAGCTTTTATCATGTGTCTTGGAGTATTAATATCGTATCGTGAGTTCAGTATCGTGATATGTATCGAACCATGACATTAGGGTATTTCTGAATGTTCTCTAAACGTTCAACTTCGTTATCAGAAAGTTAACAGAACATTCCATTTTGCAACGTTACTTTTGAATGTTCTCTGAACATTCCGAAACAAGTTGTAACATTTAAAAAATGTTTGATGAACGTCCAACTCTGAGCAAACATCTTATTAACGTTACAGGAAGAACTTCTGCTCATAACTTTCCCTGTTAGGGAGTTTCTATCTCCAGAATAGAGACATTTCTGCCTGTAAACTGTCTTTGTAACAAAACTATAAAACACATTTAGTTGTGTGGAAAATGAAGCGTTTGTGATTTAAATTCTATCAGACGGATGCTCATATCACTGCATTTAACATGCAAATATTGCTCTTTTTAAAGTGATGTCTGTTCAGCACAGTGAAATAATCAGATGCTGTTACACATTTGCATCTTCATGACAGCGATAAGTGCTTTTTTATCAGCATAAATCTGAGCATCATGTTTAGCTGAAAACTATTTTAGTAACACTTTACAAGAAGGTTTCATTAGTTAACATGAACTAACAATGAACAATACTTCTATTCAGCACATTTAATACATTTCAGGATTAAAAAATGTATCTGTTAACATTAGTTAATGCACTGTGAACTAACATGAATGTAAACATTTTTATTAACTAACGGTTAATAAAAGCTGTATAAAACATTGCTCATTGTAAGTTCATGTTAGTTAATACAGTAACTAGATTGACTTTATTGTTAGGTATTACTACTATTTTGTCCTTTTGAGTAGGCCTATCTTTAAACACTTGAGCAATAGAACAACTGTTAGTTATTTCAGTGTCATTTCAAAATGTCTGCTTTCAGCCCTTGACATGTGCTCTGATCTTCCTCTTTCACATGTACATTCTGCTCAGCCTAGAATATAAATATGATATAATCGGTTCTGCTGCGGCACATCCCACTCTTTGCAAAGGTGTGAGTGAAACTTTAAGGCTCGTCGCTCTGAGATGTAAGATGGAGCACACAGTATAAATGCTGAAACTTCATGCACTTGTTGCACAGCTGAACCACAGTTTCCTGTTTCTCTTCAACCGCAGCGCAAAGCTTCACTTCTGCTTCAGATTACACTGAACACTCAAAACCCCCCAAAGCTTTATGTCAAACTGAAACTCTGAGAGCATGCTTAACCTGGAATTCAACATTTTATAAAAATGCATGCTTGTTTGCCATTTCTCAAACTGCCATACTGGTAATATCACATGCATTGGACAAGCTAAGTTATTAAATTAAATGGCAATGGCAAATGTAAGCCTTTCCACTCTCAGATGTCTGGACTCGACTGTATTCTTATATTGTACAAGAACATGTTGTTAACGTTCCCTTTAAGTTACGAAAACGTCATTTCTGAATGTTCTCTAGTTTCAAATGTAAAAAAATACAAAAACATTTTATTTATGCATGCATTCTATTTTGCAAACATTATGGAATGTTACTTTTGAATGTTCTCTGAACGTTCTGAAACGAGTAACATTAAAAAAATCACAAACGTACAACTACAATGTTTCATAAAGTTCCATAAACAATGTATAAATAATGTTTTTGAGAACATAATTACAGACCAGATAACGTTCTATTAATGTTACTGGATGAACGTTTGTTCATAACTTCCCATAACGTTCCCTGTTCGCTGGGAGTCTGTATTTGGTCAGCCGTTGCATTAATATTCAACTAAATCTATGAAATGCATCACATGTGAGGATGAAGCACAAACATTTACACAATCAACTAAAGCTGTTTAGATGATTAGTACACGTGATCTGATCAGGGTCTGAAAGTTGAAGAGTGCAGCGCCTGTCAGACTGAGGGAATTACTGTCCGTACACTAGAGAAACACAGATAGTGATGATGTGCATCTCTTACCTGCAGACGACGGTGGACTTCAGGGTGGATCTGTGTCTGGTCACTTTCAGAGGTTCTGCTGCGACTCTATTCAAATGTGAGAGGAAGGAAGTGACATACACAGAGGCCTACACGACAGTGGAAACAGGAACACACACGCTCTATGTCTTTATAAGGTAAAACGCTTGATATTTGCAGACAGTAACAAACATGATCGACATCTGACAGCATCTGGTACTATTCTGAGATTTAACAATGCTAAGGTTTGATGTTGTGAAATGGTCAAATCAAGAATGTCACCAAAAATGTGGGTGTACAAATGTCACCGTTTAAGAAACATCCTGGGGAAGAAGTGTAATCTCTATTTGACCAAGTATAACATGATTATCAGTCATGGGTGTCATTAGTAATGTGCCATTTTTTTCCTATGTGTTTTTATTGCTCTTAGGGCATGAAAAACAAGAACATTTTTTACACTATTTGCAGATATCCACTTGAGTGGCAGTATGATGCATTTGGTTCTAGAGATGAAACATAACACAGTAATAACAAAGCAATACTGTGTGTACTTAATAAACCAATGAATAAAATTATATAAAATCATTACATTACATAATCAGATTACTTGAGGATGTAACGAGTAAAGTAACGCATTACAGGTAACGTGTGTTACATAATCAGATTACTTTAGGATGTAACGAGTAAAGTAACGCATTACAGGTAACGTGTGTTACATAATCAGATTACTTTAGGATGTAACGAGTAAAGTAACGCATTACAGGTAACGTGTGTTACATAATCAGATTACTTTAGGATGTAACGAGTAAAGTAACGCATTACAGGTAACGTGTGTTACATAATCAGATTACTTTAGGATGTAACGAGTAAAGTAACGCATTACAGGTAACGTGTGTTACATAATCAGATTATTTAGGATGTAACGAGTAAAGTAACGCATTACAGGTAACGTGTGTTACATAATCAGATTACTTTAGGATGTAACGAGTAAAGTAACGCATTACAGGTAACGTGTGTTACATAATCAGATTACTTTAGGATGTAACGAGTAAAGTAACGCATTACAGGTAACGTGTGTTACATAATCAGATTACTTTATGTAAGAGTAAGAACGCATTAATAGAGTGTAATAATCAGATACTTGGATGTAACGAGTAAAGTAACGCATTACAGGTAACGTGTGTTACATAATCAGATTACTTTAGGATGTAACGAGTAAAGTAACGCATTACAGGTAACGTGTGTTACATAATCAGATTACTTTAGGATGTAACGAGTAAAGTAACGCATTACAGGTAACGTGTGTTACATAATCAGATTACTTTAGGATGTAACGAGTAAAGTAACGCATTACAGGTAACGTGTGTTACATAATCAGATTACTTTAGGATGTAACGAGTAAAGTAACGCATTACAGGTAACGTGTGTTACATAATCAGATTACTTTAGGATGTAACGAGTAAAGTAACGCATTACAGGTAACGTGTGTTACATAATCAGATTACTTTAGGATGTAACGAGTAAAGTAACGCATTACAGGTAACGTGTGTTACATAATCAGATTACTTTAGGATGTAACGAGTAAAGTAACGCATTACAGGTAACGTGTGTTACATAATCAGATTACTTTAGGATGTAAACGAGTAAAGTAACGCATTACAGGTAACGTGTGTTACATAATCAGATTACTTTAGGATGTAACGAGTAAAGAACGCATTACAGGTAACGTGTGTTACATAATCAGATTACTTTAGGATGTAACGAGTAAAGTAACGCATTACAGGTAACGTGTTTACATAATCAGATTACTTTAGGATGTAACGAGTAAAGTAACGCATTACAGGTAACGTGTGTTACATAATCAGATTACTTTAGGATGTAACGAGTAAAGTAACGCATTACAGGTAACGTGTGTTACATAATCAGATTACTTTAGGATGTAACGAGTAAAGTAACGCATTACAGGTAACGTGTGTTACATAATCAGATTACTTTAGGATGTAACGAGTAAAGTAACGCATTACAGGTAACGTGTGTTACATAATCAGATTACTTTAGGATGTAACGAGTAAAGTAACGCATTACAGGTAACGTGTGTTACATAATCAGATTACTTTAGGATGTAACGAGTAAAGTAACGCATTACAGGTAACGTGTGTTACATAATCAGATTACTTTAGGATGTAACGAGTAAAGTAACGCATTACAGGTAACGTGTGTTACATAATCAGATTACTTTAGGATGTAACGAGTAAAGTAACGCATTACAGGTAACGTGTGTTACATAATCAGATTACTTTAGGATGTAACGAGTAAAGAACCATTACAGGTAACGTGTGTTACATATCAGTATTACTTTAGGATGTAACGAGTAAAGTAACGCATTACAGGTAACGTGTGTTACATAATCAACGTGTGTTACATAATCAGATTACTTTAGGATGTAACGAGTAAAGTAACGCATTACAGGTAACGTGTGTTACATAATCAGATTACTTTAGGATGTAACGAGTAAAGTAACGCATTACAGGTAACGTGTGTGTTACATAATCAGATTACTTTAGGATGTAACGAGTAAAGTAACGCATTACAGGTAACGTGTGTTACATAATCAGATTACTTTAGGATGTAACGAGTAAAGTAACGCATTACAGGTAACGTGTGTTACATAATCAGATTACTTTAGGATGTAACGAGTAAAGTAACGCATTACAGGTAACGTGTGTTACATAATCAGATTACTTTAGGATGTAACGAGTAAAGTAACGCATTACAGGTAACGTGTGTTACATAATCAGATTACTTTAGGATGTAACGAGTAAAGTAACGCATTACAGGTAACGTGTGTTACATAATCAGATTACTTTAGGATGTAACGAGTTAAAGTAACGCATTACAGGTAACGTGTGTTACATAATCAGATTACTTTAGGATGTAACGAGTAAAGTAACGCATTACAGGTAACGTGTGTTACATAATCAGATTACTTTAGGATGTAACGAGTAAAGTAACGCATTACAGGTAACGTGTGTTACATAATCAGATTACTTTAGGATGTAACGAGTAAAGTAACGCATTACAGGTAACGTGTGTTACATAATCAGATTACTTTAGGATTGTAACGAGGTAAAGTAGAACGCATTGAAGGTATACGATGTGGTGTTACATAATCAGATTACTTTAGGATGTAACGAGTAAAGTAACGCATTACAGGTAACGTGTGTTACATAATCAGATTACTTTAGGATGTAACGAGTAAAGTAACGCATTACAGGTAACGTGTGTTACATAATCAGATTACTTTAGGATGTAACGAGTAAAGTAACGCATTACAGGTAACTGGTGTTACATAATCAGATTACTTTAGGATGTAACGAGTAAGTAACGCATTACAGGTAACGTGTGTTACATAATCAGATTACTTTAGGATGTAACGAGTAAAGTAACGCATTACAGGTAACGTGTGTTACATAATCAGATTACTTTAGGATGTAACGAGTAAAGTAACGCATTACAGGTAACGTGTGTTACATAATCAGATTACTTTAGGATGTAACGAGTAAAGGAACGCATTACAGGTAACGTGTGTTACATAATCAGATTACTTTAGGATGTAACGAGTAAAGTAACGCATTACAGGTAACGTGTGTTACATAATCAGATTACTTTAGGATGTAACGAGTAAAGGAACGCATTACAGGTAACGTGTGTTACATAATCAGATTCGTTTAACCAAGAGACGTTTCTACGTTGTTTCACACAGATGTTTTTCTATGCCACTGCTGCCACTCTCCCATTATTTTTTGTAATGTAAACACATGCTAAACAGACGTCTTTAACCGTTTCACTCACGTCTAGCATATTTTGCAGCATGGCTTTATAAATATGTGGCACTCAAGTTATAGTCAAGTCAAGTCACCTTTATTTATATAGCGCTTTTTACAATACAGATTGTTTCAAAGCAGCTTTACAGAGGAAAATAATGTTGTAATAATATTTTTTAATATAAAATTAAATGCCCCCAACTAAGCAAGCCAAAAGCCAAAAGTCACAGAATGGATAAAAAAAACCTTGGGAGAACCCAGGCTCAGTCGTTCCGTTCTCCTTTGGCCAACGAACAAACAGTGTATGATTATGATGTAGGCAGCATAATAGGTCAGAAATCAGATAGGATCAGAACTTTCTCAATATTTATCCAGTTCATCTGGTTAGAGTCGGAGTCATCACGCCGGTGTGGAGATGAGTTTGTTGAGGTGTCAATGAGGCTTTCACAGTGTTGATGAGGCTGGCACATCAGGGATGCGTTGTCGTCGTGTCCATGTGATGGTCCTTCCTCAGATCTGGATATGCCCTGGATCCGGCGGACTGCAGTAAACCTTGGGAAAAACAGAGAGACTAATATTAGCGTAGATGCCATCCTTCTTATGATGTAACGAGTACATCAGGAATTATGGGAAGTGTTCCCGGTTCCGGCTGATCTAAACTATGCAGCCTAACATTGAATTATAGAAATCTATAATGTGTTATGTGTATGCTAAGCCAAAGAGATGTGTTTTTAGTCTAGATTTAAACTGACAGACTGTGTCTGCTTCCCGGACCGTGTTAGGAAGATTGTTCCAAAGTTTTGGTGCTAAATAGGAAAAGGATCTACCGCCAGCAGTCGATTTAGATATTCTAGGTATTATCAACTGGCCAGAATTTTGAGATCGCAATAGACGTGAAGGACTATAATGCGTTAAGAGCTCGCTCAAGTACTGGGGAGCTAAACCATTTAGTGCTTTGTAAGTAATCAGCAATATTTTAAAATGTATACGATGTTTAATAGGCAGCCAATGCAGTGTTGACAGAACCGGGCTAATATGGTCATACTTCCTGGTTCTGGTAAGAACTCTAGCGGCTGCGTTTTGGACCAGCTGTAGTTTGTTTATTAAGCGTGCAGGGCAACCACCCAGTAGAGCATTACAATAATCTAGTCTTGAAGTCATGAATGCATTAACTAATAACTCAATTAAAAACTGCATTTTTAATTGAAAGCATATGAAGTAATTTAGATATATTTTTAAGATGGAAAAATGCTGTTTTAAAGATACTAGACACGTGATTTTCAAATGAAAGATTGGTATCAAAGAGCACACACACACACAAACACACACTTGGTAAATTGGTAAGTTTCGTCAGGGTGTGAAGAAATATACAGCTGAGTAATAATAATAATTCATTACATTTATATAGCGCTTTTCTGGACACTCAAAGCGCTTTACATAGAAGGGGGGGGATCTCCTCAACCACCACCAATGTGCAGCATCCACTTGGATGATGCGACGGCAGCCATATTGCGCCAGAACGCTCACCACACACCAGCTTACTGGTGGAGAGGAGACCGTGATGAAGCCAATTGGTATATATATATATATATATGGGGATGATTAGGAGGCCATGATGGACAGAGGCCAAGGGGCAAATTTGGCCAGGATGCCGGGGTTACACCCCTACTCTTTCGAAAGACATCCTGGGATTTTTTGTGACCACAGAGAGTCAGGGCCTCGGTTTAACGTCTCATCCGAAGGACGGTGCTCTTTGACAGTATAGTGTCCCCATCACTACACTAGGGCGTTAAGACCCACACAGACCACAGGGTGAGCGCCCCCTGCTGGCCTCTCTAACACCTCTTCCAGCAGCAACCTGGTTTTCTCAGGAGGTCTCCCATCCAGGTACTAACCAGGCTCAGCCCTGCTTAGCTTCAGTGGGCAACCCGTCTTGGGCTACAGGGTGACATGGCTGCTGGAGTATCATCGGCATAACAGTGAAAGCTAATGCCATGCTTCCTAATGATATCTCCTAATGGTAGCATGCACAGAGTGAACAGCAGCGGTCCTAGTACTGAGCCTTGTGGTACGCCATACTGAACTTGTGACCGATAAGACATCTCTTCATTTACTGCTACAAACTGATAACGGTTAGATAAGTATGATTTAAACCATGCTAGTGCAATTCCACTAATGCCAACATCATTTTCGAGTTTAAAAGAATGTTGTGGTCGATAGTATCAAATGCAGCACTAAGATTGAGTAACACTAATAGAGAGATACAACCGCGATCGGATGATAAGAGCAAATCATTTGTGACTTTAATGAGAGTCACAGATGACTTATAATAAGTTCAACTTTGAAGGCATTGTTTTTGTTCCACTGACCTGTGCAGCATGTTTTTTAAAAGGATAGTTCACCCAAAAATGAAAATTCTGCCATTTATGTCATCACCCTCAAGTTGTTCAAAACCTTAATGAATTTCTGTCTTTCTTATGGGTAACCAAACGGTTTATGGACCCCATTGACTTTCATAGTATGGAAGAAAAAAATACAATGGAAGTCAATGGGGTCCATCAACTGTTTTGTTACTGACATTCTACAAAATATCTTCTTTTTTGTTCAGCAGTAGAAAGAAATTTAATTCATACAAGTTTGGAACAACTTTAGGGTGAGTAAATGATGACATAATTCTCATTTTTGGGAGAACTATCCCTTTAACAACAAATAAAGATTTTAACAGGCCGATAAATATTTGCGATACCTATTGTTTATGGGTTAAAAGCTCTCTATGATTTGATTTACATTTTAAACTGGTTGACTAGTGTATGGATGTTCCATACCAACTTCAGTTCGGCTAAGTTATGTTTCCCTGAAAAAAAATTATTTTGGAAAAAAAATAACGTTTGCAACACGTTCTAAGAACATTCTTTTTTATTAGCTGTGAACATTTACTCACACACAGACACTTGTCAAACGAGCTTTACTCGAGTATGAAAACTAAAGTAACGCGCTTGAAAACAGCATATGACGTCAGACACTAAATGTCACAAGTGTCTTTGATCTTTACGCGCGCTGTAAGATTGACAGGCGGTTGCTAGGGCGGTTGCTAGAGACTCAGATTCTCGGCTGGACTCTGGTGAGTTTTCAGACGCAGGTTATTGCTGTTTTCATGGTCTAAAGTTAGCAGAAATCTGAGAATTATGACGGAAATTAAACCGACACAGAGAATGAAAGTTGATCAGGTTTATATCGCTTTGATTCGATCGTTAGAATCTGCATTAAACGCGATAATTTAACGATGAATAAACGATGTGTCTTCGGTTTCGATTTAGCGTGGCATATTTGCAGTTTGATCCTCATAACAACATTAATAATGAATAAATAACATAAAGCTATGAGGTTGTTTTCATGACGATTGATTTCTCTTTACCGTAATTCAAAATCGAATTATGCATTAGAATTTGTTGCACTGTATTTAACCCATACTACTGCAGAAAAGTACTAATAGCCCTGAAAAGGAAAGATGCACCTTATCCTTATATTTACATTTTTTTATTTAACAGACGCTTTTATCCAAAGCTTTTTTTTTTTTTTTGCGGTGAAATGTGTCTCTTGCATGCTTAAATCTCCATCGCTGATGTTCTCATAAACACTGATCAGAAAGAATCAATGTCATCTGAACACATGAAGCTGTTGAGAAGACCCCTGCCCCCTATAAAGACAGCACACTACAGCTCAGCGCCTGCGCACAGGACTGCAGGTGACGACTCATACATTGATCATATTACACGCGGCATTATGTGACTTTTCCCGCCAACAGGGAACGGGTTTTAAATGTTACTGATTGTTTTGGAATGTTCAGAGAAATTCAAAAGTAACGGTTCCATGATGTTTTCAAAATGACAAAAATACAATGTTTGCAAGAACTAAAAATCTAGTTTACAAAAGTAAAACTTACCTTTTTGGTGAACTATTAATGTTGTGTGTTTAATCAGTGATTTATTTGTATTATGCATTATTGCTTATGTTATTTATTATGTAATTTTATTAATTTATATAGATTTTTAATTAATGAGTCGTGTTTAAAAGCATCCCAGAATGCACCTGATGGTTGATCAGAGCTATAATATACACTCAAAATAGTATTTAAGTCTAAATTCAAAATTATTTTACATTTTTAATATAAACTAATAATGTTAATGTGATGCATATTTGTAGTCATGCATACATTTATGTAACAGTACTAAATGTGTTTTATGCATTGTAATAAGGTTTATATGTTTATCATCAATGAATTCGCTCATACATTTTAACTAACTAAATATTGCTGGTTCCATATTTAAC
>CM070826.1:2954087-2999087 GCA_036326025.1 Chrosomus eos
CTGATGAAAACAGGAAGAAGAGCATGTGCACTTCCCCTCTTGCCTCATTTATTTTTATTTGCAGTTTAAGGAAGTGTTTTTGGTCACATGTGTAATTGTATTCTGTTGAGTTCTTGGGTCAATATTAGCTTTGGTTTATGTTCATCAGACATAGATGAGATATAAGTATGAATATGTGCACGCATTTTTTCCGAAACTATTCACTTTAAACATTTTATAAGTGTAAATTGAAGCATTAAAATTGATTGCTCAACGCATATATATTGATTAATCATTAATACTAATAAATATAGCTGTTTATTAAACACTGCTGTCAGTAAAAGTAATAATCCACGAGTGGATGTGTATTACTGTGATTTCACTGTGGTAAAGAGTTGTTCTCAGTACCATTTATAATGAGATTAAATATTCTCAAAGTTTAATTTTATTCCTTAAAACTTATCTTTGATCACCAATATGACATATTACAATGTTTTTTCCTTGAAAAAAAAATCTTAATGCCGTAAAATATCTTGAATGTAACTCGACACCCTTGCCTAATTTAGTATACATGGTTCTATGAATATGCAAATGAGCCCCGCCTCCACTCACTCACTCACTCAGAGATCCACTGGTTGACGATCACACGTTGATCTGATTGGTTACTGTAGTTTGTGACGTCAGAAACACCAGCGATTTCAGTGTTTTTGAGACTGTCTTTGGTTCACTGCAGTTTTAAGCAGAAAATACTCAGCAATGCTGTCGACTTATGAATTTACACATGATTTGTCTTAAAGCATATTAAAAACACAACATAGACATATAAACTACATTAGAAACTGTATTTTCACCACAGATGGACTTTAAGATTGTGTTTTCCTGCAGGCTCATTTCATCTGTGATCTTCCTGACGTGACGTCACTCTCTGAGCGTCTCCAGTATCTGAACGTGTCCTTCAATGACCTCACACACGTTCCTCAGGAGGTGCTTCACTTACTTTTGTCCTGTGTCCTGTCATGATTCAGATCAGGATGTGTGACGTCCCTCGTCTTCCTCTTTCAGGTGTGTGATCTTCATCAGCTGCAGGTGTTGAAGATGAGGAATAACCCCATAGAGGAGCTTCCCGCTCAAATCAACAAACTACACAAACTCCAGACGCTGGTCGTCTCCTTCTGCAAGATCGCACAACTGCCCAACCAGTGAGAGACACACACACACACACACACACGCACGCACCACACGCACGCACGCACCACACACACACACGCACACGCACGCACGCACCACACACACACACACACACACACACACACACACACACGCACTCACACTAACACTCACAAACTCACACGCAGACACACACACACACACACACACACACACACACACACACACGCACACGCACGCACGCACGCACGCACCACACACGCACACGCACGCACGCACGCACCACCACACACACACCACACACACACACACACACACACACACGCACTCACACTAACACTCACAAACTCACACGCAGACACACACACACACACACACCACCACACCACACACCACACCACACACACACACACACACACACAACACGCACACACGCACTCACACTAACACTCACAAACTCACACGCAGACACACACACACACACACACACACACACACACAAGCACTCACACTAACACACTCACATACTCACACACACATGCACACACACACACACACACACACTAGCACTTACACTCACATACTCACACACACACACACTCTCACACAGATACACACACACATATTCATATTCACACACACACAAACAAAGAGATCCTTGTTACTCTAAAAAAATCTTTAATACGAATGAGATTTTAAATTTAACCCTTTAACTGCCCCCTTTTTTTAACACAGATCTGATCTTAAATGTTTATAATTCATGAATGCTTGGCGGCACCGGCTATGGAGGACCAAACCTGTAGAGCAGGGGTTCTCAAAGTCTATATTCAAAGGTCCAAATCAGAATTTTCATCAATGTCAAAGGTCCGAAGGGGGGTGGCTGGGGGGTCCGTTTTTTGTTGGGGGGGGGATGGGTTGGATGGGGCATGAGCACACACGCACATTTGCGCACACACGTAAGGTCGCTTACGTCCAAAGTCTCAAAAGTCAACTTGAAAGCGCGCGCGCGGATACTTAAAAGGAGCGTTTAAACAGAGCGCTCGCAGTGCAGAAATGGCTCGCGTGGATGGCATTCTGCGCACGGATACTGTTTTTTGGCCTCGTATCCTGTGCGCGAGTTTTGAGACTAATGCCATAGCTCTCTCCCTCACTGTCTAGCGCGCGCTACACGGTTTGGAGCTCGCAAGCTCTAGATTGCTGGGGGATTTGAACTAATTTGCAGGCATCAGGGAGCCGCTATCAATGTGCGGGAGACTCCTGGAACTTCCGGGAGAGATATCTCCGGGAGAGAAGGGTTTGTGGACGTGACTTTACAGGTGTCACAGGAAATAAATGACTTAGAGATCAAAATCTTATATCACGGGTTATGTCCTTTAATATCACCATAACTGTATGTAGCTCTAGGTTTAGGTTTGATCTCTTTTTTAAAAAGACACTCAGCAGATTATTGAAGAAGTGAAAGCACTTAAAAACCGAAAGTGGGAAAAAAAAAGTTATAGATAAAAGTTATATTTTACAAAATGATTTGAAAGCAAATCTATATGTCTGACCAAGTTGTGTTCCAAATTTGAAGTTGATATCACAAAAATTGAGCCGCTAAAAGGTATCGCAATATCTAATTTCATAACGGTTTTCAGGTTTAAGGTGATGATGATGATGATTATTAGTAAAATATGTGATCAAGAAAAAACATAATAAATAAAGTGCACCAAAATAACAGGCTATATCACCATTTTGACTTTTACACTATTATTTTCTGCTATTTCTAGTAGTTGTTTAAATCTAATAGACTAAAAAAAATAGAATATCTATAAATAAATATAAATTTAACTATATAAATAAAAATAACTATAATGATGGTAATAACTATATCGATTATTATAAATATGGTAACTATAACAAAAACCACATTGATAAATGTAACAATAATTAGCCATAACTATAGCAATAACTATAACGGTAACTAATGAAAACTATAGCTATAACTACTGCGTGTTTAATATGTTTTAATAGGAAATCCAACAATCTGACAATCATTGTTACATCGCTTTTTATGATTCCTCAAGCTATAACTAGTGCAATAACTATAACAATAACTAACAAAAACTAAAGCTATAACTATAATGATAAATGTATCTTTATTTCTTTATAGCCCTTTGAGATGAAGCATCTCATTTTCGAGGGGATCTCTACCGTACAAAGAAACCAACATCATAATAGAAAATCATAATTAATGTGAATACAACACAGGATTATAACAAACATTTAGACACATTCATCTAATGCTCCCATAAACCTCTAGTCCTTTAACTTTTGGCCCATACATGATCAAACACAAGCGGTGAACCATCTGCCAAAATACAAAATCAAGGTATAAATATGCTTACATACATCCATAAACCCATACAGATACATCAATAGAATAGAAATAGAAACAGATACAGATACAACCCCCCCTTTTTATGATTTGAAAACATAAAAGAGGTTATAGATCTGATGAAACTGAACCGGCCAGTATCATGATGTTCTGTGTGTGTGTGTGTGTGTGTGTGTGTGTGTGTGTGTGTGTGTGTGTGTGTGTGTGTGTGTGTGTGTGTGTGTGTGTGTGTGTGTGTGTGTGTGGTGTGTGTGTGTGTGTGGTGTAGGCTGTTCTCTCTGGCCTGTCTGCAGCATCTGGACGTGTCCTATAATCTCCTCGGATCCCTCAGCAGTGACATCAGACACCTCAGGTCAACACACACTTCATACACACACACACACTTCATACACACACACTTCATACACACCTAAACCGAGAACTATAATAATACATGTCACAGTAACTATAGCGATATTATTATGGTAACTAAAAATAACTATAATGATTGCAATAACTATATTGATAATTATAAATATGGTAACTATAGCAAAAACCATACTGATAAATGTAACAATAACTAGCCATAACTTTAGCAATAACTAACAAAAACTATAGCTATATCTATAGCAACAGATATAGTGATAAATGTAACGATAACTATTGCAATAACTATATGTAACGATAACTACAGCTATCAATATAGTGATAAATGTAGCGATAATTATTGCAATAACTACCGATAACTAACGAAAACTATAGCTAGAACTACAGTGATAAATGTAACGATAACTATTGCAATAACTAAATGTAACGATAATTATAGCTATAACTTTAACAATAAATAATGCAAATTATAGCTATAACTATAGCAATAAATATACTGATAAATTTAACGATAACTATTGCAATAAATATAACGATAACTAACAAAAACTATAGCAATAAATATACTGATCGATAACTATAGAAATAACTCAATGTAACGATAACTATAGCTATAACTATAATGATAAATAATGAAAATTATAGCTATAACTATAGCAATATATAAACTGATAAATTTAACGATAACTATTGCAATAAATATAACGATAACTAACAAAAACTATAGCAATAAATATACTGAAAAATGTAACGATCACTAATGAAAAATATATCTATAAATATAACTACAACGATAACTAACGAAAACTATTACTAGCGTTAAATTTAACGATAACTATTACAATAACTTTAGCGACAACTATTTCAATAACGATAACTAATGAAAACTACAGTTATAATAATGATAACTATTGCAATAAGTATTATGGTAACTATTATAATAACGACACCGGCAGAGGATATCGTTCTGTTTATTATTAGCGTACGCTGCAGTTTTGTTGGATGGATTCTGATTGGCTGTCAGTGTTTTTATCGATCATCAGCAGGAAAATAATCGTTCTGAAAGTGATTCCAACAATTTTGTTTCTCTGTGTCATTATCATTATATTTGTGTGTGAATTCTACTATTCTCGTAGAATTACAACAAGTATTATGTGTGTGTGTGTGTGTTCAGGTCTCTGAGGTCTCTGAACGTTGAAGGGAATCAGTTAGTGGCTCTTCCCGCCGGTCTGCTGTGTGTGTGTGTGTCGGAGCTCAGGATGTCTGGGAACTACACACACACGTTACTGTGGAGCGAGAACAGCTGCAACTCTCCACAGACGCTGCTGCACACGGCCGCACACACACTCACACACACACACACACTCACACACCTGCCGCCCACCGCACAGCTCGTCCTGCGCAGGTACAACACACACACACACACACACACACACACACACACACACACACACTCACACACCTGCCGCCCACCGCACAGCTTGTCCTGCGCAGGTACAACACACACACACACACACACACACACACACACACACACACACACACACACACACACACACACACACACACACACACACACACACACGGTCCCTCACTACACACTCTGAGAAGGTAATAATCAATACGTCAGTAATTAGTACAGTATTATGATTACACTGCTGATGCTCGTAATCAGATACTCTTTTAGAGTAATTTACCGTGAGATGTAAGGTCCTGTAAGGCACACTGAAACTTTCGTATGTTTTCAAAAATGTTCAAGATTCGTTGATGAAGGGGGGAGGGATAAAAGAAATCAATACTTTTATTCATCAAGGACGCAATAAATTGATCAAAAGTGACAGTAAAGACATTTATAATGTTTCAAAAGATTCTATTTCAAATAAATTAAATAGAACTTTCTATTCATCAAAGAATCCTGAAAAAAAATGGACTGTTTTCAACATTGATAATAATCATAAATGTTTCTTGAGCATCAGATCATCATATTATAGTGATTTCTGAAGGATCATGTGACACTGAAGACTGGAGTAATGATGCTGAAAATTCAGCTTTGATCACAGGAATAAATTATATTCAAAAATATAAATATTTTAATAAAATGTGACCCTGGACCACAAAAGCAGTCTTATGTATCCATTTTGTAAAATTGAGATTTATACATCACCTGAAGGCTGAATAAATACGCTTCCCATTGATGTATGGTATGTTAGGATAGGACAATATTTGGCCGAGATACAACTATTTGAAATCTGGAATCTGAGGGTGCAAAAAAAATTGAGAAAATCGCCTTTAAAGGTTTCCATTTCTGTTGGTTACTGTGCTGCATCCACTTACAAAAATACAATTTTGATATATTTAAGGTAGGAAATTTACTAAATATCTTCATGGAACATAATCTTTACTTAATATCCTAATGATTTTTGGCATAAAAGAAAAATCGATAATTTTGACCAATACAGTGTTTTGTTGGCTATTCCCACAAATATACCTGTGAGACTTAAGACTGGTTCTGTGATCCAGGGTCACAAATATATTCCAATAGAAAACAATTTAAATTGTCATAATATTTCACAATATTACTTTTTTCTTCTTGTTGTATTTGTAATCAAATAAACACAGCCTTGTTGAGCAGAAGAGACTTCTTTTAAAAATCTGACCGACCCCAAACTCTTGAACGGTAGTGTAGATCATCTCGATTTGATATGAATTGTAGCAAACAGGATGTAGAATTGAAACATTTCAAACATGAGTCATTTCAAATTTAAAGCATCACTTTCAGGCAGCTTAAAAAAACAGTGGACATTACAAATATTACTTTTTTCATGAAATAATCAATAAAATTGAAAGTGAATCAATAGACAATTTAGATTGATTTCGCATTTGCAGAATATCAGCACTAGAATATGAATATGTATGTATTCTTCTAACCAGAATGACTAATCTAGACTTGCTGAAGTACTGTATAATGCATGTGTGTGTGTGTGTGTGTGTGTGTGTTCTCAGAGCCGGTGTGTGTGAAGCTTGTTCAGGACCCATGTTCGGCCCGGGTCTGAAGCTCATCCGTCCCGCTCTCGGTGTGTTTGGGCTTCAGTTTGTCCCGGTCATGTTCCTCTGCTGTTCTCCTGCGTGTCTCCACAGATTCAGGAATCACAGCCAGCGAGAGTCTGATCAGACACACGTTTATTCTCCTGATGCAGCGTCACACTTCTCAAACACACTCACAGAAAAAACATCTCAAACACTTTCATTTTGAACTTCTTCTCGAGGACAAATGTACTGTCAGTGTGTTTATACTATACATCAGTCCCACAGCAACTCTACAGTAAATGGAAAAATAAAAGGTTTTTGTATTTGCTCTGAAATTATTTAAAGAATATTTTTTGTCGTTTGTAAAGTAGTTTCATGTAAGAAGTAAAAATCTAGTTCAAGGCATAATTTGACTGACTAAACATGATTCATGTTAATTTAGTGAAGAACCTTTTCGTTTATATGCACCAATATAATAATACAAGCCATAAACTGCAGTCTTTACCTTCATGTATTAAAACATTATGAAACAGACACATTCAGTAAAATGTGAATGAACATGTTCACTGAATCAAAGTCACAAATCAATACATTTGAATGAATCAAACCCACTCTGACTCTAAACTTCAGAAGGAAAACTACTAAAGTTAGAGACGCTATTAAAACATCTGAACACAAAAAACTGTTTCTTGAGCATCAAATCATATTATGCTGAAAATTCAGCTTTGATCACAGGAATAAATTACACTTTACTATATATTCACATAGAAAACAGCTGATTTACATTGAAATAATATTTCACAATATTACTGTTCTTACGGTATTTACGATCAAATAAATGCAGCCTTGGTGAGCAGAAGAGAATTATTTCAAAAATATTCTTTCTTGTTCTCAAAATTCATAATTATTCCAACTTTTGAGCGGTAGTGTGTGTGTATGTATATATACAGGGTTTGAAATTAACAATTGAGTTATGAAATGAACTTGAAATTAATGAAATGAAATTAAGTTACTGGTCATTCAGTACTTCTACTAGTCAAAAAAAAAAAAGAAGAGAAATGCACCTACGTCACGGTTTATATCTACACTCACCTAAAGGGTTATTAGGAACACCATACTAATACTGTGTTTGACCCCCTTTCGCCTTCAGAACTGCCTTAATTCTACGTGGCATTGATTCAACAAGGTGCTGAAAGCATTCTTTAGAAATGTTGGCCCATATTGATAGGATAGCATCTTGCAGTTGACGGAGATTTGTGGGATGCACATCCAGGGCACGAAGCTCCCGTTCCACCACATCCCAAAGATGCTCTATTGGGTTGAGATCTGGTGACTGTGGGGGCCATTTTAGTACAGTGAACTCATTGTCATGTTCAAGAAACCTATTTGAAATGATTTTAGCTTTGTGACATGGTGCATTATCCTGCTGGAAGTAGCCATCAGAGGATGGGACATGGTGGCCATAAAGGGATGGACATGGTCAGAAACAATGCTCAGGTAGGCCGTGGCATTTAAACGATGCCCATTGGCACTAAGGGGCCTAAAGTGTGTCAAGAAAACACCCCCACACCATTACACCACCACCACCAGCCTGCACAGTGGTAACAAGGCATGATGGATCCATGTTCTCATTCTGTTTACGCCAAATTCTGACTCTACCATCTGAATGTCTCAACAGAAATCGAGACTCATCAGACCAGGCAACATTTTTCCAGTCTTCAACTGTCCAATTTTGGTGAGCTCTTGCAAATTGTAGCCTCTTTTTCCTATTTGTAGTGGAGATGAATCCCGGTGGGGTCTTCTGCTGTTGTAGCCCATCCGCCTCAAGGTTGTGCGTGTTGTGGCTTCACACCAAATTGCTTTGCTGCATACCTGGGTTGTAACGAGTGGTTATTTCAGTCAAAGTTGCTCTTCTATCAGCTTGAATCAGTCGGCCCATTCTCCTCTGACCTCTAGCATCAACAAGGCATTTTCGCCCACAGGACTCCGCATACTGGATGTTTTTCCCTTTTCACACCATTCTTTGTAAACCCTAGAAATGGTTCGCGTGAAAAATCCCAGTAACTGAGCAGATTGTGAAATACTCAGACCGGCCCGTCTGGCACCAACAACCATGCCACGCTCAAAATTGCTTAAATCAACCTTTCTTTCCCATTCTGACATTCAGTTTGGAGTTCAGGAGATTGTCTTGACCAGGACCACACCCCTAAATGCATTGAAGCAACTGCCATGGGATTGGTTGATTAGTAATTGCATCAATGAGAAACTGAACAGGTGTTCCTAATAATCCTTTAGGCGAGTTATATACTGATAACAGCTTGAGTAACAGAAGAAAGAAAGGAGGATTCCTTTATTCCACTGTGGTTTTCTGGGAATCTTTCTCTGCGCTGCTGTTCACTCTCTCCTGTGTTTCCCGTGTTGGACATCGGTGTGTGTGTGCTCATCGGTGTGTGTGGTGTGCTCTTCCTCCTGTTTCGGGTCATCGATGTGTGTGTGCTCTTCCTCTTGTGTCGGGTCATCAGGTGTGTGTGTGCTCGTCCTTCTGGATTTCCCGTGTCGGGTCATCGGTGTGTGTGTGCTCATCGGTGTGTGTGTGCTCTTCCTCCCGTTTCAGGTCATCGGTGTGTGTGTGCTCGTCCTCCTGTGTGATGATGAAGAGGTTCCTCATGGAGTCGGACATCTCCTCTCTCAGCTCGTCCTCCGACTCCTCAAAGTTCCTGATGGAAAGAAAATGAGTTATTTTGAAAATAAAAAATTCAGGGTTGTGTGTGTGTGTGTGTGTGTGTGTGTGTGTGTGTGTGTGTGTGTGTGTGTGTGTGTGTCAGAGGTGCAAAGTCCAGTCAGCTGATTCCCTCATACTTCTCCTGGTTGAAAAACTGATAATTAGCAAATCCAGGTGATCAGAACAATTGATTAGGACTTCTACTTTATGAACCTGGACTTCCTCTGGTGTGTTGGTGTGTGTGTGTGTGGTGTGTGTTGTGTCACTTACGTGTCCTCATCATCTGATCGAGGCTCCAGACGCTCTTCATCATCACACTCTTCCTCTGTCAGATGCTTCTCATCTGATGACATCAGTGACTCTGTGTGAACAACACACACGTGACATCACTGAACGCATCATCACTCGCAGTGGTTGCTCATGTGTGGTGAGATCAGTGTGTTTGAGTTTCAGTGAAGCGCTTTTACCCGTGAGCTGTGCTTGAGCGAGCGCGTTCAGGAGCGTCTCCGGCAAACGCTTCGTCCAGTGCTTTCTGTGTCCTTCCTCCTGCTCTGAATCTACCACACACACACACAAAACCACACACACACATAAACCAGCAGATCATGAGCTGGATCAACATTCAGCTGGATGTGTGTGTGTGTGGGTTGGTTTATGTGATTTATGAGGACACAAATTTGTACAATGACATGTGTATTACACTGGTATTACAACTTACAGTATAGGTGGTTTATGAGGACATTTCAAAAGTCCTCATAATTCAAATAGCTTAAAAAACAATGTTTTATTAATAATGTAAAAATGCAGCATGTCTCCTGTGATGGGTAGGTTTAGGATCAGGGGCAGTGTAGGGGGATAGAATATACAGTTTGTCCAGTATAAAAACCATTACGCCTATGGAGAGTCCTCATAATGCTGTTGCACCAACATGTGTGTGTGTGTGTGTGTGTGTCACCTGTCTGAGCGTCACTGTTACTCTCTGTCGTCACATCCATGCGCTCGAGAGCGTTCAGTAAAGTGTCAGTGGCGTCTCGACACCATCCAGCTCTCTTCTTCTGCTCTTCCTCTGAGCCGTGTGGACCGTTGTGGATGTTTTCTCCACGCTCAAGCGTCAGTGTGTCGTTCAGGGTCTTGTCCTGTCACACACACAACACACACACACACAACATTTATATCCTGCCTGATCAATATTAGTCTACATTCACACCATTGCAAAAGAAGACATCACGGTAAAGTAACATAACGCATTAATTTCTATAAAAAGTAACAAAGTAACGTAATTAGTTACTTGTTTAAAGGTAAAGTTATATTGTAACAGAAAAGTAAGAATCCTCAACACTGATCTGAGTGTGTGAGTCAGTTCACCTCTTCCTCCTCAGTCTTCATCTCTGTGTGCTCTTCATCACTCAGCTTGATCTCGAACATGATTCCTCTCTGAAACACATGCGTGTCGGAGCGCTCAAACATGAGTGTGTGTCTGTCATCATGTGTTTGTTGTGTGTGTGTGTGTGTGTGTGTGTGTGTGTGTTTATACCTGCTGCTCTTTCGCACGTGTGTGTGTGTCTCTGTTCTTCCTCAGTAAGTCTGTTCCTCTGTCCTGAGAACATCATCACACTCATCATCAGTTCATCACATCCGCAGCGTTACAGCATCAAATGTCTTTACTGTCACTTTTGATCAATTTACTGCGTCCTTTCTGAAGAAAAGTATTCATTTTTTTTTCTTTTTTTTTTCGTATTGACCCCAAACTTTTGTACAGTAGTGTGTATAGGATGGCTTCAGGGTGAGTAACTCATGGGCAAACACTCACGTGTCATTCCTCAACGTCCAGAACAATAACACGTACCTCGACCTCTGCTCTCACTCTCATCTCTCTGACATCATGATGATACTGCTCTCTGATTCGCTGGAGCTGCTTCAGGTACTCCTGCAACACACACACACACACACACTCAGCACACTGAGGTTTGTCATCAACATCATGAAAAGGAGTGTGGCGATAGTGACCTCCTGTCCCTGCAGTTTCCCGCTCTGAGACGGTTTTCTCCATGATGCTCTTGTGCGATGGGCGGCTGACAGTCTTCAGTTGCGGTGGACGGTACTGAGACCCTGAACACCAGAAATAATCAATGATTTCAGTCTACATCAGATCTGTTCAATATTACTGAAATACATCATTATAAGATTTAAGATACAGCTGAAAATTACAACACACACATTTAAACTGCAGATGTAAAATAGCCTATGGCTAACTCTAGTAGAATGCATCAAATGGCAACATTATGCTTGAAATTGTACATGGTCCTAATAAATGAAATACAAGAAATAAATGAAAACAAGATGTTATGAAAGCAAAATAAGCCACAGATAAATTTTTAAAAGATAATTTTATCTCAAAATGATGAGTTTACATATTTACACAATTCTGACTTATTGTTTATTGAAACTGTATAACACGAATTCTGACTTTATACAGCCACAATTGTAGGAGAAATAAAATCTGAATTGTGGTAAAAGTCGCAATCCTTTTTAATTTTATTCTGTCGGAATGAGAACTGGTTCATATGATGAGTGCAACAGCACCAGTGTGTGAAACAGTGTTACGTGTATGTGAGATGTGTTCAGTGATGAGTGCACGAGCACCAGTGTGTGAGAAAGCATGTTTAGTGTGTAGTGAATGAGAACTGTGTTCAGTGATGAGTGCACGAGCACCAGTGTGTGAGAAAGCAGTGTTTAGTGTGTAGTGAATGAGAACTGTGTTCAGTGATGAGTGCACGAGCCACAGTGTGAGAAAGCAGTGTTTAGTGTGTGGAATGAGAATGTTTCTGATGAGTGACACACATGTGTTGAAAGCAGTGTTTAGTGGTAGTGAATGAGAACTGTGTCAGTGATGAGTGCACGAGCACCAGTGTTGTGAAAGCAGTGTTTAGTGTGTAGTGAATGAGAACTGTGTTCAGTGATGAGTGCACGAGCACCAGTGTGTGGAAAGCAGTGTTTAGTGTGTAGTGAATGAGAACTGTGTTCAGTGATGAGTGCACGAGCACCAGTGTGTGTGAAAGCAGTGTTTAGTGTGTAGTGAATGAGAACTGTGTTCAGTGATGAGTGCACGAGCACCAGTGTGTGTGAAAGCAGTGTTTAGTGTGTAGTGAATGAGAACTGTGTCAGTGATGAGTGCACGAGCACCAGTGTGTGGAAAGCAGTGTTTAGTGTGTAGTGATGAGAACTGTGTTCAGTGATGAGTGCACGAGCACCAGTGTGTGTGAAAGCAGTGTTTAGTGTGTAGTGAATGAGAACTGTGTCAGTGATGAGTGCACGAGCACCAGTGTGTGTGAAAGCAGTGTTTAGTGTGTAGTGAATGAGAACTGTGTTCAGTGATGAGTGCACGAGCACCAGTGTGTGGAAAGCATGTTTAGTGTGTAGTGAATGAGAACTGTGTTCAGTGATGAGTGCACGAGCACCAGTGTGTTGAAAGCAGTGTTTAGTGTGTAGTGAATGAGAACTGTGCTCAGTGATGAGTGCACGAGCACCAGTGTGTGAGAAAGCAGTGTTTAGTGTGTAGTGAATGAGAACTGTGCTCAGTGATGAGTGCACGAGCACCAGTGTGTGTGAAAGCAGTGTTTAGTGTGTAGTGAATGAGAACTGTGTTCAGTGATGAGTGCACGAGCACCAGTGTGTGAGAAAGCAGTGTTTAGTGTGTAGTGAATGAGAACTGTGTTCAGTGATGAGTGCACGAGCACCAGTGTGTGAGAAAGCAGTGTTTAGTGTGTAGTGAATGAGAACTGTGTTCAGTGATGAGTGCACGAGCACCAGTGTGTGTGAAAGCAGTGTTTAGTGTGTAGTGAATGAGAACTGTGTTCAGTGATGAGTGCACGAGCACCAGTGTGTGGAAAGCAGTGTTTAGTGTGTAGTGAATGAGAACTGTGTTCAGTGATGAGTGCACGAGCACCAGTGTGTGTGAAAGCAGTGTTTAGTGTGTAGTGAATGAGAACTGTGTTCAGTGATGAGTGCACGAGACCAGTGTGTGTGAAAGCAGTGTTTAGTGTGTAGTGAATGAGAACTGTGTTCAGTGATGAGTGCACGAGCACCAGTGTGTGTGAAAGCGTGTTTAGTGTGTAGTGAATGAGAACTGTGTTCAGTGATGAGTGCACGAGCACCATGTGTGTGAAAAGAGTGTTTAGTGTTTGTAAGGTGATGAGAACTGTGTTAGTGATGAGATGCAGTGAGCACCAGTGTGTGTGAAAGCAGTGTTTATGTGTAAGTGAATGAGAACTGTGTTCAGTGATGAGTGCACGAGCACCAGTGTGTGGAAAGCGTGTTTAGTGTGTAGTGAATGAGAACTGTGTTCAGTGATGAGTGCACGAGCACCAGTGTGTGGAAAGCAGTGTTTAGTGTGTAGTGAATGAGAACTGTGTTCAGTGATGATGCACGAGCACCGTGTGTGAGAAAGCAGTGTTTAGTGTGTAGTGAATGAGAACTGTGTTCGTGTGAGTGCACGACACCAGTGTTGTGAAAGCAGTGTTTAGTGTGTAGTGAATGAGAACTGTGTTCAGTGATGAGTGCACGAGCACCAGTGTGTGGAAAGCAGTGTTTAGTGTGTAGTGAATGAGAACTGTGTTCAGTGATGAGTGCACGAGCACCAGTGTGTGTGAAAGCAGTGTTTGTGTGTAGTGATGAGAACTGTGTTCAGTGATGAGTGCACGAGCACAGTGTGTGGAAAGCATGTTAGTGTGTAGTAATGAGAACTGTGTTCAGTGATGATGCACGAGCACCAGTGTGTGGAAAGCAGTGTTTAGTGTGTAGTGAATGAGAATGTGTTCATGAGAGTGCACGAGCACATTGTGTTGAAAGCAGTGTTTAGTGTTAGTGAATGGAATGTCAGTGTGTGGAAAGCAGTGTTAGTGTGTAGTGAATGAGAACTGTGTTCAGTGATGAGTGCACGACACAGTGTGTGTGAAAGCAGTGTTTAGTGTGTAGTGAATGAGAACTGTGTTCAGTGATGAGTGCACGAGCACCAGTGTGTGGAAAGCGTGTTTAGTGTGTAGTGAATGAAACGTGTTCAGTGATGAGTGCACGAGCACCAGTGTGTGGAAAGCAGTGTTTAGTGTGTAGTGAATGAGAACTGTGTTCAGTGATGAGTGCACGAGCACATGTGTGGAAAGCAGTGTTTGTGTGTAGTGAATGAGAACTTGTTCAGTGATGATGCACGAGCACCAGTGTGTGGAAAGCGTGTTTATGTTATGAATGAGAACTGGTTCAGTGATGAGTGCACGAGCACCAGTGTGTGAAAGCAGTGTTTAGTTGTAGTGAATGAGAACTGTGTTCAGTGATGAGTGCACGAGCACCAGTGTGTGGAAAGAGTGTTTAGTGTGTATGAATGAGAACTGTGTTCAGTGATGAGTGCACGAGCACCAGTGGTGGAAAGCAGTGTTTAGTGTGTATGAATGAAACTGTGTTCAGTGATGAGTGCACGAGCACCAGTGTGTGTGAAAGCAGTGTTTAGTGTGTAGTGAATAGACTGGTCAGTGATGAGTGCACGAGCACAGTGTGTGTGAAAGCAGTGTTTAGTGTGTAGTGAATGAGAACTGTGTTCAGTGATGAGTGCACGAGCACCAGTGTGTGGAAAGCAGTGTTTAGTGTGTAGTGAATGAGAACTGTGTTCAGTGATGAGTGCACGAGCACCAGTGTGTGAAAGCAGTGTTTAGTGTGTAGTGAATGAGACTGTGTTCAGTGATGATGCACGAGCACCAGTGTGTGTGAAAGCAGTGTTAGTGTGTAGTGAATGAGAACTGTGTTCAGTGATGAGTGCACGAGCACCAGTGTGTGGAAAGCAGTGTTTAGTGTGTAGTGAATGAGAACTGTGTTCAGTGATGAGTGCACGAGCACCAGTGTGTGTGAAAGCGTGTTTAGTGTGTAGTGAATGAGAACTGTGTTCAGTGATGAGTGCACGAGCACCAGTGTGTGTGAAAGCAGTGTTTAGTGTGTAGTGAATGAGAACTGTGTTCAGTGATGAGTGCACGAGCACCAGTTGTGTGAAAGCAGTGTTTAGTGTGTAGTGAATGAGAACTGTGTTCAGTGATGAGTGCACGAGCACCAGTGTGTGTGAAAGCAGTGTTTAGTGTGTAGTGAATGAGAACTGTGTTCAGTGATGAGTGCACGAGCACCAGTGTGTGAGAAAGCAGTGTTTAGTGTGTAGTGAATGAGAACTGTGTTCAGTGATGAGTGCACGAGCACCAGTGTGTGGAAAGCAGTGTTTAGTGTGTAGTGAATGAGAACTGTGTTCAGTGATGAGTGCACGAGCACCAGTGTGTGTGAAAGCAGTGTTTAGTGTGTAGTGAATGAGAACTGTGTTCAGTGATGAGTGCACGAGCACCAGTGGTGTGAAAAGCAGTGTTTAGTGTGTAGTGAATGAGAACTGTGTTCAGTGATGAGTGCACGGCACCAGTGTGTGTGAAAGCAGTGTTTAGTGTGTAGTGAATGAGAACTGTGTTCAGTGATGAGTGCACGAGCACCAGTGTGTGTGAAAGCATGTTTAGTGTGAGTGAATGAGAACTGTGTTCAGTGATGAGTGCACGACACATTGTGTGAAAGCAGTGTTAGTGTGTAGTGAATGAGAACTGTGTTCAGTGATGAGTGCACGAGCACCAGTGTGTGGAAAGCGTGTTTAGTGTTAGTGAATGAGAACTGGTTCAGTGATGAGTGCACGAGCACAGTGTGTGTGAAGCAGTGTTTAGTGTGTAGTGAATGAGAACTGTGTTCAGTGATGAGTGCACGAGCACCAGTGTGTGGAAAGCAGTGTTTAGTGTGTAGTGAATGGACTGTGTAGTGATGAGTGACGAGCACTGTGTGTAGCAGTGTTTGTATGATGAGAACTGTGTTCAGTGATGAGTGCACGAGCACCAGTGTGTGGAAAGCAGTGTTTAGTGGTAGTGAATGAGAACTGTGTTCAGTGATGAGTGCACGAGCACCAGGTGTGGAAAGCAGTGTTTAGTGTGTAGTGAATGAGAACTGTGTTCATGGATGAGTGCACGAGCACCATGTGTGTGAAAGCAGTGTTTAGTGTGTAGTGAATGAGAACGTGTTCAGTGATGAGTGCACGAGCACCAGTGTGTGGAAAGCAGTGTTTAGTGTGTAGTGAATGAGAACTGTGTTCAGTGATGAGTGCACGAGCACCAGTGTGTGGAAGCATGTTTAGTGTGTATGAATGAAACTGTGTTCATATGATGCACACACCAGTGTGTGGAAGCTGTTTAGTGGTAGGAATGAGAACGTGTTCATGATGAGTGCACAGCACCATGTGTGAAGCTTTTAGTGTGAGAATGACTGTGTTCAGTGATGAGTGCACGAGCACCATGTGTGAAGCAGTGTTTAGTGTGTATGAATGAGAACTGGTCAGTGATGAGTCACGAGCACCAGGTGTGTGAAAGCATGTTAGTGGTAGTGAATGAGAACTGTGTTCAGTGATGAGTGCACGAGCACCAGTGTGTGGAAAGCAGTGTTTAGTGTGTATGAATGAGAACTGTGTTCAGTGATGATGCACGAGCACCATGTGTGGAAAGCAGTGTTTATTGTAGGAATGAGAACTGTGTTCAGTGATGATGCACGAGCACCAGTGTGTGGAAAGCATGTTAGTGTGAGTGAATGAGAACGTGTCAGTGATGATGCACGCATGCACACAGTGGAGCAGTTGGTGAGAACGTGTCGATGCCGACACGTGTGAAAAGTTTATGAGGATGAAACTCATGAATCACGACACGGAAAGAGTTAGTGTGTGAAGACTTGTCATGTGATGCACGGACATGTGTGAAGCAGTGTAGTATGAATAAACTGGTCATGAAGGCCAGCCCATGTGGAAACAGGTAGTGTAGAACTGGTCTGATAGTGCAGACCGTGGAAGCGTTAGTGTAGAATGAGACTGTGTCAGGATGATGCACGAGCACATGTGTGAATTTAGTTGTATGAATGAGAACTGTTTCAGTTGATGCACGCACAGTGTGGGAAGCAGTTAGTGAAGAAGAATTAGTGGGGTAAGTGAGCTGTTGTGTGAATGAGAACTTGTTCATGATGCACGAGCACCGTGTGTGGAAGCTTTATGTGTATATAGAACTGTTTCAGGATGAGCACAGCACAGTGTGAAAGATTATTAGAGAAACTGTGTTCATGATGATCCAGCACGTGTGGAAGCATGTTAGTTTATAGAACTGTTCATGAATGCACAGCACAGTGTTGTGAAAAATGTAGTATAATGAAACGTGTTCAGTGATGAGTGCACGAGCACAGTGTGTGTGAAGCATGTTATGTGTTGATGAGAACTGTGTTCATGATGATGCACGAGCACCGTGTGTGGAAAGCGGTTTAGTGTGTGTGATGAGAACTGTCAGTGATGAGTGCACGAGCACCAGTGGTGTGAAGCAGTTTAGTGTGTAGTGAATGAGAACTGTGTCAGTGATGATGCACAGCACCAGTGTTGAAGCAGTGTTTATGTGTAGTGAATGAGAACTGTTTCATGATGATGCACGAGCACCAGTGTGGAAAGCAGTTTAGTGTGTAGTGAATGAAACTGTTTCAGTGATAGTCACGAGCACAGTGTGTGAAAGCGTGTTTATTGTAGATGAGAACGTGTCATGATGAGTGCACAGCACCAGTGTGTGAAGCAGTGTTTAGTGTGTATAATGAGAACTGTGTTCATGATGATGCCAGCACCAGTGTGTGAGAAAGCGTGTTAGTGTGTATGAAGAGAATGGTCAGTGAGAGTGACAGCACGTGTGGAGCTGATGGTGTACTGTCGAGATAAGCATTGAAAGCAGTTTAGTGTGTAGTGAATGAGAACTGTGTTCATGATGATGCACAGCACAGTGTGTGTGAAAGCATGTTTAGTGTGTAGTGATAGAACTGGTCAGTGATGAGTGCACAGCAAGTGTGTGGAAAGCAGTTTTATTGTATGAATGAGAACTGTGTTCATGATGAGTGCACGACACAGTGTGTGAAAGCATGTTTAGTGTGTAGTGAATGAACTGGTTCAGTGATGAGTGCACGAGCACCATGGTGAAGCGTGTTAGTGTAGAATGAAACTGTGTTCAGTGATGAGTGCACGAGCACCATGTGTGGAAACAGTGTTATGTTAGTGAATGAAACTGTGTTCAGTATGAGTGCACGAGCACATGTGTGAGAAAGCATGTTTAGTGTGTAGTGAATGAGAACTGTGTTCAGTGATGATGCACGCACCATGTGTGTGAAAGCAGTGTTTAGTGTAGTGAATGAGAACTGTGTTCAGTGATGAGTGCACGAGCACCAGTGTGTGAGAAAGCAGTGTTTAGTGTGTAGTGAATGAGACCTGTGTTCAGTGATGAGTGCACGAGCACCAGTGTTGTGAGAAAGCAGTGTTTAGTGTGTAGTGAATGAGAACTGTGTTCAGTGATGAGTGCACGAGCACCAGTGTGTGAGAAAGCAGTGTTTAGTGTGTAGTGAATGAGAACTGTGTTCAGTGATGAGTGCACGAGCACCAGTGTGTGAGAAAGCAGTGTTTAGTGTGTAGTGAATGAGACTGTGTTCAGTGATGAGTGCACGAGCACCAGTGTGTGAAAGCAGTGTTTAGTGTGTAGTGAATGAGAACTGTGTTCAGTGATGAGTGCACGAGCACAGTGTGTGTGAAACCAGTGTTTAGTGTGTAGTGAATGAGAACTGTGTTCAGTGATGAGTGCACGAGCACCAGTGTGTGTGAAAGCCGTGTTTAGTGTGTAGTGAATGAGAACTGTGTTCAGTGATGAGTGCACGAGCACCAGTGTGTGGAAAGCAGTGTTTAGTGTGTAGTGAATGAGAACTGTGTTCAGTGATGAGTGCACGAGCACCAGTGTGTGAGAAAGCAGTGTTTAGTGTGTAGTGAATGAGAACTGTGCTCAGTGATGAGTGCACGAGCACCAGTGTGTGGAAAGCAGTGTTTAGTGTGTAGTGAATGAGAACTGTGTTCAGTGATGAGTGCACGAGCACCAGTGTGTGAGAAAGCAGTGTTTAGTGTGTAGTGAATGAGAACTGTGTTCAGTGACACTCACCAGCTGTTTCTGAGCTCTGAGTTTATACTGATGGGCTTCACGTCTCCTCTGAAGATACTCGTCTCTCGCCCTCGCGACACTGACACACACACCACACACACACACACACACACACACACACAACACACACAACACAACACACACAACACCACACACACACACACACACACAACACACACACAACACACACACACACACACACACACACACACCACAACACACACACACACACACACACACACACACACACAGGTCACAGTAAGGCCACAGAGGAATCGATAAGAGCTCCAGTGGTTTCGAGTGTCTCACAGTTTGTAGGGCTCCAGTGTGTGTGTATCGTGATCCTCCACGAGTTCCTGGCGCTCGATTGGCCCGTTCCACCGGCGCTCATGATCAACACAAGGTTTAAACGCAATTGGGTTTTCAAACACAGCAGGAAATCGAGGCTTTATTTGCTGAGAGACGGAGGAGAGAGACAAAAACATTGATTTGATTAATTCAGTATATCTTTTCATGTATTTATGTATTTATATTCATATATCATTTATCTTAAAGGGCTCCTGTTCTGCTTTTCTGCATGTTCATCTGTTTTTAGTGTGTAATGTTTCTGTTTGAGCATGAAAAAGTCCCTCCAGTGGGAGTTATTCTCTATATCAGTGTTTCTGAACTCCTGAAACGCCTCTATTGTAGTCTTGAGTTTCTTCCGGGAAACGAACACAATATTCCTCATTTAAATAATTAATACGCAGAATAAAGGGGCGGGGCCTGGGTGAGTTAGTTAGTAGTGTGTTAAACTGGCAGTTATGGTAAGGGGTGGGACATTTCCCAAACACACTCGAAGCGCTCGACCAATCACAACACACTGATCCAGATGACCAATCAGAGCACAGTGTGCTTTTCAGGAGGAGGGGCTTCATAGAGACAGGAAGTAAACAGAGCGTTACTGACAGACTGGGAAGAGAGGAGCCGCAACAATGGAGAATATGAGGAAAATAATGTGTTTTTTTAATATTGAATTATGAAAACCTATTTTAGTAGAGCCTGAAAACAAACTCAAGACTATATAAATGGGTACAATAGGTTCCCTTTGAGGTGCCGTCACATGACTCACAGCACTAGTGATGTGAAGCTCAAAGATCAAACAATGTCTTTATATGAACTCACTTGTGCTTTGGCTCTGTTGCGTCTCTGCTCGGGTCTCTGCTCGGGTCTCTGCTCGGGTCTCTGCTCGGGTCTCTGCTCGGGTCTCTGCTCGGCTCTCGTCGGGTCTTGCTCGCCTCTGCTCGGTCTCTGCTCGAGTCATTGCCGGTTACATGCTGGCTTCTGCCGGTCTGCTACGGTCTCAGCGGCCTCAGGTCTCATGCTGTCTGCTGTCGGCTTGCTGGCTCTTGTGGTCTTGCTGGGTTGTGCCTGTTGATGACGGAGTTCAGGACAGGTTTATATCCCACCATCTTTACAAAGCAGAAAAATTCCAGATAAATCAGAAACTTTCACACGATACTTTCGAACACAGATCACACATCTGCTCATTTACTTATTTTGTGCCTCACACACACACACACACACACACACACACACACACACACACACACACACACACACACTCTCTTTCTCTCTCCCACCACCACCCTAGTCTCCTCTCACACACACACCACACACCCCACACACCACGACCACACACACTATCTCTCGCCCACCGCACGCACGCACGCACGCACGCACGCACGCACGCACGCACGCACGCACGCAGCACGCACGCACGCACGCACGCACCACGCACACGCACCACCACGCTCGCGCCTCCCCCCACACACACACACACACACACACACATCCTCCTCTTCTTCACCACACACACACACACACACACCACACACACACACACACACACACACACACACACACCTGTGTTGTTTGTGGCTTTAGGTGCCGCTGGTGTGTGTCCGTGAAGAACTGTGTGACTAAACTCCTCCTCCAGCAACTGACATGAAATGGAAAAGAAAGTGCAGCTTTATATCACTTTTCATATTTTAAAAAGTTTTAGTAAATCTGTAGGTGAATATTGCAGTTCATGTATTGTTATATTGGTGCATATAAATAAAATTTATATAAGTATATATATATATATATAAGTATATATATATATATATATATATATATATATATATATATATATATATATATATATATATATATATATATATATATATTAAATATTTCATGTTTAATTTTTTTTATTGTTTCGAATCGTCATATATATATGACGATTCAAAACAATAAATAAATAAAAATATTAAACATGAAATATTTAATAATTAATAGAAACGATTAATGAAAAAAAAAATTATTAATGAAAAAACTATTAAATATGAAATATTGGTGTATATAAATAAAATGATTAAATATGAAATGTTTAATGATTAATTGAAATGATAATATAAATAGGATTACATATGAAATATTGGTAAATATAAATGAAAATGAGTACATATGATTAATTGAAATGACTAATGAAAAAAATAAAATAAATATTGATGCATATAAATGATTAAATATGATTCTTCCTTGAGTTCAAAACATGCCTTGATTATTTGACCCAGATTTTACTGTATTTTATTGAATGTTGTCATAAGGAAGATAAATATTGAGATGTTTATATTTAGCTGGATCATCAAACCCAAGTGTTTTTAGCTTTAATAAACTCAATTCACATTTATTCGTATAGCGTTTTTCACAATACACACCATTTAAAAGCAGCTTTACAGAAAATGCATGAGTCCACGTTATAGTTTATAGTATCTGTTATCAGAGGTACAAAATCACAGTCAGCTAAAAATGTATTCATTTAAACAATTCAATGCAGAAACATTGAAGTAATGAATACTTGTTTTTTAACAAATGATGATGACATTTAGAAGATCCCGCATTGGTGGATGTCGATTCAGAGTTGTGTAAAGGGTCAGGTGACGTCATACCTGTGTGTCGAGGTGTCTGCTGATCTGAGCCTGCAGTAATGGTCTTCTGAGGAGTGTGTTCACTGACGGCCGGTCTCGAGGACTGATCTTGAACAGCTGGGTCAGCACGAGTCGAAGTTCATTACTGTATCGCTGAGACACTGGAGTATAGCGCCCCTACAGATCCTCAACACCAGCTGCTTTAAATTACTGCCCTCGAACTGTGGGACACACACACACACACACACACACACACACACACACACACAGGACTGTATGCCATGACAAATTCTGCAACCAACTGATTTTAATCATTAAAGCTCATCCACACATCACTATCTATGAGTACATGAGTATGCTATTGAGATACTTATAGTCAAAACACTTTACAATAAGGTCAATTAGTTAAAGGTGCTATATGTATTTTTTAGCGGCCTCTAGCGGTGATGTTTCAGATTGCAACAAGAGCGCTCGTGCTCGTGTGCGTGTATGTGCTCGATCTCAAGACTTTCAACGCAACGGCGAAAGCATCACACACAGGGTTGCCAGGTCTGCACAAAAAAACCAGCCCACTTGCTCATCAAAACTAACCCAATCACGGCCAAAAATAGTCAAATAGCGTTCCTGGGTGTTTCCCCAATAACAATCATGTTCCAGTGGGTAAAACAATCGCGTCAACCATGCACTACACAAACAACCCGCGGAAACAGTGCAGGCATACGGACCTGGCAACACTGACATGCTGGAAACTCATGTAAACTCCCACTGCAACGTTACAATAATAGGCTACTTTTATCAGCTTCAACTAATGCTCCGCTCGTACCATGATAACGTGACACTGACTGCATTTAGCCGACATGTGGTGTTATCTAGCATAAGGCATTTCACTAACTATTCGTGTATCTTTCACAATCAGCAATGTCAACATAGGTGAGTGTATAATATGATAACTGTCACGACCGGCTCAAAGCCGTGACAAATAAGTGGAGGACATAGTGAAGTTGGTAAGGTTGTACGTGTATTTATTAACATAAATAGAAAAATATATATAACAGGAAATCAATTATAAGACAACTGCTATTTCTGTCTGACAAACGATGTTAAATAGTCAGACAGAACTAAGATCAAATCATAACAAAGGAAAACAAAACAAACCCAACACAAAAAGCTACGGGAGCAACAGCTCTCGCAAAAGTCTTGCAGCTCTGAAGGTCTCGAGGCTACCCAACATTCTCAAAGCCTAAGCTTATATACAGGTGTATATTGTGTGATCCCACACAGGTGTACATCATTCTCTTGATGGGTTCCCCCAGCCACACCCACTGGTCGACAACAGCGGGAACAACTGGAGACCCGTCACATAACGAAAACGGTGAACTACAGTAAGACAGTAGGAAGTAGCATTACTGTACTGAACGTGTCTGGAAATGTTTATTATATACAATATGATAGTAGCGGGATGAGTGACGTTAGACAGCAGATCTAGTACATAAAATAAGTTACATCCTAAAGCACCTAGTTTTGTTATCCTGGAACAGTCTTTTGTATTCATTTCATGTCTCATGTAGTTTACCTTGCTATTTCATTAGAGTTTACTAATAACTCAAAGCTCTGCCGATGTTGATCCGTGTTTTCGTCCTTGAGTCGATCAGATTCACGTTTGGCCTGACGAGCTTCAGCAGATAAAACTGTGTTTTGTTTTTTATATTTGTGGAGTTGTGTTGTGTGTTGCTGGAGCTGAGTGTGTGTGTGCTGGAGTGTGTGTGGTGTGTGTGTTGTGTTGGAGTGTGTGTGTGCTGTGGTGCTGTGGGAGTGTGTGTTGTGCTGGAGTGTTGTGTTGTTGTGGAGTGGTGTTGTGTTGGAGTGTGTGTTGTGCTGGGAGTGTGTGTTTGTGCTTGGAGTGTGTGTTGTGCTGGAGTGTGTGTTGTGCTGGAGTGTGTGTGTGTGCTGGAGTGTGTGTTGTGCTGGAGTGTGTGTTGTGCTGGAGTGTGTGTTGTGCTGGAGGTGTGTTGTGCTGGAGTGTGTGTTGTGCTGGAGTGTGTGTTGTGCTGGAGTGTGTGTTGTGTTGGAGTGTGTGTTGTGCTGGAGTGTGTGTTGTGTTGGAGTGTGTGTTTGTGCTGGAGTGTGTGTGTTGTGTGCGAGTGTGTGTTGTGTGGAGTGTGTGTTGTGTCTGGAGTGTGTTTGTGTTGATGTGGTGTGTTGTGCTGGATGTGTGTGTTGTGTTGGAGTGTGTGTTGTGTCTGGTATTGTTGTGCTGGAGTGTGTGTTGTGCTGAGTGTTGTGTTGTGCTGAGTTGTGATGTGCGGTGTTGTTGTCTGGAGTGTGTGTTGTGTGAGTGTGTGTGTTGGAGTGTGTGTTGTGTGGAGTGTGTGTTTGTGTGGGGTGTGTGTGGAGTGTTGTTGTGTTGGAGTGTTGTTTGTGTGGAGTGTGTGTTTGTGCTGGAGTGTGTGTGTTGTTGGAGTGTGTGGTTGTTTGCTGGAGTGTGTGTGTTGTGCTGGAGTGTGTGTTGTGCTGGAGTGTGTGTTGTGTGTGAGTGTGTGTTGTGCTGGAGTGTGTGTTGTGCTGGAGGTGTTGTGGTTGTGTGTGCTGAGTTGTGGATGTTGTGGTTTGTGGCTGGAGTGTGTTGTGCTGGAGTGTGTGTTGTGCTGGATGTGTGTTGTGTGAGTGTTGTTGTGTGGATGTGTGTGTTGTGCTGGAGGTGTGTGTGTTGTTTGTGAGTGTGTGTTGTGTGGAGTGTGTGTTGTGCTGGAGTTTTGTGTGTTGTTGTTGTTGGAGTGTGTGTTGTGTGGTGTTGTGTGCTGGAGTGTGTGTTGTGCTGGAGTGTGTTTGTGCTGGGTGTGTGTGTTGGAGTGTGTTTTGCTGGAGTGTGTTGTTGGGTGTGTTGTGCGGAGTGTGTGTGTTGTGGTTGTTGGAGTGTGTGTTGTGCTGGAGTGTGTGTTGTGCTGGATTTGTGTGTTGTGTGTTGGGAGTGTGTGTTGTGCTGGAGTGTGTGTTGTGCTGGAGTGTGTGTTGTGTGGAGTGTGTGTTGTGCTGGAGTGTGTGTGTGGGTTGGTGTGTGAGTGTGTGTTGTGCTGGAGTGTGGTGTGTGGAGTGTGGTTGTGCTGGAGTGTGTGTTGTGCTGGAGTGTGTGTTGTGTGGAGTGTGTGTTGTGCTGGAGTGTGTGTTGTGTGGAGTGTGTGTTGTGTGGAGTGTGTGTGTGTGTGGTTGTGTGGTGTGTGTGTGCTGGAGTGTGTGTTGTGCTGGAGTGTGTGTTGTGCTGGAGTGTGTGTTTTGTGCTGGAGTGTGTGTTGTGCTGGAGTGTGTGTTGTGTGGAGTGTGTGTTGTGTGGGTGTGGTGTTGTGTTGAGTGTGTGTTGTGCTGGAGTGTGTGTGTTGTGTGGTGGAGTGTGTGTTGTGCTGGAGTGTGTGTTTGTGCTGGAGTGTGTGTTGTGCTGGAGTGTGTGTTGTGCTGGAGTGTGTGTTGTGCTGGAGTGTGTGTTGTGTGGAGGGTTGTGTGTTGTGTGGAGTGTGTGTTGTGCTGGAGTGTGTGTTGTGTGGAGTGTGTGTTGTGTGGAGTGTGTGTTGTGTGCTGGAGTGTTGTGTAGTGGTTTGTGGAGTGTGTTTGTGCTGAGGTTGTGTTGGTGAGTGTGTGTTGTGCTGGAGTGTGTGTTGTGTTGGAGTGTGTGTGTTGTGTGGAGTGTGTGTTGTGTGTGGGAGTGTGTGTTGTGTGGAGTGTGTGTTGTGCTGGAGTGTGTGTTGTGTTGGAGTGTGTGTGGTGTGTGCTGGAGTGTGGTGTGTGGAGTGTGTGTTGTGTGGAGTGTGTGTTGTGCTGGAGTGTGTGTTGTGCTGGAGTGTGTGTTGTGCTGGAGTGTGTGTTGTGCTGGAGTGTGTGTTGTGCTGGAGTGTGTGTTGTGTCTGGAGTGTGTGTTGTGTGGAGTGTGTGTTGTGCTGGAGTGTGTGTTGTGCTGAGTGTGTGTTGTGCTGGAGTGTGTGTTGTGCTGGAGTGTGTTGTGTGGATTTGGTGGAGTGTGTGTTGTGCTGGAGTGTGTGTTGTGTCTGGAGTGTGTGTTGTGCTGGAGTGTGTGTTGTGCTGGAGTGTGTGTGTTGTGCTGGAGTGTGTGTTGTGCTGGAGTGTGTGTTGTTGTGGGAGTGTGTGTTGTGCTGGAGTGTGTGTTGTGCTGGAGTGTGTGTTGTGCTGGAGTGTGTGTTGTGCTGAGTGTGTGTTGTGTGGAGTGTGTGTTGTGCTGGAGTGTGTGTTGTGCTGGAGTGTGTGTTGTGCTGGAGTGTGTGTTGTGCTGGAGTGTGTGTTGTGCTGGAGTGTGTGTTGTGCTGGAGTGTGTGTTGTGCTGAGTGTGTGTTGTGCTGGAGTGTGTGTGTTGTGCTGTGTGTGTTGTTGTTGTGCTGAGTGGTGTGTGTTGTGCTGGAGTGTGTGTGTGGCTGGGGTGGAGTTGTGTTGTGCTGGAGTGTGTGTGATTTGTGCTGGATGTGTGTGTTTGTGCTGAGTGTGTGTTGTGCTGAGTGGTGGGAGTGTGTGTTGTGCTGGAGTGGGTTGTGTGAGTTGTGGTGTGTTGGAGTGTGTGTTGTGCTGGAGTGTTGTGGGGTGGTTGCTGGAGTGTGTGTTGTGCTGGAGTGTGTGTTGTGCTGGAGTGTGTGTTGTGCTGGAGTGTGTGTTGTGCTGGAGTGTGTGTTGTGCTGGATGTGTGTTGTGCTGGTGTGTTGTGCTGGAGTGTGTGTTGTGCTGAGTGTGTGTTGTGCTGGAGTGTGTGTTGTGCTGGAGTGTGTGTTGTGCTGGAGTGTGTGTTGTGCTGGAGTGTGTGTTGTGCTGGAGTGTGTGTTGTGTGGAGTGTGTGTTGTGCTGAGTTGGTGTGTGAGTGTGTGTTGTGCTGGGATTTGTGTGTTGTGCTGGAGTGTGTGTTGTGCTGGAGTGTGTGTTGTGCTGGAGTGTGTGTTGTGCTGGAGTGTGTGTTGTGCTGGAGTGTGTGTTGTGCTGGAGTGTGTGTTGTGCTGGAGTGTGTGTTGTGCTGGAGTGTGTGTGTTGTGTCTGAAGTGTGTGTTGTGCTGGAGTGTGTGTTGTGCTGAAGTGTGTGTTGTGCTGAAGTGTGTGTTGTGCTGGAGTGTGTGTTGTGCTGGAGTGTGTGTTGTGCTGAAGTGTGTGTTGTGTTCCACATCTGATGGATTTCGCGGTAAATCCGACCCGGAGACTTCACATATAAATATGAATACTGGCCTTCAGAGGAAATAGCAAAACCCGACAAATGGATCATTGTAATGTGTGATTACAACCCCTTCACACACAGGCAATAAAAAAAGATTCATTTTAGAAGAAAAGTTACATAGAGCACCTTTAACATGTATAATAATGTATTAACTAACATGAACAATACATTTGATACTATAATATTAATAATAAAAATACAGCTGTTCATTTTTGTTCATGTTAGTTCACAGCACATTAACTAATGTTAATACAAACTTTGATTTTAATAATGTATTAGTAAATGTTGAAATTAATATCAACTAAGATTAATAAATGCTGGTTCATTCTTAGTTCATGTTAACTAATGAACCTTATTGTAAAGTGTTACCATTCTAGGTTTTATTACTATTTTTAAACAGTTTTATTTGTATATTTTTCATTTTAATTGTAGGTAAAGTTTAAGGTTTTTTGATAGTTAAAAATCATGTCTATTTTTTTTTTTTTTTTTATTTAAGTACATCAAGCTAAACTAAATTAAAATTTGACATTTTTTCCTTGGAAAATAACTACATATTTTCCTACATACATTCTTTTATATATATATATATATATATATATATATATATATATATATATATATATATATATATATATATATATATACAGTACATTTGTTCCAATTAATATTTATTTTATTTTCAGTAACAAAAATGTGTGCTTTTTAATGGTTTTAGTTATCTATAACAACCCTGAGCAGCAGGTAATGTGTACAAGAACAACTTCATGATAATATTTCACCCCAAAATCAAAAGAAAATTATATTTTACATCCAAATGTTTTTTTGATTTGACTATTTTAGACTATAAATACACTCTGCACTGTAACATTATTTTCACACGTTCACACAAACTCAATTGAGAATTTGTCAAACAACTTACAACCATTCTAAAATATGTGATAATAAACCCATAAGACTTTTGTTTATCTTTGAGACACATTTTTAATGAAATCTGAGAGATTTCTGTCTCTCCTTTGACAGTCTGTTCACCAAAACTCTGATGCTTCAAAACATTCATAAAGACATCATAAAATAAATCCATATGAATGGAACGCTGTTGCTCCTCGTGTGTCGGGCAAAAATGAACTAAATTATTTTTTTTATTTCAATGAAATTAAAGTACAATATTTTAGTTTGATAATGTTTTTTATTTAATATTTTGTATTTTTAAGGGATTTTATGGTACTAAATACTATTTACGCTGTATTTATAATCCATTTATTCACTTTTTGAGCCTAGACCTGAAAGTTTTATTTCCAACTTAAACTGTGGTAAATCTTGAATGCTTTAAAGTTCGGTCTCTTTTCAAAGATGACACTTGGCAGATTATTGCTGAAGTGAAATAAGTTTTAAAAAGTGAACTTAAAAAAAGTTACAGAATTTTACATTTATTATTATGAAAAATGTGCAAAAATACTATTTTCAATTTTTTTATGAAATATATATTGTCAAAAACACGGTTTACTCTAAAACTGTAAATCTAAACAAGTTGTGTTAAAAATTTGAGGTTGACATCTCAAAAAATGAGCTTTCATTAAGATTTTTTTGGCCGCAATACCAAACGCTTCCACTAGATACAATTCAAAGTGTGCCAGTCTCTTCAGGACCATTTAACCTGTACGAATCATGTCCATGTTTTTGTTCACACAGCAAGTGCAAAAATCGTTACCAAGTTTCGTACCATTCCGATGAATAATAAATAAATAAAGTAAAGTTTTGACCAAAGAGCACCAGAAGGTTAATCCAATCCTCCTGAAGAGACACGGTCGCTTTATATGATAAATATTTTGAAGTAGCATAATACAAATTTGCGTGTGAGAGTTTAAAGGACATAACAAATCAGCAGCTCAGTGTAATAACGATTGAAGACTAAAATTTAATATTATTTTCAGTATTATTATACATTTTTATATATATTCATAATCACTTGTATTAAGTATTTGTGTTATTGTTTATTTGTAATCATTGTATTTGTGAATCATAGTGTTCTTGAATACATGTGTGTGAGAGAGACATGTTAAATAGAAACCATATGTTCCTAATGTAGTTTTTTTTAGTTAGTAACATATAAAACAGAGAAGAACAGAGAATGAAGACCTTTGTTTGGTCCATTGTCACTCTCTCCTATGTCTTCATATTATAATAAAATAAATAAGAGATCTGTTGGCAAAATAACAGGTGTCTGGTCCTGTGAATGAAACAACAGCATGATTTCTAAATCCACAGCGATACTCACTGGGTGTTTCAGTGTGCAGAGCTCATAGAGGACACAGCCCAGAGACCAGACGTCCCTGCAGGACACATGAGTTCACAATGACCAATCACAGAACAGCAGATGAAGATGAAGATGAAGAGCTGAACACACAGATGAAGATGAAGAGCTGAACACACAGATGAAGATGAAGAGCTGAACACACAGATGAAGATGAAGAGCTGAACACACAGATGAAGATGAAGATGAAGAGCTGAACACACAGATGCTGTACCTACGTCTTGTTGTTGTACGGTCTGTTCTCGCAGATCTCGGGAGACAGATAGTACGGCGTCCCGACACAGGTTCTGGCGAGGTCCATGGTGCTGCCCAACACACACATCAGGGGTGTAATCAGGGTTTGAAATGAACATGACGATGTATAGTGAGGCGGTTGTTATAGTGAATACCCCCCCCCCCCTGGCTGAATAAACATCATTTTTATTCATATCTTTCACATCTACTGCAGTCAGATTGACCGTGGTCACTCTTAATAACACCACTCACAATGTCTGTGCACTTGTAATGACATATCAAGGATGTTAAGAGACTAAAAGCAGGTTTAGAACTTGCCCTGTTTGCCCAGGGTGCGAATTTTAAAAAGAGGATAACACGGTGTAGGCAACACAGATTTTTGTCGTTGTTCTCTGTACTGACAGCACTCCAAATGTACAAAAAAATGAGCTCAATGTTAAAATTGACCGGAGTTCTCCTTTAACGCATCCTCTGGGCTGGCTGAGAAACAGCGCCGCGAAATGGGCAGAAAATGCATTAGGCGGCTCATTGTGCATTGTGTAAAGTGCTAAGTTCAAAACATCATAAAAAAATAATTCCACAGTAATAATTGCTCAAAATTTGGATTTCGTTAGAGGACTAGCTCTACTATAATGGCCTTATGCCAATATAATGCACCTTCTGAAGTGGCTGAGAAACAGCGCCGCGAATTGTGCAGAAAATGCAATTGAAACCAAAACTGCAACTTCTCCTTTAACTGTATTTATTGTCACATCTGTCAAATTCATGGGTGCATAACTTCAAAATGCGACAGTAAAAATGTCTAATGTTGTGCATGGTGACAGTCAAGCACAATGGGTATAAGGCCCCAGCGCAATTTTTAACGCACCCTCAAAGACAGCCGAGATATAGAGCCTACAATTCAGCCAACAATGCAATGGCTCTTCTAACTGTACTATGTCAACTTCATGGGTTCATAATTTCAAAATTATACAGTAAAAAAATCTAAAATTGGGCATGATTATATTCAAGCACAGATGCAAGGTATAAAGCATCAGTGAAACCAAATGGGCCAACAATGTGATAAATCTTCTGTGTTGTCAGATTGGATCCATAACCTTTTTTAAATATTCTGTGTTCGCATTTATGAGGAAAAAATGTTACAGACATGACAGTTCTCCGTTACGCATGTGACACGCTGGGAAAGCGGCACTAAAAGACTGTTTTAAAACTTTCAAAGGGACCTCAAACCAAAAGAACAGAGCCTTTCTTTAAAGTGAATTTGGTTTTGCATTAATTGTATCTTAAGAGGTGTTTGAACTCGCAAGTACGATGTCAGGCACTGTAATCTGCTCTGGCCCCCTTCCTGTTCGAAGGAGTGATGAGATAGTTAGTAGATTGTGTTCACTCAATGGCTGGTTGTCTAATTGGTGTCCGCAACATAATATAGAATTCATAGACAATTGGAAAAGTTTTTGGGGCAAGCCTGACCTGTTGAAAAGAGATGGTATTCATCCCACCTGGGATGGTGCTGCTCTTCTCTCTAGTAATTTGGCTCATAGTCTTAGAGATAAAACATGACAATCTGGGGCTCAGGTCAGGAAGCAGACAAACTGGCTAAACCGACCGTCTGCTAGCGGCCTCACGTCACCAAGGTCAGATAAATCTCATCACATAGAGACTCTTTCACCTAGATATCATCATATAGAGACTGTGTCTGTTCCCCGAATTTGGAAATCCAAAAAACTGCCAAACCTTTCTAAGGTTAAAAATCTAATTGATGTTCAACAAATAAAAAACAGATATAATACAGATGAGCAAACGATAAAGCTTGGGTTGCTGAATATTCGATCCCTTAATTCAAAATCGCTCATAGTTAATGATAAGATTAAAGACTATAACCTAGATGTGCTGTGTTTGACAGAAACCTGGCTAAAACCAAACGATTACATTACTTTAAATGAGTCCACTCCGCAAGATTATTGTTATAAACATGAGCCTCGTCCGAAAGGCAAAGGGGGAGGTGTTGCTGTAATTTATAGTAATATTCTGAAAACCACTAAGAAATCTAGTTTTAAATATACTTCTTTTGAAGTGTTGGTGCTTAATGTAAAAATGTATAGTGTAAACAATAAATCACGTTTGAGAATTCTGCTGACTACTGTATACAGGCCACCAGTGCACCATAAAGATTTTATCAAAGAATTTGCTGACTTTCTATCAGAATTAGTATTGGCTGCAGATAAAGTCCTAATTGTTGGTGATTTTAATATACATGTAGATAATGAAAAAGATGCATTGGGATTGGCATTTAAAGACATTATAAACTCAATTGGAGTGAGACAACACGTGTCAGAATCTACTCATTGTCGTAATCATACTCTTGATCTAATATTATCACATGGAATAGATGTTGATGGCGTTGAAATTCTGCAGCAGAGCGACGACATCTCCGATCACTATCTAGTCTCGTGTAAATTACATTTAGCCAAGGCTGCAAAGCCGACTCCATGTTATAAATATGTTAGACCTATCACTTCTGCCACTAAAGATTGCTTTATCAATAATCTTCCAAATCAGTTTCATAATCTCAGCATCCCAGATAGCTTAGAAGAACTTGATATTGCAACAGAAACTTTTAACTCTCTCTTTTCCAGCACTTTAGACACAGTTGCTCCGCTGCGCTTAAAGAAAATCAAAGAAAATAGTCCAACGCCGTGGTACAATGAGCACACCCGGGCCCTTAAGAGAGCAGCCAGAAAAATGGAGCGAAACTGGAAGAAAACAAAACTAGAGGTATTTCGGATTTCATGGAAGGAGAGCTCGATTGCTTACAGAGAGGCCTTAAAAGATGCTAGAACTAATTATTTTTCAACCCTATTAGAAGAAAATAAACATAATCCTAGGTATTTATTTGAACAAGTGACTAAACTAACGAAAAAGAAAGCTTCAAGCCCAGAAGTTTATAAGAAACACAGCAGTAATGACTTTATGAACTTCTTCACTTATAAGATTGATAATATCAGGGACAAAATTATAACTATGCAACCGTCTACTACAGTATCGCATCAGGGAGTATATTGTAGTCTCCGTGAGGAGCATTTTGATTCATTTGTTGCTATAGGAGAGGAAGAATTTTGCAAAATTGTTAATTCATCTAAATCGACAACTTGTATGCTAGACCCTATGCCGACTAAGCTACTGAAAGAGATGCTTCCAGAGGTCATAGATCCTCTTCTAGATATCATTAATTCATCTTTGTCATTAGGATACGTACCAAAAACCTTTAAGTTGGCTATGATTAAACCGCTTGTTAAAAAACCGCAACTTGATCCTACAGAATTAGTCAATTACAGGCCGATCTCGAATCTGCCTTTTCTGTCAAAGATACTAGAAAAAGCAGTATCCTCACAACTGTGTTCCTTTTTAGAAAGAAATAATATCTGCGAGGATTTTCAGTCCGGATTTAGACCGTACCATAGTACTGAGACTGCTCTCATTAAAGTCACAAATGATTTGCTCCTATCATCCGATCGTGGTTGTATCTCTCTATTAGTGTTACTTGATCTTAGTGCGGCATTTGATACTATCGACCACAACATTCTTTTAAATAGACTAGAAAACTATGTTGGCATTAGCGGAATTGCACTAGCATGGTTTAAATCATACTTATCTGACCGATATCAGTTTGTAGCAGTAAATGAAGAGATGTCTTATCGATCACAAGTTCAGTATGGCGTACCACAAGGCTCAGTACTAGGACCGCTGCTCTTCACTCTGTACATGCTACCATTAGGAGATATAATTAGGAAATATGGAATTAGCTTTCACTGTTATGCTGATGATACTCAGCTGTATATTTCTTCAAAACCTAACGAAACTTACCAATTCACAAAATTAACGGAATGCATAGCTGATATAAAAAATTGGATGACCAGTAATTTCCTATTACTAAATTCTGAAAAAACAGAGATTCTAATCATTGGACAAAAAACTTCCTCACCTAATAACCTAGAATACTGTCTAACACTTGATGGCTGCTCTGTTAAGTCTTCGACGTTAGTTAGGAACCTGGGTGTGCTCTTTGATACCAATCTTTCATTTGAAAGTCACGTGTCTAGTATTTGTAAAACCGCATTTTTCCATCTTAAAAATATATCTAAATTACGTCATATGCTCTCACTGACAAATGCGGAACAATTAGTTCATGCGTTCATGACCTCAAGGCTAGATTATTGTAATGCTCTACTGGGTGGTTGCCCTGCACGCTTATTAAACAAACTACAGCTAGTTCAAAACGCAGCCGCTAGAGTTCTTACCAGAACCAGGAAGTATGACCATATTAGCCCGGTTCTGTCAACACTGCATTGGCTGCCTATTAAACATCGTATAAATTTTAAAATATTGCTGATTACTTACAAAGCACTAAATGGTTTAGCTCCCCAGTACTTGAGCAAGCTCTTAACGCATTATAGTCCTTCACGTCTATTGCGATCTCAAAATTCTGGCCAGTTGATAATACCTAAAATATCAAAATCGACTGCTGGCGGTAGATCCTTTTCCTATTTAGCACCAAAACTTTGGAACAATCTTCCTAACACGGTCCGGGAAGCAGATACAGTCTGTCAGTTTAAATCTAGACTAAAAACACATCTCTTTGGCTTAGCATACACATAACACATTATAGATTTCTATAATTCAATGTTAGGCTGCATAGATTAGATCAGCCGGAACCGGGAACACTTCCCATAATTCCTGATGTACTTTGTACATCATAAGAAGGATGGCGTCTACGCTAATATTAGTCTCTCTGTTTATCCCGAGGTTTACCGCAGACCGCCGGATCCAGGGCATATCCAGATCTGATGAAGGACCATCACATGGACACGACGACACGCATTATCAGGGCTGTGAAGGCCCATGGACACCTCAACACACTCATCTCCTCACCGGCCGGATGACCCAACCCAACCAGATGAACTGGATAATATCGTGAAAGTTCTGATCCCATCTGACTCCTGGCATTATGCTGCCTAACCTCATAATCATACACTGTTCATTCGTTGGCCAAAGGAGGACTGGCCCCCCGACTGAGCCTGGGTTCTCCCAAGGTTTTTTTCTCCATTCTGTCACCTGATGGAGTTTTGGTTCCTTGCCACTGTTGCCTTCGCCTTTTGGCTTGCTTAGTTGGGGACATTTAATTTTCAATTGAACAATACTATTACAACATTGTTTTCCTGTTATCTCTGTAAAGCTGCTTTGAAACAATTTGTATTGTAAAAAGCGCTATATAAATAAAGGTGACTTGACTTGACTTGACTTAATTGTAATCAATGTTTCATCAAACAATTGCCTGGATTTAATAAATAAGAAGTAAATATATAGCAGACAATAATCAAGTCACGGAGGCGCCGGAGCGTGAACTGGAGCTCGTCTCATAAATCAACCGAAACTCAGCGTAGCTTATAAGTAGGCTATAAGGTAGCCTTGGCTCACAGACCTGAAAAAATATATATCTATAGAAAGCTTTTAAACAGAACAATTCAAAACTAAATAAATCAGACTTCTCTCTGCTTATGTAATAATCAGTATGAAATGTGCATTTCTCTCTGGCGCGTTCACTACAAAAACGAATAGGCTACAATGGTTCCGACGCCCATGCATGGATATGGATCGATGCATTGATCAAACGTCTAATGATACGATGCATCGATGCCACACGAGAAATATAGGCTTACCTTTATCGTCCTTCTACGCATTTTCTTTACTCACCATACTATCTGCCGGTGTGTGTGTGTGTGTGTGCGCGCAGCATCAGAGGCGTTGTAGAAGCGAAAAGACAGACGCAGAAAACTGTGTGTGTGTGTGTGTGTGTGTGTGTGTGTGCTGTCGGACGCAAATGGTGGTTTTGGAAACATTTTTGTATTTGCGAAAACAGATGAGCAGGCAAATAAACCCCATGTTATTTATAAAGTAGCCCTAACAGCTGAAATACTCGGGAAATACTACAAACTTGTCAGCGCATCTGAAAAATTTCGATGGAATATGCGGGATATTTATATTTTGCGCGGAAATCACCAATTTATGTGGCGAAAGTGCGGCGTATTTGAAAAAAAATCATGAAAAAAATGCGGCCCCGCATAAATATGTGGACTTTGGCTGATTATGCATTGAATTATGCGATCGCATAATCGCGTTTTTATGGAGGGAATGATTCATATTATTTATTTTTCTTTATTTTAAGAAAACAGTGTCATTTTTTGTTATTGTAAATGTCCCAATTTGGAGAGGGTGTGCAATTTTCAATTAGTTTAATTAAACGTTTATGTTATAGCGCTACTTTGGTTGCATTTCTGAGTTAATTAAAATGTAACTGATCATTTAAACTAGGCACATAATAGGCCTATCTAAATATCGATAAACCAATCGATAGCTCTGAATCGAATCATAATTGTATCACAGAATTTTTTGACTGATGTATCGATCGGTATATATTGTATCGCTGGCCGAGTCCGACAGAATCGATATCATATCGTGATGAACTGTCAGATTTACACCCCTAACAAACATCAGCGCAGGAGGAAAATACACAGAAATAAACAGTCAGACTCACTTGTTCAACATTCTTGCGATGCCAAAATCTCCCAGTTTGACTTTCTGTCCTCCTTGAGTGAGAAAGATGTTCTAGAGCACAGGATCACACACATGAGACACCGCATACACCAGACCACCATCAAACTAACCAAACGTGGGACGATTACAGTTTTGTGTGGGACATGTTAGCCGACCACATAACCTGAAACTGTTATATAATGTTTATCTATCTTAATAAAAACAATTGTATTCTGCCTTTCAGCTGATAAAAATAATTTGTTCTTTAGTCCCTTCCAAAAACACCATTACATCACAATGTAACTTAGTGTGTGTGTGTGTGTGTGTGTGTGTGTGTATAGTACCTGAGCTTTAATGTCTCGGTGCAGGACCTTCCTGTCGTGAATGTGCTTCAGTCCCAGACAGATCTGAACAAACCAGTCCACAATCTGAAACACACATCAACACACTCAGAGCCAGATTTACTAAACAGGTCAAATTCCATAGTGCTTCGGCTGTGCATAGTGCTTTTTTTTATCACGACATGCTACCTGACAACATAGGATTCCATTCATTATGCTAAGCTAAGCTAGCGGCGGCACTGCCGAGCCAGACTAATACAATGCATGCACTGAGACAAAAATGCATTTGCACACCTATATCTAAATGTAGGGGAGACGGTGAATAACGCCTATTTCAAAAAAACGGTGTAGTGTTCCTTTAAGTGAATGTAAACAGTTGAGAAAGAAAGGCATGTGTAACAGTATAATGGATCAGTGCATCAGGTCTTAAAGTGACAGCAGCCTAATAAACATGCAGCCAAATAATGAGATAATACTAAAAATATCTACACTACCGTTCAAAAGTTTGGGGCCGGTGAGATTTTTAATGTTTTTAAAAGAAGTCTCTTCTGCTCACCAAGGCTGCATTTATTTGATTAAAAATACAAAACAAACTCGGTAATATTGTGAAATATTATTTCAAATGTAGATCAGCTGTTTTCTATGTGAATATATAGTAAAGTGTAATTTATTCCTGTGATCAAAGCTGAATTTATCATCATTACTCCAGTCTTCAGTGTCACATGATCCTTTAGAAATCACTATAATACGATGATTTGATGCTCAAGAATCATTTATGATTATTATCAGTGTTTATCAGTAAAAAGCTTCATATTTTTGTGCAAACTGTGAGTCATTTTTTTTCAGGATTCTGTGAAAGTTCAAGAGAAAAGCATTTAATTAAAAAATAAATATTTTGCATTATTATAAATGTCTTTATTGTCACTTTTGATTCATTTAATGCGTAATTTCTGAAGAAAAGTATTAATTTCTTTAAAAAAAACAAAATTGTATTGACCCCAAACTTTTGAACATTAGTGTATATGTCAGTTTTTCTCCATGGTATCGATGTGGAAAGTGTGGCCAGTGAAAATGCTGAGTGTGACTTTAGAAAAGCACAGGACGAGCAGAAGTAAAGGTGAAGACCTGCTGCTCTGTGAAGGCTTTTCCTCTTTGCATCTTGATTCTGTTCATCAGATCACCGGCGTCACAGTATTCCATCAGGATGTAGAGGTTATTTCTGTCTGGATAGCGCACACAACACACACACAACACACAAACAAATTAGTGTGTGTTCAAATCCAGCAGGATAGTTTGCTAACGTTCAATTTAAGTTATAAAAACATTATTTCTGAATGTTTTCCTAACATGTTTTTTTTGGTTATATGAATGTTAAAGGAATAGTTCACCCAAAAATGAAAATTAGCCCATGATCATCATCGTACGCACGTGTACAAGAGACTGACGTTCCAGCGTATGACGTTTGTATCCTTCGATGTCAACAAACTTGGTTCTTGCAAAGAACGGGCATCTTCTCACAGGAGCGTCCTACATCATTCGCTGGAACACCAGTCTCTCGTGAACGCGCGTATGGACAGTCAGCGGAGGTTAGAGATTATAGTTTGTAAATGCTTTTAAATATAGATATTTTTCATCGCTTCACTTCAGAAGGCCTTTATTAACCGCCAGAGCTGTGAGGACTTTTATGATGGATAGATGCACTTTATGATGAATAGATGCACTTTTATGATGGACAGATGCACTTTTATGATGGACAGATGCACTTTTATGATGAATAGATGCACTTTATGATGAATAGATGCACTTTTATGATGGATAGATGCACTTTATGATGAATAGATGCACTTTTATGATGGACAGATGCACTTTTATGATGAATAGATGCACTTTATGATGAATAGATGCACTTTTATGATGGATAGATGCACTTTATGATGATAGATGCACTTTTATGATGGACAGATGCACTTTTATGATGAATAGATGCACTTTTATGATGAATAGATGCACTTTTATGACGGATAGATGGACTTTTATGATGGACAGATGCACTTTTTTGATGGATAGATGGACTTTTATGATGGATAGATGGACTTTTATGATGGATCAGATGGACTTTTATGATGGATAGATGGACTTTTATGATGGACAGATGCACTTTTATGATGGACAGATGCACTTTTATGATGGACAGATGCACTTTTATGATGAATAGATGCACTTTTATGATGGACAGATGCACTTTTATGATGGACAGATGCACTTTTATGATGGACAGATGCACTTTTATGATGAATAGATGCACTTTTATGATGAATAGATGCACTTTTATGATGGACAGATGCACTTTTATGATGGCAGATGCACTTTTATGATGGACAGATGCACTTTTATGATGGACAGATGCACTTTTATGATGGATAGATGCACTTTTATGATGGACAGATGCACTTTTATGATGGATAGATGGACTTTTATGATGGATAGATGCACTTTTATGATGGATAGATGGACTTTTATGACGGACAGATGCACTTTTATGATGGACAGATGCACTTTTATGACGGACAGATGCACTTTTATGACGGACAGATGCACTTTTATGATGGACAGATGCACTTTTATGATGAATAGATGCACTTTTATGATGAATAGATGCACTTTTATGATGGACAGATGCACTTTTATGATGGACAGATGCACTTTTATGATGGATAGATGCACTTTTATGATGGACAGATGCACTTTTATGATGAATAGATGCACTTTTATGATGGACAGATGCACTTTTATGATGGATAGATGCACTTTTATGATGAATAGATGCACTTTTATGATGGACAGATGCACTTTTATGATGGATAGATGCACTTTTATGACCGATAGATGCACTTTTATGATGGATAGATGCACTTTTATGATGGCTAGATGCACTTTTATGATGAACAGATGCACTTTTATGATGGACAGATGCACTTTTATGATGGATAGATGCACTTTTATGAGGGACAGATGCACTTTTATGACGGATAGATGCACTTTTATGATGATAATGCACTTTTATGATGGACAGATGCACTTTTATGATGAATAGATGCACTTTTATGATGGACAGATGCACTTTTATGATGGACAGATGCACTTTTATGATGAATAGATGCACTTTTATGATGGACAGATGCACTTTTATGATGAATAGATGCACTTTTATGATGGACAGATGCACTTTTATGATGGACAGATGCACTTTTATGATGGATAGATGCACTTTTATGATGGACAGATGACTTTTATGATGGATATGATGGCTAGATGCACTTTTATGATGGCTAGATGCACTTTTATGATGGACAGATGCACTTTTATGATGGACAGATGCACTTTTATGATGAATAGATGCACTTTTATGATGGACAGATGCACTTTTATGATGAATAGATGCACTTTTATGATGGACAGATGCACTTTTATGATGGACAGATGCACTTTTATGATGGATAGATGCACTTTTATGATGGACAGATGGACTTTTATGATGGATATGATGGCTAGATGCACTTTTATGATGGCTAGATGCACTTTTATGATGGACAGATGCACTTTTATGATGGACAGATGCACTTTTATGATGAAATAGATGCACTTTTATGATGGACAGATGCACTTTTATGATGAATAGATGCACTTTTATGATGGATAGATGCACTTTTATGATGGACAGATGCACTTTTATGATGGACAGATGCACTTTTATGATGGATAGATGCACTTTTATGATGGATAGATGCACTTTTATGATGGATATGATGGCTAGATGCACTTTTATGATGGAGGGATGCACTTTTATGATGGATAGATGCACTTTTATGACGGATAGATGCACTTTTATGATGGACAGATGCACTTTTATGATGGACAGATGCACTTTTATGATGGACAGATGCACTTTTATGATGGATAGATGCACTTTATGATGGACAGATGCACTTTTATGATGGATATGATGGCTAGATGCACTTTTATGATGGCTAGATGCACTTTTATGATGGACAGATGCACTTTTATGATGGACAGATGCACTTTTATGATGGATAGATGCACTTTTATGATGGATATGATGGCTAGATGCACTTTTATGATGGACAGATGCACTTTTATGATGGATAGATGCACTTTTATGATGGACAGATGCACTTTTATGATGGACAGATGCACTTTTATGATGGATAGATGCACTTTTATGATGGAGAGATGCACTTTTATGATGGAGAGATGCACTTTTATGGACTTCAAAACAGAAACAGCCATTATAAAGCTTGGAAGAGCCAGGACATTTTTAAAATAACTCTGAATGTATTCGTCAGAAAGAATCATATACACCAAGGATGGCTTGAGGGCGAGTAAATCATGGGCTAATTTTCATTTTTGGGTGAACTATCCCTTTAAGGGAACATTCCATTTTAGAACTTTGCAAATGTGGAAATGTTACTTTTGAATGTTCTCTGAACATTCCGAAAACAGTAGGCCTTGTTACATTTAAAAAAATGTTAGACGGATTAAACCGTTTGAGAAAAAAACTTCCATGAATTAATTACGTTTTTGATCATTTTCAGATAACTTTGAACAAACATTCTTTTAATGTTAGTGGAAGAACGTTTGTTCAGAACATTAGCAGAATGTTCCTGGTTTAATTAAGGATACTATGTTAAAACTAATCCATATCACACACAATATAAAGAATAAATCAGGACAGATGCAGCTCACTGACCGTAAAAGGATTTATAAAACGCCACAATGTTTGGATGTTTCATTTTGGACAGCAGAGTCACTTCCTTTCTGGAGGCGTCCTTATCCCGAGCAGACAACTGAGACACACACACACACACACACACACACACACACACACACACACACACACACACACACACACACACACACACGACAGTTTCTCCTGTTCTCAATTCCCAGATCCCATAAATCCAGCGCTCATCCCACATGAACGGATCAGAGACTGCAGCAGCACATCATGATTTTAAAAGTCATTCTAGTATTCAAAGATATAAACAGAGTTCTGTTTGTTCCTGCTGTCATTGCCAAACTAGTGAGTATTTGAACAATTTAATTTAGAAACAATGTTTTAATTGTATAGTCTGTTAACTGTCTACAGATAACCCTCCAAGCCCAACCAATTTACCTTTAATTTTTCCCCTTAATCTCATCTCACTTTTTGTGCACTTTTGATGAATGTCTACGCTATTTTTAATTTTGTCATTTCATCTGAATATCAACATTCAGTCAGCTGAAACAGTTTTGAGGGTAGGCAAATCTAATTTTGTGTCTCTGAAAAATGTTTTATGTCAAAAGTTTTTTATGTCTATTTGTTAATGAGTGATTTGAGAACATATTTGAGTTTTTAGATCAGTGGAGTAAAAGTTAGTTTTTATTTTGAGGTAAAACGCTCATATGAAACCCTTTGGGGTAAGATGAGCCACCCAGAATTGTTACTACTTTTTAATTGTGATACTTACTTTAATTAATTGGCTTATTATTCAGTATTTTTTATTAACTTAGATTAAATTATAAAGAAAGCGAAGACGTCTGAAATGTACATGTAAAAGCTGATCCAGTCTTACCCCCTCTTTTAATATTTGACATTTTTCTCTAACAACTAGCCTAAATTAGCAAATGTTTCTATTTATTTCCTTTAATAACTCATTTTGTCTGATGCATGAGCATCCTGCACATGCTAAACTTATCTAAATATGTTGCTGTTTAAAAGTAAATCCACAGTTTCCCCATGTTCCCAACTTTTATGAATTTAGCAATTCGTCAAAGACAAACGTCAAACTTTTTCTCCAAAAATCTGCAAAAAAATCCATTAGAATGTAAAAGAATTGGTCATGATCGGATTAAATCCAAGTTTATTTGGATAAATATAGCCTAGTTTCGAAGCAGCTTTACAGACAATCTCCAGCAGTCACAAATAAACAAATTATGAAATATATATTTAAAGTCAAGCATCCAGAAGTGTCTCTGACTGAAGGATCGGATCTAACTCTATTTATTACCTGTCTCAGGTGAATCTCTTTGATGACGTATAGCAGCTCATCGTCTCGGTGTCGGTGTTTGACCAGAAGCGCGCTCCCGAACGCGCCTTGACCGACCTGTCGAATAACCTCATAATGATCCATAAACCCCGAGGATTATTATGATGATGATGATGATGATGATCTTCAGCCGGTTCAGCAGCAGCCGCGTGAATATGAGCGCCGCGTCACCATAGCAACGCGTCAACAACAGCGTCACTCCGCAGAGTTACTGACAGGAATCCGTGTGGAAATATTCTCATTCTCACCAAAACACAAATAAAGAGCATCAAAAGTGTGCTCGGCTCTTGTGTGAACAGGAACAGTTCCTACAAATGGATTTCGTGAAATTAAAACAATTTACAAGGACAGGCTTGATCGCGCCTGACAGGGCAGAGACTGAGTGAAGCATTCTGGGATTTCTAGCGCCATCGATTCATTCGTTTATTTCTCACTAGCCTAAACACTGACTTGCCTGTGTAAATGAATATATCTATATATTTAATTATAAAAATAACAGATCAGTGGACATAAAAGAGTCAGAATTGTTAGAAAAGAAAATAGCAGCAGCAAACAGAACGTTTCCCTAACGTTCACATATGGTTTTTGGGAAAACTCTGTAGGCTATTTTTTTTTTAAAAGAACCTTCCCAAACGGTTTTTTTTTTAGATTTTATTTTATTACGACAGAGAACCTTCCCAGAACATTCCGTACAGGTTATATTTTAGGTTTTATTTTATAACCTAAAAGGCCAGAACGCACTATAGTATATATACTATATATAGGCCTAAGTGAAATACACACAATAAAGGAATAATATTGCAGCTGCTTTGAAACCATAGGCTATTTAAAGCGTTATAGAATGTAGAATTCTGAAATGTTATGGGCCATACTTTTCTTTATCGATCTACTGTGTTGGACTCGAAGTCACCATGAAATTAAAACGGATCAATTTTACTTATTATGGAACGTTGTAGTTTTATATATAAATGAAAATCGTTTATTAAAAAAAAAAGATATCATGGTGACTTTATGGCAGTTATGTGTGAAGGAGTTGTCACACAAGATGGCGCTGCACACTAACATATAGTGCCCTGACGGGCTGTATCCAAATCATCACCCCACCATTCCACATTACCCCACTAATACTAGATGAATGGTTGGATGGATGAGTAGCTACCACCTACTTCATTCAGTGCCAGGAAGATCCAGCCTTAGCGATGTTTTCAGGCCGAAGAATTCAGATGACGTCAACTTGGGTCGCCATTCAAAACGATCATCATCCTTATATTATAATCATAACGAGTAAAAGTTGCAAATGCTGATTAAACATGTTCCCTGCGTCTGCTTAACTGAATACATGATGTTAACAGCGCCATAAAAATAGAATTGAAAACGCTTATTTGTTATTGAGGTGCATTATGGGATTGATCATGTGCACTTGGTTAAGTTCCCTTATGGTTTTGGACACCACTACAAATGGCTGTGTCCTCAAATAGTGCCATAGATAAGGGTTTAGGAGTTTATTTCGGACACAATCCTGAACAACCAAGTTTCTGATCACAGCTGGTCAAATTTTGACCGTCTGAGATGATGTTCTTACCT
>CM070826.1:3004087-3104087 GCA_036326025.1 Chrosomus eos
GAGCCTAAACAGAAGAACAACAAAATCAATTTAACAAACTCACACTTTCACAGTCACAACCTCTGTGCTGAATGGCAAAAGCAGCTGGACCACGTATTATGGTCACAAATATGACAAGAATTAAGAGTTGAGATTTCGGGCAAGATTCTTTTTCTGCAGGACAAATTCATAGTTGCCCATTTTTGTGAATTGCAAAAAAGTCACATTAATATTTAAAAATGTCCCATAATAGAAACTGAAGTGACACATGTGATGTTGGTTAAAGTGGATAATCAGTATTCACTGTAAAGATTGTAAATATGTGAACCGGGACCACAAAAACAGTCACATGGGTCAATTTTGAAAAAAATAATTGAGATTTATACATCACACGAATACTGATTAAATGAGCTTTAATTGATGTATGGTTTGTTAGGATAGGACAATATCTGGAATCTGAGGGTAAAAAAAAAAAATCTAAACATTGAGAAAATCCCCTTTAAAGTCATCCATTTATAGTCACGATTGTGCGCCATTCACTCACAAAAATAAATGTTTTATATATTTATGATAGGAAATTTACAAAATATCTTCATGGAACATGATCTTTACTTAATATCCTAATGATTTTTGGCATAAAAGAAAAATCAATAATTTTGACCCATGCAAAGTATTGTTGGCTATTGCCACAAATATACCCGTGCGACTTATGATGTTTTGTGATCCAGGGTCACATATGTGATATGTGAGACGTGATTGGTGGTCTGACCTGACTGGACATCATAGGGGGGGCGTGAAGTAACGGAGGGCGAATCTGAGGGCCGTACTGGAGCGTGTGTCCCAGAAGAGGATAGCGAGCGTCACCTGACACAAACACACACACCTGATGAACCTCACAATGACTTCAGCGCTTTAATAAACACCAGAGAGGGCGAGAGGACTCTACCTTGACTGGAAACGAAGGGTCTGGAGAAGTGAGGCATGATGGGAAGGGTGTTGAGGCCTGGACGGATGTTCTTTACATTAGTGAGGTGTGTTGGTGTGGGCGACTGGGCCGGCGAGGTGGACGGGCTGCAGATCTGAGGACTGTTCTGCACACAAACGGTTAAACATCGACATGAAGCTGCATTCATGACATGAAGGAATCATGTGTGACGTCGATGAAGATGTGAAATATATTTTACAAGCTCCATAAAAAAAAACAAAAAACAACATTTTATTAACAGTGCTGCCGGATTTTATTTCTCAAAAAGGTGCATTAAAGTGATAGCCATCATCTATTGAGTGTATTTCTGATGTGGAGTGTGTGTTCATGAGTGTATTTCTGATGTGGAGTGTGTTCATGAGTGTATTTCTGATGTGGAGTGTGTGTTCATGAGTGTATATCTGATGTGGAGTGTGTTCATGAGTGTATTTCTGATGTGGAGTGTGTGTTCATGAGTGTTTCTGTTTCATTCCTACTGACCGCCAGAGGCAGTGCAAAGCACTAGTGGATAATCGCTGCGCTAGCTAGATAGATCGAGAAGAATATAACAAAGTCACGTCATGACGCAGACCGAGACGCGAGGATAAAACCCACAGCGACTCGGTGCCCAGCCTCTTTCGCTTTCTCGCTTTTGATAGGTCGTTGTTTTCACGCTGTCCCGTGCAGCTTACCTGAGTTGCGAGGATTCGCCCTCCCAAGCTGTGACAGCGCGCTCTACACTATCATCAGGACAGGACGGATATCTTGGATTTTTTCTCTTCATTACGTGAGTGTATACGTTTGTGGTTGTGTCGGCGATACTCTGTGCTTCACGGTACTATCCGGTGGCTGGTTTCGACCGCGCTTAGGTTGCGTTCACCGCAGACCTATAACGTTATATCTGTCTATGTGATCATATCTTAGATTCATTGTATATTTGCCATTGTGCTAGTCATTGAATGCCTCGTGGTTCTATCCGAAGGCAGACTTGACTTACGTTACTTGTGAGAGCGTTTCGTTATAGAATTTTCGGTTCTATCCGAAGATTTTTCAAACTGCTCAGTGGGTGTTATTACAGTTTTAAGTGCCTACGGTGCTAACCGAGGACGTGTTATTGACGGAGTCATGGAACATAGCTCTCTCATCTCCGTTTCAAGTTGCAAGTTGTGTCCGAATACGCTTCTTCCCGACGACGGACACGATCGATGCCCATCATGTTTAGGCGCTCAACACCTGAAGGAGGCCCTGACTGATCCGTGTTTGCAATGTAGTATGCTACCGATGTCAGAGAGACAGCTTCGCCTTGCTGAGTTAGACGTTGACTCGCCGGTTAGCCTCGCACAACAGCCGCGACGCGCTCAAAAGCGTCGCGCGTCAGCAGCTGCCGGCGCTCCGCCGAGCAAGAAGAGATCTGTAATACAGAAAGACACTTCAGAACACTTGTTATCGAAGACTGTAGCGTCTCTCTCTTCAGAAATGATGGAGATGAAACGTCTTCTTCAGTCTCTACAACCCCCAGTGTCGGCCCCACATACTGAGAACACACCAGTGGATGAGAGTGATTTCCAACCCCCACATGCTATAGAATTTGACGCTCTCTCCATGAGCGCGTCTAATTCACATTTTCTTGATGGAGAATCGGTGGAACCTGACATACAACCCACCCTCCCAAACGATGTTTTGTCAAACCTATATGCTACAGGTGGTTCGAGCGGTGGGTCTGTACATTCATCGGGCGCAGGCCCATCTGCTCCAGACGATGTGTTATCTGTTCTGCAGATGGCAGTGGCTCGTTTGGGTCTTGACAAATCACCTGTCCAACCCATTCAAACCAATGTGTTCTTCAGACAAGCTGCCGATAATGTGTTCACAATGCCACCATGTAAGGATTTTGTGACGGAATTCTCCAGTGCACTTACCAGTCCCAATGTGCCTAGGAGGAGATCAAAGACAGCCCGCACTCTGGCCACAATGGCTGAGGCTGACTCCATTGGGGTAGGACGGGCACCGGAAATTGAACAGCCGGTTGCAGCTTTGGTGGTATCACCAGATGAGGCTCTAAGAGGCAATGTACGCTGCCCGAGTGCACAATGTGGACGTACTGATACTTTCTTAAAGAAGGCATACGAGTCGGTAGCCTATATAACTCGAGCTGAGAATACTATCTGCCAGCTGCTTCTTGCCTGCAATAACACATTAGAGTCAGCAAACGTTGACGCTTCTACATCTCAGTTCTTACAGACGGCTCTGTTGACTATGGGTCATTTGACTCGGGAACTTGGGACACTTTCAGCGACCCTTCTAACAGCCCGGCGTCAGGTATGGCTTGCTCAGGCAAGGTTACCTGAAGATTGTAAGAAGACATTGAGAGAACTGCCAATTGTACCAGGACATCTTTTTGGCCCCAATGTTTCTGAGGTATTGGAGAAGAGAATGAAGTTGTCAGAAGCCACACGACAACTGACTCAGGTTCCACGAGCCCCACCTTTTAGAATGCCTCTGACTCCTGCTCGCCCACGCTATCCGGGCTCAGAGCATCGAGTGCGACAGCAGGACATTTCTCTCAGCTGCAGGCTCCACAGCGGCATAGAGGGGCTGAGGAGGCCCAAGGTCGTCGCCCGTTTCACCGTCACCAGCAGGGGAGACCACGTCAGCGCCCCCCCACGGGTCCTAAAGGTAGAGGCCAAAAACCCTGAAGCTATGGGGCCGGCGGTCGGTCGTTTCACTGTGCAGCATCTACATTACTGGGAAAATTCAGTGTCCGACCCCTGGGTTCTGGCGACTTTGAGCAGGGGATACACTCTGTAGTTCCGACGCCGGCCTCCCAAGTTTTCAGGAATCTTTCCAACAGTTGTCAAAGATGTAACCAGTTCAATGGCCCTTTCCTTAGAAATTCATTCACTGTTACTGAAAGGAGCCATAGAAAAAGTTCTTCCCCTCAGTCAGAGGGACGGGTTTTACTCCACGTACTTCCTTGTTCCAAAGAAAGATGGAGGTGTTCGTCCAGTTCTGGACCTGAGACGCCTAAACGTGTTCTTGAAGTCTCTTCCTTTCCGAATGTTACGCACAGTCGACGTTCTTCGATCTGTGACGAAAGGAGACTGGTTCGTGAGTGTGGACTTGAAGGATGCTTACTTCCATGTCCCCGTTGCTCCCCACCACAGGAAGTTCCTAAGATTCAGCTTTCAGAATCAAGCCTATCAGTTCAGAGTTCTACCATTCGGTCTATCTCTGGCTCCTCGTGTTTTCACAAGATGCATGAGTGCGGCCCTGTCTCCTCTTTGGTCCAAGGGCATGAGGATCCTGCCCTATTTAGACGATTGGCTGCTCTGTGCCCCAACAAGAAGACATGCGTTACACAACACCAGGATTGTGCTGGAGCATATCCAGAGGTTGGGCCTTACTGTGAACGAAATAAAGAGTCATCTGGTCCCAGTACAGACCATAACCTTCATAGGAATAACACTCGATTCAATCACAATGTCTGCCACATTGTCTCACGCACGAACAGACAATATTTGTCAGTTACTGACTCGTTTCGGTCAGGGGACAAAACTTCCTTATGGTGTCCTTCTGCAACTAATGGGGATGTTAGCGGCCGCCGCATCCGTGATCCCTTTGGGCTTGCTTCACCTCAGGCCTCTTCAGAGGTGGAGCAACAGCTTAGGGCTAGATCCAGCGAGACATCGCCATTGCATGATTGTCGTTTCGCCTGCCTGTGTCCGTGCATTGAAACCCTGGAAAAAGGTAACATTTCTGAAAGCCGGTGTGCCTCTAGGGGTGGTATCCTCCCGTCGGGAAGTGATCACGACCGATGCTTCACTAACAGGATGGGCGGCAACTTGGAACCAGAGGGGTATTGGTGGTCACTGGTCACCCAGGGAGGCCTTAGAACACATCAACGTCCTGGAGTTGAAGGCAGTGTACTTAGCTCTACAACACTTCTTACCAAACCTGATGGGTCGTCATGTGCTTGTCCGGTCCGACAACACATCGACGGTCTTTCATTTGAATCATCAGGGCGGCACCAGGTCTCTTGCATCTTTAATGCTAACTCGCAAGATCCTCACATGGTCTCAGGGCCGGCTGGCCTCATTAAGGGCAGTTCATCTTCCGGGATTGGACAATCAAGTGGCGGATGCTCTGTCCAGGGATCTGGTGCTCCCGGGGGAATGGAGACTTCACCCGGATGTAGTGCAGTTGATTTGGCAACGGTTTGGCAAGGCGGAGGTCAACCTGTTTGCATCGGAAATGACCACTCATTGCCGCTGGTGGTTCGCGAGAACCGAGACGTCCAGCCCATTGGGACAGGATGCATTAGCCCACAAATGGCCGAATTGCCTGTTGTATGCGTTCCCTCCATTTCCACTTCTGTGGGAAACGTTGCATCGTATATTCCTATACAAGCACAGGGTGCTTTTAGTGGCACCTCGATGGCCATCCAGGCTATGGTTTCCTCTCCTTCTGAGTCTGTTACAAGGCGAACCATGGCAGCTTCCCACCAGACGGGACCTTCTCTCTCAGATGCACGGCCGTGTTTGGCACCCAGATCCAACTCGTCTTCAGCTCTGGGTTTGGCCCTTGGGTCCAGATCACAGTTAATGGATTGTGAACCAGCAGTAGTGAACACTATCGGCAACGCAAGGGCTCCTTCGACACGACAGCTTTATGCTGCTCGTTGGAGGATATTTTCGTCTTGGTGTGGGGATCAAGGAATTGACCCAGTTCACTGTTCTGTGCCGACAGTTTTGAGTTTCTTGCAACATCTATTTGATGACAACAGGGCGGCCTCCACCTTAAAAGTTTATGTTGCTGCCATATCGGCTTATCATGACCCGGTTGCTGGTGCTTCCCTTGGGTCTCATAACCTTATTTGTAGTTTTCTGAAGGGAGCGAGGCGTTTAAAGCCCGTTCGTTCTACTCCCTTTCCTGTATGGGACTTACCGCTTGTTCTAGAGTCCCTTTGTACATCACCATTTGAGCCGTTAGCTGTGGCAGATATTAAGTGGTTGTCCTTAAAAGTGTCTTTTTTGTTGGCCGTTGCTTCCACTAAACGTGTTGGTGAACTTCATGCCTTGTCAGTGAGCGAATCGTGTTTACGCTGGTTACCAGAGGATTCTGGGGTCATTCTTCGGCCTAATCCAGCCTTTCTCCCTAAAGTTTTGTTACCACAATTTGTGGATCAGTCTATTCATCTGGCAGCTTTTCAGCCGCCTTTCAATCACTCCGATACAGATGGGGGGTCTCATCTTCTGTGTCCTGTACGAGCTTTAAAGCACTATGTTAAGTCTACCGCTTCTTTCAGACAGACGGATCAGTTGTTCGTCTGTTATGGTGAGGTACGCAAGGGTGCACCTTTATCCAAACAGAGATTATCACGCTGGATTGTCGAGACGATAAAGTTGGCGTATAATAAATCTCATCAGCCCTTACCAACGGGTATTACTTGTCACTCCACTAGGGCCGTGTCTTCGTCTTGGGCCACTTTACGGGGAGTTTCCTTGGCAGATGTCTGCGAAGCTGCTACCTGGTCTTCTCCATGTACCTTTGCGCGGTTCTACAAGATCAACGTGGCTGCTTCCCATGATGTGAGCTCTGCAGTCCTTCTGGAGCAATCCTGATGTTTCAGGTGGGTGGCATTCCTCATGACTGTGTTGATATGCGTCATCCACTAGTGCTTTGCACTGCCTCTGGCGGTCAGTAGGAATGAAACAGAATGCTAGTTACGTATGTAACTGTGGTTCTGTGAATTCCGGATGACCGCCAGAGTCCCTCGTCACTCGGAATGCGCGAGAAAGCATTCTGAGGCTGGGCACCGAGTCGCTGTGGGTTTTATCCTCGCGTCTCGGTCTGCGTCATGACGTGACTTTGTTATATTCTTCTCGATCTATCTAGCTAGCGCAACGATTATCCACTAGTGCTTTGCACTGCCTCTGGCGGTCATCCGGAATTCACAGAACCACAGTTACATACGTAACTAGCGATTTCTGATGTGGAGTGTGTGTTCATGAGTGTATTTCTGATGTGGAGTGTGTTCATGAGTGTATTTCTGATGTGGAGTGTGTGTTCATGAGTGTATATCTGATGTGGAGTGTGTTCATGAGTGTATTTCTGATGTGGAGTGTGTGTTCATGAGTGTATTTCTGATGTGGAGTGTGTGTTCATGAGTGTATTTCTGATGTGGAGTGTGTGTTCATGAGTGTATTTCTGATGTGGAGTGTGTTCATGAGTGTATTTCTGATGTGGAGTGTGTGTTCATGAGTGTATTTCTGATGTGGAGTGTGTGTTCATGAGTGAGTGTGTGTTCATGAGTGTATTTCTGATGTGGAGTGTGTGTTCATGAGTGAGTGTGTGTTCATGAGTGTGTTTCTGATGTGGAGTGTGTGTTCATGAGTGAGTGTGTTTCTGATGTGGAGTGTGTGTTCATGAGTGAGTGTGTGTTCATGAGTGTGTTTCTGATGTGGAGTGTGTGTTCATGAGTGTGTTTCTGATGTGGAGTGTGTTCTTACCCGTGATGTGTCCAGACAGCAGATCTCGCTGGGCTTGTGCTCGTAGTATTTGTTGTGTTTCCACTGCGGGGGGAATGAGACTGAAGCTGCTGAGACGCAGGTAACGCCAGGTGCATCATCACCATACCACCTGATGGGGGCGGAGCACCTGTACACACACACACACACACACACGTTGGGTTTTCATGGTTTATGGGGACTTTTCATAGAGATAATGGTTTTTCTACTGTACAAACTGTATATTCTCTCCCCTTACACACAACTTTCTGCATTTTAACATTTTCAAAAAACATCACTTAGTATACTTTATAAGCGGTTTTCTTCACAGGGACCAAAATGATTTTGGATATTGGTGTCTTTGTGGGGGCATTTACCAGGCCGCACACAAACACAAACACACACACACACACACACTAAGGCCACATTTACACCTAGCCGGGTATTAAGAGAAGTGAATGTATCCCCCCCTTCGTTTTCAATAATAACATTGTGCACACAACATCGGTTTCAAAAAAATTGTCATTTACATCAACCGCATAAATACGCCGTCGAGCGCCATCATAACTCTGCCAAACTGGGGGCTCACATGACGTTAAGCATTTTCTGGCACATAATGTGACGTTTTGAGGACCAAAACGCCCAGTCGACACGGCAACACATTACCGGCGTTATCAGAAATCTCAAACTTTAGCCGGAGTTTTTAGAAATAATCGTTTTCGGTGATAAAAACGGGGTTTTCGTGTAAATGAGAGGCCAAACCGCAAAATATCTGCGGCTTCCCTTCATGTAAACGGGGTATCACACACACACACACAGTCTCCAGCGATATTTAATCACCATGATATCAAAATTGTCAATTCTTATTTTTTATAGAATATTGCAGTATTACAAATGATTTATTCATGCACATCATTTTTTTAATTCATGTGCCTCATAAGTTTGAATCAGAATAACTTCCTCTTGCAGCATCTCTTCTCTGATGACAAGGGCGGGGCAACAACCTGTCACTCACATGAGATCCACCAATAGCAAACCACAACCATCCAATCAATTCCCCACAGTCAAAATCAAGCCTGAAGTGTAAATATAACGTTCGATTTTACTTTTAAGCAAGCCAGCTCATTAACAACAGGACATTGGATGCCAGATGTAACGTATCAGGTGATATATTATATATGCAGATGTAATTTCTCAAAGAAACTTCTGATTATGTGCTTCCAACAGTGACACGATGAGTCTAAATACTGCATGGGGGAAAAAAATTAATATCCAGACGTCGACACTGAGCCATTCAACACACTTCAGAAGAGCAACGACAGGTTTAAAGGGACGTTCTTTCTCTTACTGCTTAATCCTCCAATCAAATTAAACCACAAGACGCTTATGAAGGAGAAGAGGATCTAATTTGAGCATTTGAGGAGCCCTTCCAGCCTCCGCTTTTAATTAGTTATTAAAGACGAGCGATGGAGAGACGCCACAGAGCAGAGAAGCCATTCACATTAATGGAGGACACATCAACTGGAAATGAGAATCACAGGAGCCGTGAAGGCCTTCTTTAAGATAGCCATAATAATAACCCAGAACAAAGCAGCACAGGAATTACTTTTTAATTACCAGCTCATATCTGTTCAATAATGGGATTGTTGGGAGCAGGGAGTGTCATTTCAATTAGCACCTTTATGCCTCGCAGGAAATGACACGAGGCTGAAGGTCACGACAATGAGCCGCTGAATTATAAGCTGGCCGGTGAACGGGCGCTCGAGTTCTCCAGATGTCCTTTGTTTGAGAAACACGATCTAATTCCAGGGTTTGGAGAAAAGACGAGTCTGACTGTATTGTGCTGAGAATGAAGGAGGCTAAACGACTGTGTAATGAGGATCTGGATCACTAATGTCGCAACTAGCACTATTTAAAATAGCAGAATAAAGCATAAAACGTATGAATAATGTAAACGGTAAACGCCACACATGCAGTGTTTTCTGAGCTTTGATGACTGATAATCTTTAGTGAAAATTAATGAACAAGTGCGCAAGTTAACCAATCATTCCCTCCAGAAAAACACGATTATGCGATCGCATAATTCAATGCATAATCAGCCAAAGTCTGCATATTTATGCGGGGGCATTTTGTCAAATACGCCGCACTTTCGCCGCATAAATTGCAGATTTCCACGCAAAATATGCGGTTCTTGCATGATTTCATAATCCCCGCATTTTCATTGCAAAAAAAGTCACATATATCTTAGGAGAAAGTTGAAAAATGTTGCGTTTGCCATGGGAACGTTATGAAGTGACGTAATTACGCGGCGTGAACATCATTGAAATGCTGTAAAACAGGAAGCACACGTTTAATTTTTTTAATATTTTATTTATTAATTTCTACAGAAGTTGTAGCATATTCCTCTAGTAAAGCTCCAGAACTTGTTTGACTCATCATTGTTTTGTAAGTTTGATGTGTTTATTAAGATCTGAAATAAAACAAGATGAACTGAAATATTCCAGCACTTTCTGTGATGTAGTGTGCTTGCTTATCATAGGAAGTAATAAGAAATGACTCTTTACATTAAGGCAGTAGCCTAGTGAGAACAGGGAAATCACTTTTTTCTCTTTTTTTCATCAAACCGCAGTTTTTGTAAATTCCCGCAATTTCAGCGCATAAAAATCCTGCATATTCCATCGCATTTTTAAGAAAACGTGCCGCATAATCAAGGATTTTTACCCGCAACAATCACAAAAAAACCTCTGCGTTTTTCTGGAAGGACTGACCAATAAATAATTGACTTAGTATGATAGCAGAAAGATATCCAAGTGAAATTTCGGATTAGCAGGAAAACAGCCGATACATTATTTGAAATGCATTATATCTTTTCATAAATAATTGTAACCAAAGTTACATTTTTTGCAGATTTCTTGTTACATTTGAAATTGGTTGTTTGTCACGTGTTTTAATGCATTATACTTTCTAAAGGTGTAACAATGAATAGACAATGGTTACAATTATTCATTAAATCATACATTGCATTATAAAAGTGTAGTACAAGGGAAAAATTAATGCATTAAAAATACTTTTATAGTGCATTATGTATAAAGTGTTACCGATTTAGTGATTTTGGTGAGTGTAAGGAATCTTTGGAATGAACTATTTAGCTAATATTGCAGTATTTTCCTTCAGAAATCTTTGCACTAGATTCAGACAATGATGTTTGCTGCTCAGAGGACGAGGACGAACGGCCTTATGGGTCACTGCGGGTCCGTACCTGAGCACTGCTGAGTGGGAATCTGTTGCGAGCCGCAGGGAGGTGAGGTGCGGTGGTACGGCATCTGTTCTGATCCTGGAGGAGGCAAGAACCCCACGGAGGAGCTGCGGAGACACACACACACACATGCAAACATTCGCTTACGATGCCAAAAACACGTCACACACACTACCAGTCAAAAGTTTGGGGTCGTAGGATTTTTTATGTTTTTAAAAGTCATCTCTTTTGCTCACCAAGGATGCATTTATTTGATAAAAAAATAAAAAGTAATAGTTAAATATTATGATAATTTAAAATAAAGTGTAATTTATTCCTGTGATCAAAGCTGAATTTTCAGCATCATTACTCCAGTCTTCAGTGTCACATGATCCTTCAGAAATCACTATAATATGATGATTTGATGCTCAAGAAACATTTAAGATTATTATCACAGTTGAAAACAGTTATTTACAGTTTTATTTCAGGATTCTTTGATGAATAGAAAGTTCAAAAGAACAGCATTTATCTGAAATAGAAAGCTTTTGTAACATTAAACAAAAGTTTGAGGTCAGTAAGAATTATTATTTTATTTTTGGGGGGGAGAAATAAAAGAAATCAATAATTTTATTCATCAAGGATGCATTAAATTGTTCAAAAGTTACAGTAAAGACATTTATAATGTTACAAATATATATTGTAAATATGATAAATGGTGATGTTATATATATATATATATATATATATTTTTTTTTTCACATAGAAAACAGCTGTTTTAAATTTTAATAATATTTCACAATACTGTTTTTTGTGTGTGTATTTTTAATCAAATAAATGCAGCCTTAATGAACGTAAAAGCGACTTCTTTTAAAAACATTTAAAATCTTACGACCCCAACTTCTGACTGTGTTGTATTCAGCCTGGTGCGTTCCCAAAACCACGTTGCTACTGTTAGCAACTTGGATGGTTGGCAATGGAAATGCATTGCAACCATCAAGTTGCTACTTAGTTAGAACATGTTTTGGAAACGCACCCTATCATCGAACCTATAAACGTGTGCCAGATCAACCCAGCTCATGAGCAGATCATCAGTATTCACAGAGCTGGGTTTAATAAGGACACGAGGCGTGTGACGCAGCTGTGAGGAGTCGTTCACCATCTGTGAACCGCTTCATATGAAGGATGTGCTGCGCGAGATCGCTCTCCTCACGGGACCCAGCGTTATATTAAGACCAGCTGCATTTCTGGACTTATAAATCATCTTGAACGCGGCCTACTAAAGTCAAGGTCCCACGAGACGACAGAAGCGAGCGAGCGACCTCTTCCTCACAGCTCTGCACAAAACACATACAGCTAGAGCCATTTTACACCCGGCCTTTATGTCTCGTTTCATCTCGGTTCATAGCGGAAGATTAAATGAGTCTGAATATATTATTCTCAGGAAAATTCATCAATGGACACATACATTTTTTTATTTTTTTTTTTTTTTTACAGTTTTAGATTCATTATTAATTATACTGAACTTAAGCTGGACTACGATGCTAGTTTCTTATAGAAACAAACTTTGTTGCATTATTTTTCTGTCATCACTGTAAAGCTGCTTTGAAAAAAATCTGTATTGTAAAAATTGCTACATAAATAAAGGTGACTTGATTATTTTTTCTGTTTTACAAAAGGCGGATCATCCCAGTATCATGTGCTTTTATTGTAATTAATAATAAAATATGCAAAATATACAAAAAGGACTGTGGAAACTTTAACCATTGAAAGGATACTATGACAAAGTTATCGATTTCCTTATTCAAACTGATTTTTTTTTCATGAATATATGATGGACCGGAAGAATGAAAGCTGTATCTTATATTTGGAAATTTATATAAGCAATATCACACTCATAATCAAGCGAAATGTCTTTATATCTATATCAGACCGGCTGCAACTTTAATTTTGCATGAAAATAATGTTTAAATCGAAACAATTATATATATATATATATATATATATATATATATTAGGGCTGGGAAAAAATTAATCGTGATTAATCGCATCCAAAATAAAAGTTTTGTTTACATACAATATGTGTGTGTAGTGTGTATAATTAATTTGTATATATAAACACACACATATGCATGTATATATTTAAGAAATATTTGCATGTATATACCGTATATATATTCATGCATAATTTATATTATATATAAATATTCATATTTTTTATATTAATAACACATTTTTCTTAAATATATACATGCATGTGTGTGTATTTATATATACAAAATAATTATACACACTACACACACATATTGTATGTAAACAAAACTTTTATTTTGGATGCGATTAATCGCGATTAATTTTTTTCCCAGCCCTAATATATATATATATATATATATATATATATATATATATATATATATTATATATATATATATATATATATATATATATATATATATTATATAGAGTGTCTTTCAATAATTCAAGCACTTTTCAGGTACCTCTTTATAAATATGCTCGTTATCACAGGGTTTTCCAGGACTTAAGTTTCAAAAAGTCAAATTCAAGCGTTTTAAGCCCCTTGTACGAACCCTGAAATATGCATTTGCTAGAATATCTGAATGAATCATATTGCTTCTGCAAAACAAATAAACTACTGTGTTCATTTGCAAAATGAAAATTACAGTTTCACCTTTTTTCAGTGTAACTGATTTGGCTCGAGGCGCCCGTACCTGACGGCGTTCTGTTGGTTATGAGGTCCGATGTTGTAGTAGACCTGAAAGCTGGACGCAGGAACGGGTGCATGACTGACGACGGGCTGATGATACGCCTGCTGTGGCACAGCCGACGACACCTGGCACACAAGATTACACACCGTTATCGTCATTACAAACATGGAGCACGAAAATAGGAAGTGCTTCCCTTAGTGCCGGATTATACACCAACACAAGCAATGTTACATACAACACAAATATTAAACGTAATACAAAAACAAAAAAAATCAATTTGTAATCAGTTTTTAATTTTGCACTTAGAGATGCACTGATTACAATTTTCTAGGCCGATTCCGATTTTTCATTGAGTTTGACCTCCTGATACCGATTTTATTTTTTCTAACCACTTTACAGAACACACAAATATTTATTTTCTCTTTCCTTTAGTAGAACATCTTGCATAGAACATTTTCTGAACAGTAATCGGTATAAGATAGAACTATATAAATTACTCCTGGTGTGGGAAATTCACACACATCTAAAGTGCAGTGTTATGAAAGAACTATTTCCTTCTTTTCACATCCAAAAATCAAGAAAAAAATGTGTTAATTTCAAAAAGAAAATTAATTTTAATTAGCCTACTCCAGTTCTTGTTAAAACACATGCAAATTCTGTGCGGTCGCCGGTTATGGACGATCACGTGAAAATCGGCAAATTCCGGTCACCAGCTGATCAATCGGTGCATCTCTAATTGCACTAATAAGAAATATATTGCACTTAAACTGTGAATTGTAAAATGAAGAATGAAAAAAAAAAAGACGTGTCATCAACAGAAATTAAACTGCTCCTCATGAGACCGCTCTATAATCACTACTGTGTTATAATGAGTGTTGGGGTAACTCATTACAAGTAACGTAATCAGATTACTTTTTCAAGTAACTAGTAAAGTGACGCATTACTTTTTCAATTTACAACTAATTATCGAAGTTACTTTTTCAAATAAGTAACGCTAGTTCCTTTTACACATTTTTTTTTTACACAGCTCTTCTGTCCACGTTGAGAGGAATAACGCGAGGAGGTGCGCTGTGTAGACACGATGGTTATTTTAGTTCTAGACTAAATGTGAACATGCATTTACTCATCTCACTGAAAACATTCAGTATTCAGCAGCCATATCACCTGTAGCCCAAGACTGGTTGCCCACTGAAGCTAAGCAGGGCTGAGCCTGGTTAGTACCTGGATGGGAGACCTTCTGAGAAGACCAGGTTGCTGCTGGAAGAGGTGTTAGTGAGGCCAGCAGGGGCGCTCACCCTGTGCTCTGTGTGGGTCCTAACGCCCCAGTATAGTGACGGGGACACTGTACTGTAAAAGAGCACGTCCTTCGGATGAGACGTTAAACCGAGGTCCTGACTCTCTGCGGTCATTAAAAATACCATGGCACTTCTCGTAAAGAGTAGGGGTGTAACCCGGTGTCCTGGCCACATTCCACCATTGGCCCTGCCCATCATGGCCTCCTAATAATCCCCATCCACTGAATTGGCTCTATCACTCTCTCTCTCCTCTCCAACTATAGCTGGTGTGTGGTGAGCGCACTGGCGCCGTTGTACTGTGGCTGCCGTCGCATCATCCAAGTGGATGCTGCACATGGTGCTGGTTGAGGAGAGAACCCTGATATGATTGTAAAGCGCTTTGGGTGTACAGAAGTACATATGAAAGCGCTATATAAATGCCTCATTCATTCATTCATTCTACTGTACAGACGTAAATATGCATTTCCTTCAGTTATTCATTTCACTTTTGGTGCGAAAGGTCCTTAACATTTGGAAAAAATATAACTTTTTCTGTTGTTATTAAAAAATAAACAAGCAAGTCCATCCGAGAAAAAGTAACGCAAATGAAATGTAACCCATGACTTTTCATAAAAAGTAACGCAATTAGTAACGTTTTTTTGTTTTTTGGGAGTAACGCAATATTGTAATGCATGACTTTTAAAAGTAACTTTCCCCAACACTGAAGTGAAGATGTCAGGCATCTGTCCATTACATGTTCCTCACCTGATAAGATGGCACTGACATATACTGGACCATCATGCCTTGCATCTGACTTCCCATATTGCTGTGTTGGCTGCTGACCAGCGCCTGATTCTGCAGCGGTTGGATGGCGTTCTGGTAGTTCTGCTGCTGATTTGGCATCGCAGTTTGGTAACCTGAAGGAACGTACAGAAACGACTTCAATAGCAGATACGTGTAGTGAAAGTGGCAGAAATACTTAATTAACCATTTACTGTTCACTTACAAAACAAAATAATCCCTTCAAATGAACAATAAACAATCTCTGTTTTTTCATATTTTTTATTTATATGTATAGCACTTTTCATACATAAAATGCAGCTCTATGTTCTTCGCAAGGTAAAACGCAACCATACAACAAAAACGTTCAACAATGCGATTTCTATGGAAGCTTGTAATTGCTAGTTTATTTTACTCAATTCTGACTTTTTATCTCATAATTGCGTGTTATTAAGTCAGAATTGTGAGATATAAACATGCAATTCAGTAAAAAAGTCAGAATTTCAAGTTTATTTCTTGTAACTTTATAACACACAATTGCTACTTTTTATCACGCAATTCTGAGATAAAAAGTCTAAATTGTGAGATAGTCATTTTTTTCCATTTTGTGGCAGAAACAAGCTTCCATAGATTTCCAACAATGTCAATTAATATTGATATGAATATATTAAAAATATTTCACAATTCTGACTTTTTCCCCCCTCGCAATTCCAAGTTCATATCTCACAATTTGATGAAAGTAAAATCACAATTGCGAGATATTTAAACTCGATATTCTGCCTTTTTTCCTCCAAATTGCGATTGTATAACCCGCAAGTCTGACTTTTTTTCTCAGAATTGTGATATAAACTCGTAATTTCAACATTTAAAGTCACAATTGAGAGATATACACTAGCTATGTTATTTCATGCTTTAACTATAGGGTTTATATCAAATGCTCCCTACATCAAATTCATACTTTAAAATGAGGGTAAACGTCACGGTCTGTCGATTTAATGTCTGTGTTTCACTTTAAAGGGCATCTTTAACGACGGTATTCTGTGAAAATGAAGGGCATCTTTGTTTGCATTTTGATTCTGACATCCAAAAGCACAAGAAAAATTTTTTCCTCTTATTTTGTGGAGTATTTCTGCCACCAAATGTACGTGCGACTTCTGCTTCCCAAATGGTCTCTATATGCTCTCAATTTTTTTTATTAGCACTTTTGAATCCATTGCAGTTTAAATAAGACGAGAAAGATAAATGCATTAATTTCTTAAAAAGGACAAATCCTGGCAATTCTTCACTTACGTCACTATTTATGACATTTAAAACTCAGCTCACAATCCAAAACGACACCCAGGTTTCTTTACTTTGTTCTTAAGTCTTGAGAATCATCAAAGCTGGTCGATTCAAATCTCTAAATTACGATTTGTGTCGTCATAAAGCCTGTCAATTAGAGCAGAGCTAGCCTTACTATCTAAACGCTTTAAATCACTAATGATCTCACCAAACCAGCAGCATTAAATTGCCTCTCATTATCAGAGCGCACACGCTCCCCAAAAGACAATAGCTTACATAATGGCTGCCAATGTTACGCCTTTAAAAGCTTCCACATGTAAGACGGTAATTTACACGAGCGGTGGCGTAAGCCGAGCCCATTATGAGGCAGGATAATTTGCATTGGTGTCAAGGTTATTGGGGGTAGCGTGTAACTCCGCGACACTATCAAACACACTCTCCCTGCGGGGAGGAGGGTGTTTTCAATTTCTGCTGGCTTTTGGCCAAAGGGACGGCAATCAATTTAGCCCAGAAGTGGGACAAAAGAAACGGACGGCCCGCGGCGAGGAGACGGTGAACGCGCGCTATTTTTAGCTCTATTCTCTCACCTCCACTTAGAAGCAGAGCATGATGGGAATATAATATTAAACACTGGGTTCTGGCTGAGCGAGCAGGTACAGGAGAGGAGAAAACGGCTATCAGGCTCAGAATATCTGAAGGGTTTGATTTCTAATCATCATTTACATCACAGAACATATTCCTCACTTTTCTTTCTGATGCAAATGAAACGTACAATTAGAAATACACATTATTTTATTAGAGATGAGCTGAAAACGTTGGACAATCGGTTGACTTTAAACCCAACAGGATTCAGGTTTCATCTGATGTGGGTCTCATCCAATCAGAATCAGACAAATCTGTTTTGAGACTCAAGAAGCTGTTTTTACACTGATTCATTCATTCATTTGATACAAATCTTCTAATTTGATACACATGCAGAAAAATCACGATGAAGCAGCTTTCATTCACCATATTATACAAAGACATTACAATATGACCACTAAAACATTTTATCATTGAATTTCCTGAAGAAAAAAAATGATCCTTAAGGAATCATTTTAATATGCTTAATATTTTTGTAGAAACCGTGATACCCTCCATTCAAAAAGTTAAGGATTTAAGACTTTAAAAAAGGAGAATTAATACTTTTATTCAGCAATGATGCATTAAATTGATCAAAACTGACATTTAAGACATTTATAATGTTACATTTTTTCAAATAAATGCTGTTCTTTTGGACTTACTATTCAAAGAATCAACTGTTTTCAACATTGTAATAATAATAATCATCATATTAGAATGATTTCTGAAGGATCATGTGACACTGGAGTAATGACGCTGAAAATTCAGCTTTGCATAACAGGAATAAATTACATTTTACAATATATTCACATACACAACAATTATTTGAAATTGAAATAATATTTCACAATTTTTACAGTATTTTTGGTAAAATAAATGCAGAAGAGCGTTCTTTCAAAAAACAAAAAAAAGACTGTTAGTGTAGACCATTAAATTACATTAACCCTTTAAGTGTCACCACCCCTTTTTTGAATAGACATGAAAATGCACATTTCGAACTCTTTGGAATATAGACGTAAGATTGGTCTTGTTTTAAAGAAGACATTTGGCAGATTTTTGTAGAAGTGAAAAATTAAGAGAGTGAAACAGAAAAAAAGTTATAAAAGTTTGAGTTTTTTTAATTGAAAAATTAAATGATTCATATTTTATATAAAATATACAAAACGAATCAAACAAATCAAAGCCAAAAATCTGAACAAGTTGTGTTTCAAATTTTAGGATGATATCTCAAAAAATTAGCTTTCAGTAAGATTTTGTTTGGGCGCAGTACCAAACTTTTTCACTATGAGCGCAAACTGCCAGCCCAAAAAAGGTAAAAATGTTACATATTTCATGCAAACAACACAGACTAATGCTGTGTGACGGTCAAACAGATCACGTGACCTCGCAGACGGAAGATTCAAGGACTCAAACGGCTTGATCCGGTGTTGGAGGAGGAGTGAGGGGCTGGAAAAGAGACCGGTTCACTGTGAGAATCGTAGGGCGTCTCAGACAGTGCCTCGGCCCCGCATTCAGCCGCTCCGACAGAACTCACGATGACCAACACACAGCCAACCGTCACAACAGCGCTGAGCGTCCAGGTCCTCTCACGGCTCTCAGATATTCAAAGCACGAGGGATGTTTGGTTTCAAGCTGAAAGCTTTCCGATTCAATCCAGTAAAACATCTGTCATCCGCACGCTGAACAATACAGCAAAATCAAACCTCTTTGTATCTGTTCAAAGGGCCAAATGCCACGAGCGGCCTGGTGTGTGGTGTGTGTGTGTGTGTGTGTGTGTGTGTGTGTGTGTGTGTGTGTGTGTGTGCGCAACACACAAACAACAATATACACAGAGAGTGTGGATAAAGAACGAGCGTATCGAGATACACAGTAATTAACACAAACTAAAATCAACATGAGCTCAAAGACACGAGGTAAAAACTCAGTGAACTGATGCAGTGAGAGATGACAGCGAGTGTTATTGTGCTGATAACACTAAAGCCAGATTACACGCTTGACAGAAACAATTGTTTTAAGATGATTGTCGGACTTTTGCTTTAAGGCCCAACATAAGTTATTTTTTGTTCTTCACAAGAAGATGTGAGAAATACTGTTAATGATCATCCTGACGCCGTCCACGCTGATGAGAGCGATGTTTAAATGAATATGTGCTTTCCTCTCAATAACAACATAAACAAGAAAAATGACAGCAGTGAGCTTTTCTGGTAAAGCGGTTTCAGACTTCTGAAACGAACTTGGTTTTGCCCTGTTTCTTTTTTATTGACGTCACACCAGTTTGTTCTCCGATTTTGCTCGAAGTATATCAGGGCCTTTCGTGAGCCAGTAGGAGATATTGTTTCTAGATTTCCAAATATACCTTTTGCAAAACTTGTAATAATCCAGTGAGATTTTTGTAAGAACCAGAAAAAAGAATTGAGATCCACAAGGAGATAAAATTCACCACCATTGAGTTAATCTGCGATTACACGAAGATACTACTGAGACTAAAGCCTATACATAGAAGAAATGTGGAAACATCTCAAAGATGGTTGGAGAAACGTGACCTGCAAAACTACAGTGAAATTATTTATTTAATAAAAGGACTGTAACATATAATGTGTTGGCTGCTAAAGCTCTTGTGCATGTGAGTGCATGTGTCTGTGTCAGCGCGCGTGTATGCGAGTGCATGCGTGTATATGAGTGCATGCGTTTATATGAGTGCATGTGTGTATATGAGTGCATGTGTGTATATGAGTGCATGCGTTTATATGAGTGCATGCGTTTATATGAGTGCATATGTGTATATGAGTGCATGTGTGTATATGAGTGCATGTGTGTATATGAGTGCATGTGTGTATATGAGTGCATGTGTGTATATGAGTGCATGTGTGTATATGAATGCATGTGTGTATATGAGTGCATGTGTGCAAGCGTGTGTATGAGTGTGCATATGAGTGCATGTGAGTGCATGTGTGGGTATGAGTGCATGTGTGTGCATGCGTGTGTATGCGTGAGCATATGAGTGCATGTGTGTATATGAGTGCAATGTGTGTACATGCGTGTGTATGCGTGAGCATATGAGTGCATGTGTGTATATGAGTGCATGTGTGTATGAGTGCATGTGTGTGCATGCGTGTGTATGCGTGAGCATATGAGTGCATGTGTGTGATTCGAGTGCATGCGTGCATGTGTTGTGTATGCGTGCACGTGTGTATGCGTGTGCATAAAAAGTGCATGTGAGTGCAGTGTGTGTATGAGTGCACGGTGTGTATGCGAGTGCATGAGCATGAGTGCATGTTGTGTATCGATGTGCATGCGTGCATGTATGTGTAGTGCATGTATGTGTATGCAGAGTGCATGGAAGTGCATGTATGTGATGCGAGTGCATGTATGTGTATGCGTGTGCATGAGTGCATGCGAGTGCACGTGTGTATATGAGTGCAGTGTAAATAAATATGAGTGCATGTGTGTATGCGTGTAGTTACCTGTCGGCTGTGTGGGTGCTGTGGGCATCTGACTCTGAGGGCTGCTGTATGGCATCGAGCCCACAGGCCGGTACGGCTGTCCAGATACAGTGTACTGACTGGGTGAACAGTAACACGGTGCCATCTGTGACAAGAATGACATGACGTGAACTTCAGTGGCATACCTGTACAAGCCGATTCACAAAAAACACCTCCAGGTGACGCGACTAGAGTCACTGAATTCATGACAGCTGAAGTGTGTCATTCTGCCTCATCGATCTGAGGAGACCATGAGCCCATCCTGATACTCACACTCAAAGTCCAGCGGCCTTAACACACACTAAATACACCATCTCTAATAACGCTTATAATTACACAATTCTGAGAGAAAAAGTCTGAATTGCGAGGTATAAACTCAAGTTGCGAGACGTTAAGTTTATAACTCACAATTCCGAGGAAAAAAATCTGAATTGTGAGAAGTTGAAAATATTTTATAATTTGCAATTATGAGATATGACCTATCAATTGGAAGAAAAAAGTCAGAATTGTGAGTTGAAACTCGCAATTAAAAATGTATAATTTGAAATTACGAGATATAAACAGGGAAAACAAACAAAAAGTGTGACACGTAGTATTGGTTGCAGAGGTGAGTTTCGGTGTTTTTTAAACATTTGCAAATTGTTTTTTTTTTTTTTCACTTAATTAGAAGCATCACAATTACATAGGAACTACTGAACAGACATTTAAACGTTTATTTTAAAGTGCAATGCAATGAAACTCTAAACATGTAGAAAAAGCTCTGTACAAACTTGCATTTTTGTGGCAATGTAAGACAAGAGGTTAAATGCAAAAGTGTTTGTATAGGGACAGAACACAGTGTGTTGACATTAGTTGATGCTGCGTTCAGCTCTGATTTATGATTAGTTTATATTGAGCTGAATGTGTCCCGCACCTGCTGCTGGATGAAGTTCTGCTGCTGGTTGACGGTGGGCGCGTGTGATGAAGGGAACGTGGGCACGTTCTGTCCTGGCGAGGGCATCATGTATCCAGCCTGATGATGCGCAGGCGTCTGGAGAGACACGGGCGACGGGTAAACGACTGCGTGAGCGTCACGGGTGTCTCCCGAGGCCTGCCGAACCATCATCATGTGACTGAACTGGGCGCTCAGATTATCCTGCTGACAGAAGATTTAGTTTCATAAAGTATTTGCTGTTCAAGACACTTTACATGCATGTTTATTGCGGCTAAAATCAGCACATTTGTCACATTTGACTATGATTATGGTTGCTATTATTATTATGAGCTTAATTACATCAATTTGATCAAAGTATTGTGTTAACATGAGGTAAAGATGAATTGCAATATTGTCAAAATATCATTATAATCACATTATATCACATAATTTTTTGTTATTTTCCTGTTTATTACTGTGAAGCTGCTTGAAACAAGTATGTTAGTTATTTCAACTGTTGCTCGCTATACGGCCGACGCACTTCATCAGTGTGTAAGATGAGATGACATGTTCCTGCTCTTACTGTAACTACTAGGCTTTATGAATTTGCTTTTTGTGCCCCATTAGAAATGGGAAGAAAAGAGACGCTTTTCTATTCATAGAATATCAATTCTAGCGTCTGCTCCATTATTTATTCAAAGCATCTCCCACTCTTTTAATTGGTCATTAAGGGATGTTTACTGGCTGAGGGAGGTCAAGAAAAAGAGGTTATGATGCGTGTCCGAGTGAGACATGATGGGTTTGAAAACGTTTCTTAAAATACTGAACCCCGCAGCTTTGTCATGTGCTATTGATATGAAAAGTGTACGATGATGGAGTCAAGTTAAGAAATGCACAAAACGGTTGAGAGAGAGAGAGAGAGAGAGAGAGAGAGAGAGAGAGAGAGAGAGAGAGAGAGGAGGAGAGAGAGAGAGAGAGAGAGAGAGAGAGCAAGTGAATGTAAATGTGTGTGTAATGTGTGTCTGACCTCAGTGTGTTTCATTACTGTCAATCCACAGTGACCCTCAGTAGTGTGTGTGTGTGTGTGTGTGTGTGTGTGTGTAAACACTGTGGTATCAAATGTTCACACATTTTTATTTGTTATACTGTTCATTTGTACAATTAATTTAATTTGTACACTTTAAGTTATGTTATAATATTTAATTATTTTGATGTCAATAAAATATTACCAAAGTTTGTAATACATAGAATAATTATAATGTACAGTCATGCCAATAAAGCAATTATTTCGAGATGATAGAGAGAGAGAGAAGAGAGACATAGTAGAGAGAGAGAGAGATAGAGACATAGATAGAGAGATAAGACATAGATAGAGATAGATAGAGATAGGTAGAGAGAGATAGAGAATAGAGATAGAGAGATAGAGAGAGATAGAGTAGAGAGAGAGGAGGAGAGAGAGAGAGTAGAGAGAGAGAGAGAGAGAGACATAGATAGAGAGATAGAGAATAGATAGAGAGATAGAGTAGAGAGAGAGAGAGAGAGAGAGAGAGAGAGAGAGAGGGGAGAGAGAGAGAGAGAGGAGAGAGAGAGAGAGAGAGAGAGAGAGAGAGAGAGAGAGAGAGAGAGGAGAGAGAGATGTAGGTACCACAGTGAACTGCTGGTTAGGAGACACTGTAAGGATCGGTGGGTAAGACACCGTGGACGGCTGGACAGACCAGAGAGGCTGAAGACACAGAACAAGAAGAGGAAAAAACACACCCCACACACACACACACACACACACCACAAAGGAAGAAAATGGATTTAGTCCCAGATGTACAGGATGGAAAAAGTCATGGAATCAGGAGAACGCGCTCATTCAGTGTTAGTTTTGATAAACTCCACGAGTGCAGATGTTTATAAAGTCAACCAATGACACTAATAAACACAGATTCATTTCCCAAACCTAAGAACATTAATGTGGTTCCTAGAAAATGTATATGCCCTTAAATAAATCCTTAAAATTAATTATTCATCAGAGCAAATACGTCCCATAATCCATAATCCTCTGAACACCAATCAAACCACTGGATACATTTGTGAACGTCAGCAATACTACACTCACCTGTGACATGACGTGATTGGCCGGCTGGTGCTGCTGGTGAGCGGCTGGAGGCGGAGCTACAGATGATTGACACCTGGAGGCCTGAGAGGTCATACTGTGGTTGTAGACTACAGCACTGCTTTCTTGGTTCAGATAAGGCTGACCTGTGATCAGTCAAGAGGATTGTAGATTTAAAGACTGAACATCACAGCATCTTCTAGATTTAAACATATCCAGTTTAACAATTCATCAGGACATAAATGGACAGAACATCTTGAGCTTCTCTGTGTCCAATCGTAAAATTTGTCAATACCCAGCCCTAATATTATACAGCAAATCTCATTGTTTATATTGTAGTAAAATATAAGTATATTATCGCCCAGCTCTAATCTGCTGAATGCAACCATAAGCATGAAGATATTAATAAACATTACTATCATGATTTTCTGTAAAGTTGCTTTGAAACTGAGTATTGTGAATGTGCTTTAGCGATGGTTTCTCTAGATAAGACCCTTATTCATCGTCTGGTGTCGTTTAAAGCCCTTTGAAGCTGCACTGAAACTGTCATTTGGACCTTGAACCGTTTGGGTCCCATTGAAGTCCATTATATGGAGAAAAATCCTGGAATGTTTTCATCAAAAACCTTCATTTCTTTTCGACTGAAGAAAGAAAGACATGGACATCTTGGATGACATGGGGGTGAGTAAATTATCAGCAAAAGTTTTTTTAAAAGTGAACTAATCCTTTAAGAGGGACAATGGACAGTAAGAAACTGTCCCAGAATTAGCTACAAAGCTAATCCAAATCACATTAAAATCTCTCCACAAAAGGAAAATATACAACATATATATATATAATTAAAACCAAATATACCTCAAAATACATCAATCCCCCCAAATTGACTTGACAATGCTAATGTCCAGTATTGGCTCATTTGTTTACACTGAGAAAAACCGCACTAGATTACGAACAACAGTGCAAATGAGCTAAAGTGTGAATATAAACCTGTAAATGATGACAAATGCAGCACATAAGAAGCCATGGAGCCCCAGAACACCTTCTCACGTCCCAGAGGCCTCCACAGAAGTGAGGAAACTCCCATTTATAAACTCCGTAAAGAGGTCAATAAGCAATTACACACTGGTGCTGTCGCTGTAAACGCATTAGTGCTAGCCATATAACGTGACCTAGCGGCCGCATGCATATTTTAAGGTCTCCAATGAAACAATATTTTACACGTCGTCCGGCCCGGGACACATCACAAATGGCTTCATTAGGAGTTTCCCAGCAGGACACAGTGGATGTATTTGCTGACTGAAGTCTGAGGCTGAAAGTGACCTTTATAACACGCTTTTTTTTAGTATCACTATGAAGAGGAGATTTTAGGGCCCTATTATTATCATCATCAAGTTTTAAATCATAAATCCAGAAAATAATTTATGAAAATAAATAAAATACAAATCATCATCTATTATTGTATAGATGTACATCTATTATTGCATTATTATATATAAAATGTATGTATAAAATAATAATAATAATAATCTATGAATTAGGTTGTTAAAATTTTATTAAATTATGAATAAATTAAATTGACTAGAAATGCTTTTTTGATTATTCAATTTTAATGAAACAATTAAAATAAAATACAGAATTTTTTAAAAAACTAACATATTTCATAGGGCCCTAAAAATTTAACTTTTAATAAAATGTATGGGTTTTATGGTTTAATAATTTTGTATAAAATAATAAATCCAGATTTTTTTTTCCAGAATTTCAGATTTTTTTTAAACAAAAGAAAAATCAGCCCAACTATTGCATATATAAAAACATTTATTAAATTGATTAAATTTATTAAAACATTAAAATGAAATCCAGAAAAACTACAAAAGGAAAGCATGGAATTTGGGAAGGAGAAAAAAAGGATTTTGAGACTAAATCAAAGATATTTTTTAGGGTCCTAAAAATGTTGTTAAATTTCATAAGTTCCATGATTTCAATTAATTAGACGTGCTTTTTGATGACTAAAAATGTACTTAAACCATTAAAACAATAGAAAAATCTGAATTTTCAGAAGATTTCAGAGGGCCCTACGATTTACAGAGCGTCTATTAAAAACTTTGACCTTTCCGAAGAAAATCAAATCCTCATTACGAGCCCAAACGGTAATGTACCGTAAACTCCCCCATCAATGTTTATGAAAGGACAGTCTGAGACACACAGTTAAGATCAGGGTTAGTGGAGGATATAAAGACATGCATACGGAGAGAAAGCAGTAGCACAGCGTTCACCAACCTGTGTGTGGGTTGACCAGGACACTTCCGGCCGGCATCCCTGCGGCTTCCAGGGGAAGCAAATAGTAGCTAGCATTAGCCGTAGACGCTGGCGGCTCATAGCAAACGCCGCTACTAGCGCTGACAGGAGGATAGCCCATCGACTGCGTTAAAGCCACGGCAGAGGGAGGCTGGGATCGAGAGAGCGAACCCGTGGACGACCCTACGCTACTACAAGAGTCAGAACCTAAAGAGAGAGAGCAACGACAGAGAGAGCCTTAAATAGAGTTCCCTCAAAACTGACAATTAGCCTGTGATTTACTCGCCCTCAAGTCATCCTAGACGAATACTCCACTTCAGACGAATATAATCTGAGTTATATTAAAAAAAAAGTCACTTTTATGACGGATAGATGCACTTTTATCACGAATGGATGTACTTTTATGATGGATAGATGCACTTTTATGACGGATAGATGCACTTTTATGATGGATAGATGCACTTTTATGACGGATAGATGCACTTTTATGATGGATAGATGCACTTTTATGACGGATAGATGCACTTTTATATGGATGATGACTTTTATGATGGATAGATGCACTTTTATGACGGACAGATGCACTTTTATGATGGATCAGATGCACTTTTATGATGGATAGATGCACTTTTATGAGGACAGATGACTTTTTATGATGGTCAGATGCACTTTTATGATGGATAGATGGACTTTTATGATGGACAGATGGACTTTTATGACGGATATATGCACTTTTATGACGGATAGATGCACTTTTATGACGGATATATGCACTTTTATGACGGATAGATGCACTTTTATGATGGTCAGATGCACTTTTATGATGGATAGATGACTTTTATGATGGATAGATGCACTTTTATCACGAATGGATGTACTTTTATGATGGATAGATGCACTTTTATGATGGACAGATGCACTTTTATGATGGATAGATGCACTTTTATGAGGAAGATGCACTTTTATGATGGATCAGATGCACTTTTATGATGGATAGATGACTTTTATGATGGATCAGATGCACTTTTATGATGGATAGATGCACTTTTATGATGGATAATGCACTTTTATGAGGATAGATGCACTTTTATGATGGTAATGCACTTTAGATGATAGATGGACTTTTATGATGGATAGATGCACTTTTATGACGATAGATGCACTTTTATGACGGATAGATGCACTTTTATGACGGATAGATGCACTTTTATGATGGAAGATGGACTTTTATGACGGATAGATGCACTTTTATGACGGATAGATGCACTTTTATGATGGATAGATGCACTTTTATGATGGACAGATGCACTTTTATGATGGACAGATGACTTTTATGATGGACAGATGCACTAGACTATTTTATGATGGATAGATGCACTTTTATGATGGATAGATGCACTTTTATGATGGATAGATGCACTTTTATGACGGATCAGATGCACTTTTATGATGGATAGATGCACTTTTATGACGGATCAGATGCACTTTTATGACGGACAGATGCACTTTTATGACGGAGACTAGATGGACTTTTATGAGGACAGATGCACTTTTATGATGGATAGATGGACTTTTATGACGGATAGATGACTTTTATGACGGATAGATGCACTTTTATGACGGATAGATGCACTTTTATGATGGATAGATGACTTTTATGACGGATAGATGCACTTTTATGATGGAAGATGGACTTTTATGACGGATAGATGCACTTTATATATGACTTTATGACGGATAGATGACTTTTATGACGGATAGATGCACTTTTTAAATGACTAGAGGATAGATGGACTTTTAATGACGGATAGATGCACTTTTATGACGGATAGATGCACTTTTATGAGGACAGATGCACTTTTATGACGGAAGATGCACTTTTATGACGGACAGATGCACTTTTATGATGGACAGATGCACTTTTATGATGGGACAGATGCACTTTTATGACGGATAGATGCACTTTTATGACGGATAGATGGACTTTTATGATGGACAGATGCACTTTTATGATGGACTAGATACACTTTTATGATGGATAGATGCACTTTATGATGGACAGATGCACTTTATGATGGATAGATGCACTTTTATGATGGATAGATGCACTTTTATGATGGACAGATGCACTTTTATGATGGATAGATGCACTTTTATGATGGATAGATGCACTTTTATGATGGATAGATGCACTTTTATGATGGAAGATGCACTTTTATGAGATGGACAGATGCACTTTTATGATGGATAGATGCACTTTTATGATGGATAGATGCACTTTTATGATGGATAGATGCACTTTTATAATGAATAGATACACTTATATCGAGAGATCACTTTTATGCACTTTATGATGATAGATGCACTTTTAATGTATTGATGAAGATGCACTTTTATGATGAGCTAGGAGATGCACTTTTATGGACTTCAAAACAGAAACAGCCATTATAAAGCTTGGAAGAGCCAGGCCATTTTTAATATAACTCTGATTGTATTCGTCTGAAAGAAGAATGTCATATACACCTAGGATGACTTGAGGGCGAGTAAATCATGGGCTAATTTTCATTTTTGGGTGAACTATCCCTTTAACATAGCAGCGGTGAGAGCGATCGCTCGTGAATTCACTGGGATCTTGGACATATTGGCAAAGGAAGCGCTGATATTAAAACACTGCAGCATATGGAAGTATAGAAAGCAAGGTCAACGAATTTCAACAAGATGCTCAATTCAATTTCATTTCTAATTACCTCAGGGACAGAAGCAATGGAAGAAGAGAATAATTGTATTAGCCTGAGAATGACATATTAATTAATTTCTGATTAATGTCTCGGCTCATTTAGCAATTTACTTGTTTCTTGTCTCTTTTCTCAAATATGGGATTTTTTTTTTTCCTATTTGAAATGAAAAGCACTAAACGTGTTCATGTCTCAAATGTCGTACAGGCGGAGGACGGTCTTTACATGAGAGCTACCGGTCAACAGTTTGGTTACGTTTCTGGAAGAAATCTTTTCTGCTCATCAAGGCTGAATTTATGTGATTAAAAATACTATTAATTTTTTTAAATATTATTATAATTTAAAATAACTGTTTTCTATGTGAATATATGTAAAGTGTAATTTATTCATGTGATCAAAGCTGAATTTTCAGGATCATAACTCCTGTGTCACATGATCCTTCAGAAATCAGTATAATATGATGCTCAAGAAACATTTATGATTATTATCACAGTTGAAAACAGTTGTGCTGCTTCATATTTTTGTGGAAATCATGATGCTTTTTTCAGGAATCTTTCATGAATAGAAAGAAAGAACAGCATTTATGTGAAATATAATCTTTTGTAACATCATAACTGTCTTTACTGTCACTTTTGGTCAATTTAATGCATCCATGATGAGAAAAAAAAGTGTTAACATTAGTTAAAATGAACTAAGAGTACAAAATACTTCTAAAGCATTTATTAATCTTAGTTAATTTCAACAATTAATAATAAATTATTGAACTCAAAAGTAGTATCTGAGTTCATATTATTTCATGGACCTGAGCTGACATGATCTAACAATTAGCTGACATTAACAAAGATGAATAAATATTGTAACAAAAGTATGGCTAGAACTCAGGTCTTAAGTGTCAATGAAAAAGAAATCGTACTGATCCCGAACTTTTTAAGGGTATAGTATTAACGATCACCAATGAATTCAGAGAATTGTTAATAAAAGTGAATTTCAAAGCATGCAGTGAGATACAGATGAGTTGGAATAAAGCATGCTGTTACGAGGAAGAATAAAGACGGAGAAGAAAAGAGCATGAAATCATCAGAGAAAGAGTGTGTCGTCAATCTCAGGGCTCAAGGCTAATGTTGGGCCAGTGGTTCAAATTTTTACTAGCCCTACTAAAATTTTCAATGGCCTCACCACAAAAAAAAAAAAAAATAGTTTCCCATTTCAATACCACAGCAAAAACTACTAGTCTAACTAATAAATCTCAAACTTTGTTAAAGACAAGTAAAAAGTCAGTAATAAAATAAGAACAAATAACCAAATTACAAGCAGTGGCACAAATACATAAAATAGAACAAAAATACAAATGAAATAAACAGTGCTTTTCAGGTAGCTCTAACCCTACCCGGTACAGAAACTGAATCAAACCAATCAAATGCAAAATTACATAATTTAAATTAATTAACATAAAAAAAAAAATTTAAATATAGATAAATCCGACCTTATTAAAGCTAAGAAAATGATTCAGTCAAGAGCAGTGAGAGATTTTTTCTTTGTCTTTAGTTGTTTAACATTAATGACACAGACAGTATCAGGAATATTAGGCTGTTGTCACTTTAAGACACAATGCACGGATCAAATATACTGATACACAAGTGTTTTCTTTCTCCCCTGTTAACATTCACTTAAGATATAAGCGACTGCTTACTAGGACACTCGCCAAGATGGACAATTTGACAACTTTGTGTGGATTTGTCCGTTTAAGTGCAGAGAGACGTGAGAGAGAACTCAATCCAGTATTCACAGACTGTCTGAGACACGGCTTTCTAATGTGCTTTCAGAGCACGCGAGTACCGAATCGGGTTTCTGCTTAAATGTTTAAAGGGATAGTTCACCCAAAAAAAGAAAATTCTGTCATTAATTATTCACCCTCATGTCGTTCCAACCCCGTAAGACCTTCGTTCATCTTCGGAACACAAATTAAGATATTTTTTGATGAAATCCGAGAGCTTTCTGACCCCACATAGACAGCAATGTCATTATAACTTTCAAGGCCCAGAAAGGTATTAAAGACATCGATAAAATAGTCCATGTGACTACAGTGGTTCAACCTTAATGTTATGAAGCGACAAGAATACTTTTTGTGCACAAAAAAAACCTAAAATAATGACTTAATTCAACAATTTCTTCTCTTTTGTGTCAGACTGTAGTCACATGGTCTATTTCAACGATGTCTTTACTACCTTTCTGGGCCTTGAATGTGCTAATTGCTGTCTTCGGCTGGTTCAGAAACCTCTCGGATTTCATCAAAAATATCTTCATTTGTGTTCCGAAGATGAACGAAGGTCTTACAGGTTTGGAACGACATGAGGGAGAATAATTACTGACAGAATTTTCATTTTTGGGTTAACTAAATCTTTAAATTAGCAGGGCTTAAAAAAACTGATGCAAATGTAAAACTTTCATGAAAATAATCTTCTGTTGTCTTGTATTTATTACTTCAATGAGCTCATTGTTAACGATTGTCATTGTTATGATAACGGATCACTCTAAACTGTAATATGGACTCATGCATTGAAACGATGTGTATTGTGAAAAGCGCTATACATTGAATGGTCTTGTGTTGTCACTCACCGGTCTTTGAGAGCCGGCCCACACTCTTGCTGCTGCTGGAGCTGTCGCCGCGGGTCAGGACCGGGATGCCACTGAAGCTGCTGGCTTTGGTCATGGCAGGCTTCAGGTTACGGTTTGAGCTGTCCGAATCCGTGCTGCTCCATGGACGCGGCTCTGAAAACCTGGCCTCGTTCTCCGAGCTGCTCTGGCGGCTGTTTGCGGACCGATCGTCTTTCAGCCTGCGTGAGAACATCAGACGGCTTTACAGAAAACTAACAGCTTCAATTCACTTGCAGGTCATAAGAATATGATTACCTGAAGATCTGCCGTCTCTGCTGTATGTTGTTACACATCTCGTCCTCCTGAATCCTGGAAAACATGTCAAGGTTCAAGGTATTCAAGGTCATTCTGTTGACACATGTTGACACGAAATATGTACTCCGGACCAGCAGCGTATAAAAAGATAATAATATACAATATACATACAATAAATAAAAACATAGCTTAATACTAGACTAAATTTAAAAATAACTTAAACTAAAAACACCTGAAGAGTAAAAACTATATAATAAATAAACTAAGCTAAGTTTTAAAAAGCAGTGCATCAAATTTACATATAAACCAGAGCATCATTATGACACAGTAAATAAGTAATAATTTAATTGTATGTCGCTTATTACTTGATGTTCAACATGATTTATTATGGCAGTACGGGCAACTTAAGCTTAAGTCAGCTTTATTTCTATAGCGCTTTATACAATACAGATTGTTTTAAAGCAGATTTATAGTTATAAACAGGAAAATCAATGATGCAAACGTCATCAAATATGAGAAATTCAGCTATTAGCAGCTCTACAAAAAACAAGTGTCGTTATTCAGTTCAATGTTGATTTAATTCAATAATGTCAGCGTTGCAAAGTTCAGTTACGAAATTAATTAAATTCAGCTGTAAAGCAGCTCTACAGATAACAATAGTCAATTCAGTTCAAGTTTGTTCTCATCTGGGAGAGTGGTTAATTTGATCATATTACGTTTATAGTCAAATCAAATACAGTCTGGCACCCATTTACTCCCATAATGTAAGCATAATGTTTCTAATGTAAGCATAATATTTCTGAGTGATGCATGATATTTAATAAGAACAACAACTGTAGGGCGGGATTTTCTCTATGTTGTCTATTCCTCCTAATATAGTCATCTAATATGTCATTGTATATCACAAATGTTGTACGAATTGCTTTTGTTCCTTTTTTGTAAGTCGTTTTGAATAAAAGCAAAACTAAATGCATAAACGTAAATATTCAATTCAGAGCATCATTTGACATTTATGCATTAGGCAGAAGCTTTAATCCCGAGTGACTATATTACATATCAGCTCATGCATTTCCTGGGAATCAAACCCATGATCTTGGCGTCGCAAGCGTCATGCTCTACATGCGTTTCCCTTAAAGGAGTAGTTCACAGGACCCTTATTCATCGTCTGGTGTCGTTTAAAGCCCTTTGAAGCTGCACTGAAACTGTCTTTTGGACCTTGAACCGTTTGGCTCCCAATGAAGTCCATTATAAGGAGAAAAATCCTGGAATGTTTTCATCAAAAACCTTCATTTCTTTTCGACTGAAGAAAGAAAGACGTGGACATCTTGGATAACATGGGGGTGAGTAAATTATCTGCAAAAGTTTTTTTAAAAGTGAACTACTCCTTTAAATCCTGTGTCTTTCGTCTTACACTCACCTTTGATCCAGCGGGAAGGTGTCTAAACCCTGCAAAAGAGATTCAAGGCTGTTAAAATTGCTTTTGAAAGACCCAAAGCACACGATCATGTAGCCGTTAATGCATCTTACATCAGCGAAGATCCTTTCTCGCGCTTTCTGATATTCCTCCTCGCGCTCCTCGATTGACTTGCTTCTCCGGTCCTCTTTTAGTTTCATACGCATCTGAAACACAACACGCTCTTTGAACTTTCCCTGCAGAAGCATTACATTACTTAACATGTGAACTAATACCCTGTTTGATGTTGGCTTTATTAGCAGCACTCCACCTACCATGTTGTCGTCTTTGTCTACGCTGGAGTTGTCCCGTTTTAAGATGTAGCGCTTTTGGAAATCATCCGTCTTGTCGTCTTTGATGTGTTCGGAAAACTTTTGATCTGGTCTAGACACGTCGGGGGAACAGAGAGAGAGAGAAATACAAATGAGACGCTTTCTAGCAGAAGCGCTGTGTTTACGGCCGCTTTATTCCGTAACATTGACAATCCTATCTCAAATCCCTCATAATTACGTTTCTGCTGTAAAACTCATTTCAAAAGGATCAAATGCAAGACGCCACAGTTACTCACATTCGTGTATTGCTGGTTTTGTTGATGATGACACATTTCCCGGTTTGGTCGACGTTGTGGTCTAAGCCGAAGTAAGCAGAGACTCGGTGCAGGAGCATTCGGTGATAGGAGGTCATGGGCGGAAACTTTCTCCTCTGACACCTGGAACACACAGAAACCACACCAATAACTCGCCATTTTAACATTTTAACAAAGCATTACATTGTTAAAATTGCATGCATTCAATTGATTAGATTTTTGAGTATTAAAATTTAGTTAAAGCGTCCAAATATGTGACCCTGGATCACAAAACCAGTCATAAGTCGCACGGGTAAATTTGTGGGAATAGCCAACAATACATTGTATGGGTCAAAATTATCGATTTTGCTTTTATGCCAAAAATCATGAGGATATTAAGTAAGGATCATGTTCCATGAAGATATTTTGGACACTTCCTACCGTAAATTGAGAAAATATTTATTTTTGTGAGTGAATGCAGTACAATCGCGAACATAAATGCATAACTTTAAAGGCGATTTTCTCAATGTTTCAATTTTTTTGCTCCCTCAGATTCCAGATTTTCTAATAGTATCTTGACCAAATATTGTCTTACCCTAACAAACCATACATCAATGGAAAGCTTATTTATCCAGCTTTCATGTGATTAAACCATAAGACTGGTTTTGTGGTCCAGGGTCACATATATTAAAATGGAAAAGAGTTTGTTAAAAAAATAAAATGGATTTCACAGGGCCCTAAAATTTTACCTTTGTTAAACTGTTGCTATATTGTATATATGTCAATATTTTAATTTATTCTACATGCTTTTTTGATTACTTGCATCAAGTTTAACAATTAAAATGGAATCCAGAAAAATTCAAACAAAAAAAAATTAATTTTGGACAAATATAAAACCGATTTCATAGCTGCAATGAAGGACTTACTCATTATTACTGATGAAGTCAAGGATGTCCTGTTCCAGCTTCAGCAACATCATGCGGTCCCTGTCGACAACGACATTTAGCCATTTAATACATAATGATTCAAAACGGGTATAAATATAACCAGCAATAACTAAAATAAAATGTCATCCTTCAGGAAATCTGAACCTATGCAGGTCAAATTAAGTATTAGGCATCAAATTTAACAATTAATCCGTAAGTCCAAAGTTCCAAAGTCAAAGTTAAAATCTAAAATTTTACTCTCTTCACTGTTGCAAATATCTTGTGATGTCCCTTGTTGTCTGTAGTTGTTTTGTTTTTTTCATTATTTTTGGTTTTAGAACATTGCACATCACATTGGTCAACTGTGGTTGTTTTAATTGTGCTTTATAAATAAAGGTGTGTAACCTGGGGTTGTTCTTCAGTGTGTTGGCCAAGAACTCGTGCAGGTCGATGCCGGTGGAGTCCGTGTAATCCTGGCTGGAGTCTTCAAAGAGAGATGAACAACTTCATTTTTAACATGTTAACATTTTCTTTGTCTTTAAAATCTAATCACACAACACAACACACCTCTGGACAGCATCTTGCGTGGCATTTTCTCCAGTTTCTCAAGCTTGTTGGCACTTTTGTCTTCATCATCATTCATCATCGTTTGCCGTAAGAGGCGCATCTTCTTTGTCAAACGTCTGGGAGAATATAATATGATCTCCATCCTGTGGGTGAAGATAAACACAACGCTAATGGAGCAGAACAATAAGCTAATTTTACACAACACTACACCAATTTCTCAATTAAAATATAGACTTATGTTTATGCCATCACAGTTCTTGCTAACTACCTCAATCATATTTTTAATAAAGCCACTAATAAAGCAACTGTGTTAAAAGGAATAGATGAATAGCATTAATAAAGTGGTCTGTTATTAATAACATTGCCGTTAATGACAATCAAACTGCAATACTGACAAAAAAAGATTAAATTTAATTATTTTATTTAGTATATTTTGTTGTATGAATATCTGAATATGCAATTTATCAAAAGAACGAACATGGCCTCTTAGTTACATAAAAAGCAACATTTGAGCAAAAAGCTGAGAAAATCGTGTTTTTGATTCAGAATGATTATTAAAACAGATGTAGTAGATCAACACCCCTAAAGCCTCACAGTCCTAGAGCTCGTCATGGCTCGATATTTCATTCATTAACATTTGTTAGTTTTGATTCACTGCTGTTTAATGTTGATGAGCGCTTTATGCATTTGCTAACATATGATATCGCTTGTTTCTGCTGCTTCTTCGCCTGTGTTTTGAACAGGAGATTCAATACTCGTTCAGAAGTTGCGTAATAGCGCCCCCTACCATATAACAGTGAAAACACGCCAGAAAATTCAGTAAATGGTGGGGAAAGGGTTTAATATTTTAACATAAATATATAAGATATTAGTATCATGTAGCTACAGTAAGATTGACGCATGGTAAACAACGTGAAATAATCTGAAATTATTTCCTGTAATATGCATCAACTGACTCATGTCACTACCATTTCTTTGTCACATGACTCATTGAAACTCATGATGCGTGTGTGTTTGAGCTGCACTGCATTGACCGTTGATGATGTTTACCTGGTGGTCTTGAGGCAGTTGTGTGGTTATTGCGGAAGGAGAGGGTTCTTCACAAATGGCCAGGCTCCGAACTAACTTTAACTTTGTATTAGACTGGAGAAGAGTACGGGTGAAGGTTACACAGAGTCATTGACTTTCACAAGCAGAAGTGCATGAACGCATGGCAAAACTAACCCCTGAAAACAGGGAGCAAATACACTACCAGTCAAAAGATTTGGATCTGTACGATTTTTAATGCTTTTAAAAGCCTCTTCTGCTCACCAAGGCTGCATTTATTTGATTAAAAATACAAAAAAGGACAGTATTTGTTAAATATTATGACACTTTAAAATAACTGTTTTCTATTTTAATATATTTTAAAATGTAATTTATTCCTGTGATCAAAGCTGAATTTTCAGCATCATTACTTTAGTCTTCAGTGTCACATGATCCTTTTTCGATGAAAAGAAAATTGAGGAATAAAATTGATTTCTTTTATTTCTTTCCACAATTTCTTTTAATTAAATTCTTACTGACCTCAAACTTTTGAATGTTAGTGTTTAATGTTACAAAAGCTTTCTATTTCATATAAATGCTGTTCTTTAGCACTTTCTATTCATCAAAGAATCCTGAAATAAAAATTAAATAACTGTTTTCAAAATTGATAATCAGAAATGTTTCTTGAGCATCAAATCATCATGATTTCGGAAGGATCATGTGACACTAAGACTGGAGTAATGATGCTGAAAATTCAGCTTTGATCACAGGAATAAATTACACTTTACTAAATATTCACATATAAAACAGCAATTTTAAATTGTAATAATATTTCACAATATTACTGTTTTTTTTGTATTTTTAATCAAATAAATGCAGCCTTGGTGAGCAGAAGAGATTCTTTTAGAAACATTAAAAAAACGTTCCGATCAAAAACTTTTGAACGTCGTGTTTATTTTTAAAAATCCCATGCAAACATAAACATGGGTCACTGATTATGAAACGGCCTCATCAAACTGAATGCAAACGTGTGATCCTCAAGAAAAACTGATGAGAATCATGCAGAGAACTGAACCAAATCATGACGGCGGTACATGACGACGTCTCCGAAATATTCACACAAGCCGCCCGTTACAGTGAACAAACACACAGTGAGCGACAGCAAACACTGAACCGCCTGACGGATGGAAGCAGCAAACACACGTGCTCATGCCTCAGGACGCGGTACCTTGGGTCTTTTAGTGCCTTGTCCGGGTATTTGCCGCTGTATGGTGGGCAATGAGACAAAATGAAACATGTGAATCTCACCGAGATTAATGTTTCTAAATCAGAAACTACAAAAAGCTCGGCTCTGCATGAGATGCTACAGAGAAATGGACATAAGGCCACTTATAAGAAAAATTATTTTTCTTGTATCATGTGCAAGTGAACAGATGCATCATTTCCAGTGATCAAACATCAAATGAGTAACCCAGCAACTGCTTCTCCTTTCTTCATGGATTGTGTTTCTTTTAGGGAAAAATGTACTTTGTTTCTGAGATCGACCACAGGAATATTATTTCTCTGGAACACTGGCGTAAAATAAATGTATATTCAACACTAAACCAGTCCTGGGATTTATGAAAACCTTTCATTCAAATATCTTGGACATGATTAGATTAATAAAAGGCAGGAGTGTCAATCAAAAGCCATCATTAGATTTACAGCTGCCATCTTTCCTCATTGGACACGAGAAAAAAGAAAAGAAAAAGAGTGTCATGCTCTTGAAATGTCCTTTTTAGGATACCTTGGAGGTTTCTGCTAATATAATATAATGGAAATATGATCCCTCAGGATGAAAACCCATTACAGAATCACTCTGGACACACTGAAGAAAAAAATTATATATAATAAAATAAATATATAAAGTTATATGGTAACACTTAGATTAGGGAACACATTGAGTATTAATTAGTTGCTTATTAGTACGCATATTACTAGTATATTGGCTGTTTATTAGTACTTATAAAGTCATATTAATGCCTTATTCTGCATGATCATATTCTACATCCCTTAACCTACACAACCACTACAACAACAACAACAACAACCTTACTATCAACAAGCAGTTTATTGAGGGAAATGTATAAAATTATTATATAAAAAAATTACATATATAAAAAAAGATATTAAATATATAATATTTACATTTAAACTAAAGTGATTGTGTTCCCTAATTTAAAGTGTTACCAACTATATATATAAAATGATATTAAAAATCATATATAATATATATATAATATATATATAATATATAATATATATAATATAATATATATATATATATATATATATATAAATAAAACAACCACATCCAAACATTTAAATTATATATACATTTCATATTATATATATATTTTAATATATATATTATATATATATATATATATATATATATATATAATATATATTATATATATATATTAGTGCTGTCAAACGATTAAAATATTTAATCGCGATTAATCGCATTAATGTCATAGTTAACTCGCGATTAATCGCATTTAATCGCACATTTTATCTATTCTAAATGTCTCTTGATTTCTTTTTGTCCCATTATTTTTTTCTCATTTTAATGCTCTTATCAACATGGTAAAGTGGATCGGCTTGCTTTGTGCAAATGTTTTTATTGAAAACAACATTAGCAATATACTGTGCTCAAATTCACACAAAAATTCTCACTTAGAGCAAATAATCTCTAGAGCAAATAATCTCTCACACAATGTAACACTGTCCATCAATAAAAAGGTGAAATAAATACTGACGAGGTCCTGATATTGACGAGGGGGCGGAGAATTCGCATCAGCTGTGTGTGTGTGTGTGTGTGTGTGTGTGTGTGTGTGTGTGTGTGTGTGTGTGTGTGTGTGTGGGGTGTGCTTGGCCATCATCAAGCGGTATTTCAGACTGGACGTGGTGCGATGATGATAGCTCAGTTCACAACGACAAAACACAAAGATCACTTTGGTCTTGTCAATGGACACATTAGGCAACTTTTTAAAAGTAAACCTTCCATTCAGAATCTTATTGGCATCCATTTCGGCGTCTCGCGCTCGTCATCCACTCAAAAGGTTAACTATTTGGCCGGCTCGCAAGCCCAAACGAGTGTGTGCGTCGTGCCTGTTGTTTTGTTTACGGTCTAGATCCGCTTGCGCTTTGGTCGACGAACCATTTGCGCGGCGCAAGCCATTGAAATGAATGGGTTTCATAGCGCAGCTATGTGAAAGAAAACTACAAAGTTTGCTAGGACAAAAAGATCGCGTTAATCGCGCGATAAAATTTTTTACGCCATTAAAATGGGTTTGCGTTAACGCCGTTAATAACGCGTTTAACTGACAGCCCTAATATATATATATATATATATATATATACACACACACACACACACTTTGTTCAGATGTCTTTTGTCTTGATTGTTCTCTCAGCCTCAACAGAAGTGTCCGATAGTTAATAAGCACAGGGTGTCTTTACTGAATAATGACGGATGGTTATTCAGCTTTAATTGGCTATTGAACATAACGTATTCCCTGAGAGGCTGAATCTGGCACAAGGCCACACAGAGCCTCAATGACAACTGATGCTGGAAGAATGTGTGTAACGTGGCCGTCTGCGCTCTCTGTAAAACACACAGGTAGAGTTGCATTGTGTGCAGAAGCTGCCAAGATCTGCAAGAGAAGAGCCAGATGGTCATAAAGACCCTCGCTGAGTCCCTTCGGGCAACATGCGGGACGTTCACGGCTGTTGACTCGGTCATCCGCTTGCGTTTCACCAGCGCTTTTCAAAGATGGCAAAGGGAATTAAACGATAAGAAAGAGGAAAGTGTCACCGTATCAGAGGGACACGCTCATATAAAGATGCCGTAACCTTCACCATCTGAGAGTTTGTACATGTCTGCCGCTTCTCATAACACAATTACCCGGCGATTGATCGCTCGACTCCTGAGGGCTTCTGTGGCTAAACAGAACAATCGCTTGGGTCGTTTGTTTTGCTGACCCTTGCTCTCCGTACAAACAAAGGGACAATCCGTTCCTGCAGCACAGAACTAACTATAATGATCAATATGTGCGAAGAACAATGTAGTGTGCAGGTCATAACGATCGATTAAAAACATCAATAATTGCACATCTAAATTTTTTTTTTTTCATAAATATTTACGTTTATTTAAATCAAATCACTGCAGAGCATTACATAACCTTCTGCGTGCAAAATAATTATAATATTGTATTATTATTAGTCTTCGTCTCATTTGAGTGTTCGCAAACACTTTTTGACTTTGGTAATACTTTGCAATAAGGATCATTAATGTATGAACTAACCATGAGACATACATTTGTTACTGTATTTGTTAATCTTTGTTAACGTTAGTTATAAAAATACAGCCGTTCATTGTTACTTTGTTAGTTCATAGTGCATAACTAATGTTAACAAGATTTTAAAGTATTTGTAAATGTTGAAATTAACATTAAGTCAAGTCACCTTTATTTATATAGCGCATATATATATATATATATATTATATATATATATATATATATATATAATATATATATATATATATACACTTGTTTTACAGTGATAATAGGAGATTAAAGTAACAGAGATTGTTTTGGCTTTACAGCAGCTCTAGAATAAAGTTATTGTCCAGCTAAAGTTATCAAGATGAATAAATGCTGTATAAGTGCAGTTCATTATTAGTTCATGTTAACTAACGAACCTCCCGCTGAAATGAAAGGCTCTGGCTCTGACATCACATTACCTGCGTGTCGCTGCAGTCTTCGTGGCGGTGTTGGTTCTGTGACGTGTCGAGGTCGGCTGCGGTCGAGGTGTTTTCGTCCAGAGCTCTCATAGTCTCACTGACAGTATCAGACATCCTCATCAGACACGGCTACTTGGAGCGTCTACCAAGAGCCTGGAACCTAAAACACATGCTTGAATTATTTTAATGCATTTCTAAAAAAAACATTTAAAGAAAATACCTCTAATATCATGAGTGGCTGATTCAGTTGCGTTATCATTAAGCACTAGGGGTGTAGCGATACCCTCATGTCACGATACTGAACTCACGATACGATATTATTGCGATACTCCAAAACATATGATGAAAGGTTAACAAAAAAAATGTGCTGTTGATTAAAATGCTAAATTTGGTTTTACATTACTGGTGTAAATGAATAGGCTTGGACTTGGTGCTGGAAACCCAATGCAGGACAATAGAGACACCAGAATAAAAATATTCATGATTTTGAAGATGAAAACAGAATTATTTTAGACGAATATGCTTGCATTGTTTCACGACGAGATATATTTTAAATAATATAGGCCACTTTTTACTGGTAACAAGACATTTGGCATTATCAGGACCCACAAATATTCCCCCATTGCATTATAAATAGTAGTTTAATGTAGTCCTGACACTAAAACTCTGTAATCTTGAATTTTTTCATGCACAGTAATTTTCATTTTGGGTGAACTATACACATTGCTGTATTTTTGTATTGCGATATATTGTGACACCCCTATTAAGCTCATATAAATCTCAAGAGTTTGTGCTTTCATGATTTAACTACAAACCGCAGGTATTTGCTGCAAATCGGTCAATATGAACATAAAAAGCATCCTTTTTTTTTTTTTTTTAAATGCATGACGTCTTCAATGACGGAGTTGAGTTCTCTAGGGAGACGGTGTGCATGAGTGCTGTTACCCAAACCAATTAACCTCTAGCAATTATGAGCCGAGTGTCTTGCACAAGAATCTGAAGGGCAAAATGAGTTAATGAGAATTACACCAGTCTCAGACTTTCATTAACACGTTAGCACAGAGTGAGATTTCTAACACGCGCCGCCGCGGTCCAAATCCCCACCGAGACGACACCTCATCCAGATGGATGTAAACCTGTGAATGCAGTCGGCGTTCGCATCAAACTGCACGCAAAAACATCGACCTAAAGAGCGCGAGGACGGGTTTGAAACGAAATCACTTGTTACTTGCTTAAATTATAAAAGACTTTTATAGTCTAGCAGAAAACTCTCTCTCTTCGTCACACTATATCCTGGTATAGTAAAAAACACATTTTTGCCCACAGAAAAGCTTTTTTTACCAATTGAAAAAAGAAGAATAGAGTTGGAAAGTATCATTAGATTTAAAATTTCATCAAGTATGAATTATTTGCATGATTTTGAGGAATTGCTTAAGTGTTGCCTAAAAGCAACACTGTGCTCCGGGGATTTTCTTTACTTTTCTATAATCCATTACTAATAGTATTTTTAGTACTTATCATACATATGCAAAATTCAAAGGTGCATTAAGGATTAATTTCACATCTGTCATGCTGTGAGTTTCCAGTATTATTTCTGTCCATTGACACACAAGGACCAGCTCAAATATTAGTGTTTGATTGCAGTAATGAAACTGATCTTGCGCAGAAAAAAAACTGAATTACATTTTGTTAGCATTTCTTGTGCAATGCATGGCATCTGTCGCTAATTTATAGTAAACTATATCATGTTTTTAAAATCAATTTTTGCACATGTTATGTTAACAGATAGCTGTTAACATAACATGTTTTCTAACAGAGCGTTTGGTGTTTATTTGATTTTAGACTAATAAATAACTGATGCACATGCAACATTAAAAAATAAAAAAGGCAATAACGCAACTAAAAAATGTTTCATTAAAAAATTTCTAGCGCAACATAATAAAACATGCTTCAGGGATAAAGAACATGTTGTATATATAAAAACGTGATTAAAGGAGAGTTTTTCAGCTTCACGAGCGGCGCCGTTACCCGATGGCGGCCTGTTGACGTCGCCCTGGCGTGAAGACCGAACCCTGGTCCGTTTCAGTGGCGCTGTTGAGCGTGTTGTGGCATGAGTTGAAGCGGCGGCCCATGTCCTCTTCACCAGCACCACAGCCAGATCACAACAGCGCCGGCCGCCAACAAGCCTCTCATGTCCTTCAGGAACCTGCAAACACAGAGAGATAGAGCGATTTATTTAATGACACATCAGCTATTTTCATGGCAAAAATTCTATTACAAAAATACAAATATCATAAATACAATAAAACCAGGCAAACAAAAGACAAGTCATATTATACTTAAATTAAATAATCAAAACCCTTTTCTTTAAAAAAATAAAAAAATATAAACTTTTTTCAGGCATAATCTAACTAAATAAGCCTGCAAACGACGGGTCAGAACATGAAAGCAAAAAAAAAAAAAAACCGCTTTAAATCGCTTGCAAACTTGAGTCGAAGCAGCCAGTTACCCTGTTTTGTGGTTTTTGAATGATTTCTAATGCATAACGGACCAGAGCATCATTGAACAAGAGCTTTGAATATTTCCCAGCGATGCACTTTGACCTTTAGTAAAACGACATGAAAACAAGGCCAGAGATGAAAGAGTGCAGGAAACAAACACTCGCCGGGGCAGAGCGCATTTATCAGCCAAATGCGAGCAAGGCGCCGCTTCTGCATTATTTAAGAGGCTGATGGCCGCGGCTGATTGATATTCATGAGATCTGAAGCCTCAGGGTGTGTGTGTTGTCATTGCGCACACACACACACACACACACACACACACTAACACACAGGTAGCTGTCAAATCACTGTGTCTGTTCGCCGCATGTGGGAGTGACGGCGCGCTACACTCGCAGACATCCTTCAAAATGAATTCTGCAAACTCCCATATTCCCTTCTAAACGCAGCACTCGAACAGCGTTTGGGCCGTAATCCAGAGAGAAACAGCTTGTTCTCTTATCCAAACCGGACGCCAGCAAAGATGGAGACTCGACAGGGGACAAAGAGGAGGAAAGGTACGCGTGCCAGGATCTGGTGACACCATACGTTTGCACGGACACACACCTTCAAAACGAGGACAGAGAGCACAAACACGGCAACAGAATTGGTCGCACTGAATGTAAAATGCACAACAAACTCTGATAGAGGCTTAAAAACATGACTGGATTTCCATAAATCAGTGTTTTTCCTCATTTGAGGAGGATGGCGTCCACATTGGGCGCTAATAGGCCCGTGTGTAGCAGACAGAAACCATGTTTGAATGAGACGTCTCACGGTCGAGCGCGCCGGGAACTGCTGACAGGAGGATTGGGAAAATGAAACGGGAAAGAGAAATACACAGTTCGATGGCACTATCAATCTGAACTCCTGAAACATCACATCTAAATGAGACATAGGTGTTGCTGTCAGACGAGCGCTGCACACGTATTGATTTTGTCAGCTTAGACAAATAAGCTGTTTGTGAAATGAGACGAGCGCTGCTGTTGGGATCGACAGTTTGTTCAACACAGACGCCTGCCAATATAAGACACGTCTCAAACACTGAAAAACTGAGAATTATATAAAAAAAATATATATATATAAAAAGCCATCATAAAAATGACCAGTAAAATTACTATTAAACCCCAGCAGTGCACATTTATATACATTTCTGCATTTTGCATACGCATCTTCAGGTGTAATTATGCTCTTAATTAACTATTGCATTTAATAAATATAATAGCTTTTTTGTTATTGAACTTTTCCTTCATACATTCATAACCACGGCGTACTTATTAATACGAGCCCCATCTGCTCCGCAAGTCATTATTTTCGGTCAATTATGCTTAGATGATTGACAGCTGCCTAAAAATACAGTAAAAAACCGTTTATTATTAAATAAATCGGGACAAAATTAAGGAAAGCGAGTCTCGTGGTATTAACCGAGACAGCAAGTTTCGATATGTAATTATTTGCATACATAAAAAATGCTTTATTATATATGTACAGATTGTTTCAAAGCAGCTTTACAGTAATAACAGAATCAATGATGCAAACTTCATCAAATATGAGACAAATCCAGCGTTAACAGCTCTGAAAAGATATAACTGAATTTAAGTCAAGTTTAGATTTAACAGAAAGTGATAGTACAAATGAAATGCATTTATAAATGTGATTTCACCAGCGCTGAGAGGACACTCGGATGCCGTTCATAAGACGCTTGTGTGATCAAACACCTCCATCTGTTCAATTACACGACCACATGAAACACACTGAACAAAGCCCGTCTCCACACACAGAGGAAAGCACAGGTAAAACACACACACACACACACGGCAAACTTCAATGATCAACCAGTCATCACACACACTGATCAAATGCACTTCACAGCAACTGTTACAGTAAACGGCAGCGCTCATACATTAATAAACCGTACCCGCACATGAATGTCCTCACCTCACCCGACACTCAGCTCAGCACTACAACACCGCACTGGAGAACGTCTCCATCGCAATGAGCTGAGTTAGGAAGAGACGTTTCACAGACGCACATTCACCTCCTCTAAACGGCACGAGCCCCACGACAGCAGCGACCAGAGCATATGTGCATTTATCACACGCTTTTATCCCCTACAACACCGGAGTGGAGATGAACTGAGATGAAGAGACGTTTCACAGACTGTCGAGATCCCAGCATCACATTCACCTCGAGCAACACCTAAAGCAGCATCTTACTCAATTTACAATCACATTTATGCATTTAGCACACGCTTTTATCCCAAGCAAACCTGAAATTCACAGTTTGCATTGCTTTTCCTGCCTTGAGCAAAGTTTCTAAGGACTACATCTTCACGCGTTACCTCTGCGTCCGCATCGAACACTCACCTGACACATGTTCGCTGTCATTATTTCCATCGATCAGAGGGTTAGTTTCCATATTACCAGAGACTGCATGGGCTTCTGCGCTCCCTAAAGCAGCGCCTCCTCCTCCTCCTCCTCTTCCTCCTCCTCCTCCTCTCTGTGTCTCAGTCTTCAGCGAGAGCTTCTCTGCATGCGTCTAACTCTCGAAGCCCATGGCTGAGACTCTCGCCCGAAGCCTCAGAGACAGCGGCAAATCAACGGCTGGCCAAGGTGATGTCATTAGCGCTCAGCCAGTCAGAGCGCGCGGCTGCGCTCGCGGCACGTCACTGGCTAAATTGAGCTCTTCATTAGCCAAACAGCCGAGCCCGAGGTGTCAGGGGGAGACGTGGGTGGTTTACCTTCACCCCCAACCCCAAAAATAACCCCCCCGTGTGTGTTGTGGGGAGGGTTGGTGGTCTACAGAGGCCGGGTCACACGCCAGATCTATTTCAAGAGGGTTTAATCAATAATTATAGGGTGCTTTTCAATTGCCGTTTGCATTACGGATTGTCATTAAGATTAGCACTATTCAATTAAATGGCCCACAAATATTTCTAATGCACAAATGAGTGTAAAACACTCCCAACAACCCAAGTCACCTTTATTTCCATAGCGCTTTATACAATACAGATTATTTCAAAGCCACCAAACGTTTCAAATGCATAAATTAGTGAGTCGTTTTCAGATAAAATCCTCTTAAACACTCCAAACAACCCAAGTCACCTTTATTCCCATAGCGCTTTATACAGATCGTTTCAAAGCCAACAAATATTTCAAATGCACAAATAGCTGTTTTTAGATTAAATGCTCTAAAACACTCCCAACAAGCCCAAACCAAGTCAAGTCTGCTTTATTATTTCTACAGCGCTTTATATAAGATCGTTAAAACAGAATCAATGATGCAAACTTAATCAAATATGAGACTCTACAAATTCTACGGCTTTAAAAGAGACAATAGTGTCATTATTCAGATAAATTCAAGTCGATGTTGTTGATTCAATTCAGTTCAATGTTGCAAATTATGAAACCAATCGGATTCAGGTGTCATTCATTATTCACCTCAATTCAGTTCAAGGTTTGTTCTCATCCGTCAGTCCAGTCAAAAAATATTGATCAATGAATTTGAATTGATTTTTAAAAATCCACAAACACAGTGGCAGCAGACAGCTGTTAACATAACATGTTTTCTAACAGAGCGTTTGGTGTTAATTTGATTTTAGACTTATAAATAACTGATGCAACATTACAAAATAAAAAAGGTAATAACGCCACTAAAAAACTGGTCCAACAACACCATCTGAAGAAAGCACACTGTAATTTACATATAATTAAACCAAAATTCTCATTTAGATGGGCTCACATCTTCACACTTCCACTGCACTGAAATAATTGCACCGCTGATAAACTGCACGCAGGAATCTTCACCCCATAATCAATTTATTTCAATTGTGTGTGTGTGAACTATTACTCAAGGAGAGGAGATGAAGATTCGCTCCCGCACGGAGACAGAAGAACGGACACCTCGTGTCTCTCAAACAATTACTGCAGCTGCAGCAGAACACGGACGCACTAATATCTGTTTTCAATGAAGCACCACAGAGCCGTTCACTGAACGCGGTTACATTAGTCCTCAGAAAAAACAATGCGACAATAAAGCGGCAGCACATAATATTCTAATAATGAGAAGATGATGAGAAACATTATGCGAGCTGTATTTGTGCACCGTTTTATTGACAAACGTGAGCAAATAGCCGCGAGTCTCGCATTTAAAATCGTCTGTGACATGTTAATATTTGATGATTTCTCCTGAAAGCGCACGCACACACACACACACACACACACACACTCCATCTTCGGTTCTGTGTGCATCTGTAATTGCTCGAAAGGAACAATGAGGTGTTGAAAACACGACCCAAATTGACACGCGTGTCATTGAGCTGCCGCACAAGTTTATAACCCGTGTTCAGGTGGTGCAGTCAGATTGACAGGCGGAGGTGCGAGCGATGTGTGTGTGGGCGAGAAGCGTCAACACATCAGGGCACACGGGTGGAGAAACTGCCAACTACTGTGGTGTGACCTTTCCCGAAAAACCCTGAGCCAACATCACAGCATGGCGAGCTCGTCGCTCCCTCTCCGCTGTGACACGTGAGCGCCGCTGACTTCAAGACTGACGAGCACTCGTGTCACTAAACAGGACGTTTCTCAACACATTAGCCTACAAGATTGGGCAGTTAGAGAGGAGGAACGTCACCATGTGCTGGTGATATTCACAGCAACGGAGAGGATAATGGGAAACACACACTCGATGCACCTGCAACAGCTTCACCGCAACACCTGCACACAGTCAGAGAGAAGACCATCCAGATTTACTGACACGCAATCTCTTGTTTCTTTTCACAAATCTTCACTCACGCCTCATGCCTTTTCACAGGGGATTATAAACGTTTCTTTCTGTCCTTTCCTGTAGAAAAATGCAGATACCTTTTTACTTGCACGTCTATCTAACACAGTTTGTGCTTGTTAGACTTGGTAAGGCATGTCAAGATTATTTGTGTAGCACATAAGTAATATTGAATTTTTTTTTTTTTTTAATCACAATACATCGGCACCTAAGTATTGTGATTGTATCGATTCAGGAGATTTCACACAATTTAGTTTTGCTTTCTCAGGCAGAGCAACAATGAATATAGCCTAAAAATCAAAGATCAAATGTGCTTTTCAGAGCTTTTACAACAATTGCTTTGGAACATCGGGAGAAAACGAAGATATTAAACAAGAGACTCGGATCGTCATCTCGTGTCCCACACCCCTCTCAAAGCACAGAGTTGTATTAGGGCTGGAAAAATAAATCAATTCACCTAACTGTCGTGAGAACTCGATTCAATATCGTGAGAAGTTGTGTGTGACGCACAAGCCTAGAAAGCCGCTTCTCAGACAGCTTACGAATGCGCAATTGAGTTCTCTTTTAGGCCTGCACGATTCTGGGAAAAATATGAATCACGATTTTTTAGTTTAGAATTGATATCACGATTCTCTGCAACGATTTCTTTCTCATGAAGTGTAATGTTTATCCGAACTACCACGCTCGCTCGACGAGTGAAACACGTGACTAAAAGGCGCTTTGTCATTGGCTGAGGGTGAAGCTCTGAACTTTGTGAGAGCTGTTCTTTCAAAATAAAGGCCGATTTTTTTTATTTTTTTTTACCAAAGTCATTTAAAAAATTTAATCGTGAACAGGGTGAATCAAGATCGTGATTTTTAACGATTTATCATGCAGGCCTATTCTCTTTCACGTCTTCTTGTGCTTGAACAGATATCAAAATCTCAAAACTTGTAATCGCAATACCTGTAGAATTAGGTTTTTTTTTTTAAATCTTAGTATCGACATCCACCAAGTATTGTAGTATCAAATCAAGAGATAGGCTAGTGTATCATCCCAGCCCATATATATATATATAATAGACATGTTTATCTTTGTGGAAAATAACTTGGCTTAGTTCCTAAATTTGGTAACTTCTATTGTTTTCCATGTTGTTTGTATTGTTTACTTTTAAAACATATATATACACTACATAATCACTGTATGAATTACATTTATACACTATAATACTATAATTAATTCCAGCCACTCAAATAATAAATTACATAATTCCTCCCACCAAAGCACCGCTTGAAAATAGAGTTCAATAGATTTTGGAGGAGGAACTTCTGTTGTTCATATACCAATATAATGGCCAAAGTCTTGCTGAAACGTGGATCCATGAATCATGGGGAAAACTGAAGGGTTCTTTAATCTCATATATTATTTATCAGCATTTTAATACTGAAAACATGACTAAATCTGATTGGCTGACACAACTCAAGACTCAGGCCAGATTTACAGGACAAAGAGAGACAGCAAAAGTTCCTCCAGAATAAATCAACTCAAGCCCAGGATGGACTGCAGCCTCGTCCTCAGTCACTGTCAATTTCCAAGTCATAATCCTTCCCAGACCTCCCTCATCATCATCCCTCGCTCGTGCTGCCGGTGTGGATGGCGGGAGCAGGTGGGCAAGATTATCACTCCACATTTCCTCTCATAAAACCTGCCGCTAAGGGGGAAGACTTATAGATTTTCAATATTAATCAAGCGCTAGCCCTCGGGAGAAGCGTTACATGCATGACCGTTCCAACTCCTAGATTTCCGGGAATCAAGTTCTCGGCAAGAGGAGAGACGAGAGAATAAGAGAATCCCAACGCTTGACAGCCACAGCGTTCGGAAAATCATCATCCCTTTTCTAAGCTCGACCGCAACAAAGGAAATCAAAGTAGCGTCGTCACTCACAGCGCTAAAGCTGTGGATCGGAGAGGAGGGGAGAAAAAGGAAAAGAAATCATCTGTCAAATAATTATAGCTCGTCCTACGATTTCACAGTACAGTTGTCTTTTTCTTTAGCGCGAGGATGAAAAAAGCATTGCCAGCATTCAGCCAGAAAACACCTGGCACAAAGCTTGCGAGACAACACTTCCAAGTGCCCGGCCGCTTCATTTACATTATAAAGAACGCATAATGGCAGTGCTTACTAATTAAGCCTCACAATGCAATTTCTCTTCCTGGAAAAAGCAAAATAGGGAGGGAGCTAAGTGACAAACGCGTTTATTTACATTTTTCCCTAAGGAACGGTGTGATTCCTGCATGGAGACGGTAAAAAAAAAAAAAGCCTAATGAGGTCCCCGGAGGCCGAGCAGGAGAAGAGCCTTCATCGGGACGTGACAGCGCTCGGCGGACACTGTTCTCCATCCTCATTAGAGCAGGGGAAAGATGCCGATCTGGTTTAGGATGTGTCAGCGAGCAGCGACAGTGTTCCTCTTCACCGTGACATGCTGCTTCTATAGCACAGGACAGGTGGGGACAGAAAACGGCAGGCGATGTGAGGCTTAATGCACATCGCTACTCCTTCCCGCATCTGTCCTCGGGTCACACGACAATTACAGCCGGAGAAAGATTCGATCGCATGAAGCCGAGGGCGGCCATCGGCACTTACTCCATCCAGGATAATTCTGCTTCATTTGATGTGATTGACTCACTCACCACATTATTCTTCAGTAGCTCAAGACCATGTATGCGACCGGATGTGTGTATGGGACTTGTTGAACGTACTGTGGTCTCATGAAAAGGTCCAGACACAAACTATGGACTTTTTTTTAAGCATCTTCTACACATGTGTAGTTTTAGGGGATTTGTTCACTCAAAAATAAAAGCCCATAACACTTTCATTCATCTTTGAAACTAGGGCTGCCCTTTAATAGTTGACCAAACGTTAGTAGACTAGAAGAGGATTAAGATCCTTGCCATTAAATCTGACATTTTTTTAACCCGTTTTTTCGTATTCGTCATCCTAAAAATTCGTCATGCACAATAACCTTGAACACTGAGTCCGATGCATATTAATCTGTTAAAGAAAAATTAGATACAAAATGGAGTCTTTAAGCAGTGAGGATGATTTTGTTGTCCTCTCTCTTCTTAAAAAGAGAAAAAGAACAAAGAGCTGCGGGATTATCCCGAGCGATTCAAAGTTTACTTCAGGATCTCAGAGGTTCAGTTTGATGCTTTGCTAGCGATACTGGAGACACATATTAAAAACAAGACCACCAATTTCCGTAAACCAATTGATCCTGAACAGTTCTGGACTTTAGCGTTCGCTTGTACGGTGGCTCTGAACTGTCAGTCTGAACACCTCTCAAAATGCTTTCTACAGATGCGAAAGACGCAGAAAAGTGAGCCTTATAATGATTTTTTTTAATGACAAACGAAAGTTTCAGAGGCAGTGTGTAAAACGTGATGTGAGGTTTTGAAATTTCGACTGAGAATTTCAGAACCAGTGTGTAAGGACCTTGAGTCGACCAAATTTTAATGAGTTGGACAGAAGAAATGGATCCAAACAGGAAATCCAAACATTTTCCAATCATTCATCTACTTAACTATGGCTTCTCATTTAAAACATGTAAGTAGTAGCCTAACATTGCCACTTTACATGGCCACTCGCTCTAACGTTAACCTGGATAAATGTGCGCTTAGCGCTATTATTAGCGTATACCCAAGTGTTCCCGTCAAGTGTTGATCATTTTTTTCCTGATAACAGCAGAAAGAACTTTTCTGTCATACATATAACATTACAAACTGTAAAGGACCTACTTTTATTTGTGTAGGCCTACACTCACAAGAACATATAATTTGGCTTTCATTACTATTTTAGTGCTATTTATCTATGTCAGTAAATATTCATTTATGACATTTCATATTTTGGCTTTTGTAAAAAAGAAAACGAACAGGGTGTGTGCTTTCTGCCATCTTGGTCTCCATGTACCGCGTCAGGTCACAAAGATTAACTAAAACTCACTGTTTTCTTGCCTAGACACACATACAATATGGAACGAAAGCTCACACATGTATTCGTCACACGCTAGAACAAACCGCAAGACGACTGAAAGAACAAAATGAGGGTGGCTAAATTACATAATTTTCAATTTTGGGTGAACTACTCATTTAAACGGAGCTAAAAGGACTGATGTATTATTAGTACCTGTGAGCATAATGAAATTAGCCAAATTATTTAGGAATTCTGTGAACGAAGTTTACACCAGTTCTGCAGGTGTTTGAGCATCTCCTCTATTTTACCTGTGAATCAGAGGAAGATCTATGGAGAACATGTTCAAATAACACAAGCTCAGTTTAGTCTTGTGAAAATGCAGAACACCAGTGATGAGAAGCAGTTGCACCGCAGTGATGATGGCTGGACACATTAGCATCTAGACTAGCGATGGTTAAAATTAAGGCTGTGGAAGAACAATGACACTTTTCTTATGGAGTAAAACTACAGCAGCAGTCCAAAAATTGCTGACAAAACTCAAAAGAAAGAAAGTGAAAGTGCCACGAAAACTCTCCTGCTAGTGTAACACCACAGACCAGCCTCTGCTGTCACACCTGGAACATGTCAATCTAACGTCACGCCCGCAGAAACTCAACAGAATCATTCATGAACTTCTACACTTGCTCCATGGACGTTCATCTATCACACTCTCGGCTGTTTTTATAATAATACACTTCCTGGTAGAGCGGCACGATTCGGAATAAATTGAAATCACTTTTTTTTGTTGTTGTTGTTTAAAAGATGACAATTCTAAATAGACAAATAAATAAAAAAACATGCAATTTACTAGAAGTTTAGACAAAATGTTCACTGCTGCAGTCTATTTAAAAATATTAAATTAATAATTTGTTTTTAAAAAATGTATTTGAATGAATGACTCAAGACTAGGGATGAACCGATAAGAACATTTTGGCCGATACCGATAATAACCGATAATTCTTTATATTTGAAAGCCGATAACCTATATGTTAATATATAATATAATCCGAATTTTTATATATTTTTTGAGAGCCTGATTACAAAAACAAGTCTTATTATTAAAAGCAACTTCCTACATCCCAAACACAAAATTATAATGTTCTTCTTATAGCATATATGCGCATGTTGCACTTTACTTTTTTTAAGTGATTCCAATCATATTTCAAGCAATTCAAGCAGAAGCGTTTCAGTTCAAGGAAGTAACCCCTTATTAATCAGCTTTAATATATCGGCCAAGTTCTTGTCGAACCAATATTGATGACATTAAATATGAACATATTGTCCGATACCGATATGGTGGGCGATATATCGCGCATCCCAAATAAAGACTTCATTACAGTATGAATCAGCATTTTTGCATGAATCTCTTGAATGAATAATTCAATGACAAATACATTTTTAACATCACCTATGCAATTGAAATAATCTTTTTTTGAAGCATCCAAGACTTTCAAATGGTGATTTACTCTATTTTAATCACTACTGTAGACATTAGTGTTTATATCTGAACTATAAACTTTTATCCAGTACTTGAATTGTTGTAACAGAAATAATGTTACCGTGTGGTTGAAAAGACTGTATGTGAAGCTGTTTCATATCTATACATGACTCTCTCTGGCTCAAAACGCAGATCTGAATGGACTTGTCAAAGGTTTAATAGACAGAGAAGAATCGTTGTCATTTAGAAATAAGATCACGTGTGTTTTTAAATCAAGTTTGTGGTCTTTTAATGATTAATTGTGCAGCTCTTCTTGAAAGTGTCCCATTGTGATCTGAAGGGGGTCAAAATAATATTCATAATAGTCCAATTTAAAAATAATAATCATTTGAATAAACAAAAGCACATCTTAAATGGTTGACCATTTACAATTCTCAATATTCAATGATTGACCTATGCTAGAAAACTCAATGCAAAACTCAACACAAAATAAAGCAGGGAAATCTGACAGGACGTATACATCATGACTTGAAATGCAAATATCTGAGGAAAGAGACCGTAAGAGAGAAAGTAATGTCACTTCAATCACTTGAGAGATGCCTGGAGCAATTAAAGAAAGAAAATCAACTCAAAAATCACAATCCACACCAACACATGACGATGAAGGGCACCGTTGCACCATGGGACGGGATCCAGCGTTCTGCCAGCACACACTTTAATTAGGTCAACCGTGCGCTACATGTCGACCTCTACCTGTATCTGAGGGAACCTGGACAATTACACGGGATACGCTTCCCGCTCGTGGGAACGCCAAGCACATCCTAACTGCGGTTATTCAGTTAGAGCGTGCCGTCGCTCCGAGCTCGTGCCAATTTCACGAATCTGAAAACAGAAGGTTTTTCGTTCATGCGAGCAGCTGAATATTACAGACCTCCAACTTTGTTGGAGAACTGAGTCGGTGAACCGCACAAGACACTTTTCTCTGCAAAGTGCACAGGCAAAACTGTAATGTTGTGGAAACTTAATTGACTCGATGACCCGCTGCATTGATGGATGGCTCTAGATACCCCGAGCATTCAAAAGACAAGAAAGACTGATGGCTGAGCCGGTAATGGTGTTAAACCTGCACAGAGGTGGATGCAAACGGCCACCCGCTGCGTCAAAGGAAGAGCTCAACAAATGTCTAGTGTCAGACGCTTCATATATAGAGACGGGAAATGAATGTCTCTAATGGGTGATGGAGGAAAAGATGCAGAGAAAGCAAGGATCCAGTTCCCTTAACACGAAAAATCTGTCAGGGACATTTCCATAGCAAAAGGCCAGAAGAGAGGGGCACAAAAAGTGAGAGTAAAATGCTAAAAGGTTGAAAGAGGCGAGCGTTGAGAGCTTTTACGCGCAACACCGGCGGGACGCGACACATGATGATACAGTCAAGAGAGATGCAGCGACAGGCACATCAACGCTCTAATGGAGACTGCGTCTATTACGCTTTGTAAGAAAGCTGTGAGTTGCCATTCACGATCTGCGCTCGATTCGGGTCAGGCCATTACTCAGAGAACGGCTTAATGTCTCAAACTGCACAACTGCTCTTAACGCAACACCAGTGAAAAACCACGGCGGATGAGGTCAAAGCCGACGTATAAGGCCTGAAAGCGATTGAATAAAGCCTTGTTCACACTACATGATTTTAAAACGTCGGGCTGAACTGTGCAGTTCACACTACATGACCTGCTCTCTGTGAAATCAGGAGTGTTCAAGTTGTTGAGCTGTTCACACCACACGACACAACGTGATTGATCCGCAACAGGAGGTAACGCACTACAGGAGTTGACAACAACTCTGTCACCCAACTATTCTATCTCGTCTACAAACCACGTTTTGTCACGAAAAATCACGCGATAAAACGAACCGGAAATGACAATAAACAGAATTACAGTAAGATTTAATGTACATTTCAACCTATAACATTTTGCTCACCTGGGTGTTTGAGGGTGTTTTGTAATTTCAGTCCACCTTTTCTCTTTCTCACATCTCATGTCCAACATCATAAAGGCATTCATGCTCCTGCCACAGTTCGATTAAACTTTGCTCCTAAAATTTGCTGTTGAGTCCATTGCTTTCTTGACGACATGTTGCTCATCTTTCTGTAAACTCGTCTTGGTCGTGTTTGTTTGAAAATCGCGCATTTCGCGTATTTACCGGTATTTACCATGGTATTTACCCGGTGACCTCAACCCATGACTTGCTCTGATTGGCTCTAGCTCATGACATCACTGAGATTGAGTCGCGCGACAGCTCTGGATATCTAGCACGCTAGATATTTTTCTGGGCTCGGCGACGCGTCTGCGAGGCGTCTGCGAGCGTCTTTGATGCGTTGTTGGCTCTTTCATACTAACAGATTAGCGAGCGTTCATCGTCCGCTAATCCTCCGCGATTTGCACGCGATAACACCCTGACCTGTCGGCGAGCTCAACGATTTGCAAATCGGGCTTAAATCGGGCTTAAAATCATGTAGTGTGAACTTGGCTTAACATGCTAAACGCTCAAGAGATTCAATACAAAACTGGATGAAGTATCATGGATGAATCATGGATATGAAGTTAAAAGCAATGTAGTGTCACACTGGAGGAGGGATGGACATTAGCAACCGTTTACGGTTTAGTGCAACTTCAGTTTTTTACAGTCGTGTGTCCTAAAGATGCTAGATCTTCACAAATTAAACTGCTCACTAGCCTAGTTTCCCTCCACTTGTCAATCGAATTATCTGAAGTTTGGTAAAAAAAAACTCATGTGAATAAAGCCGGTGAAAGTGTGTTTCCATCCAACGGCTTTAAAGCGAATAAAAACCTGTGCGTAATGACGTCACTGCTGTTTTGCGATCAAATATCGAATAGATTTGAGACATTTTAAGGGGTTTCCATTCATTTTCTCACCGAATTGCACAACATTCAAGCGAACGGTTTTGCTAGGCAAAATGGATCGCGCCATAATAACGTTTCCATCAGCGTTTATCGCATAAGCCGTATATCCATCAAGATCAAATCCCATGAGACCGAACGCATTTCATTTGAGTCGATATTCATGAAATTCAATCGAATTTTACTGTTTCCATAAGGCATTTTTCATTCGATATCACTTAATGCGGATAAAAACGTGTGGATGGAAACATTGCTATAGTTAAGGTTTAAACTAAGGCTGCAACTATTGATTATTTTGATAATCGAGTATTATGTCTTAGATTAAGCAATTACACAAAGATGCTAATAAATGAATAAAGTTCAAACATAATTAACATTATGTTAATGTTACAAGGACTACAGTTGAAAATTAGCCAAGTTGGCTAAACTGGCACATTTACATAAATGTTTATTAATGTGTGCACTGTCCCTGTAACTCTAAACTGTATAAATAATAAATAAAAATGAAGTGAACAGTCAGTAATTAAATAAGAACAATACACAAAATACAAGAATAGATAAATACAACAAAGTTATCAATAAAGCAACGTGTAACAATTGTTTCAGGTACAGAAATGTAATAATGAAGTATAAAATAACACTGCATAGTGTTCACTGTATAAATGAAACAGATTTATAGGGCTGTGCGATTAATCAAGTTTTAGTATCGGTTATGATTATGCTTCCAGTCACTGCTCCTGACTGAATTACTTTAGAAGTTTTAATTTGAAGAATCAATGTATATTATTTAATTCATACATTGAAGACTATGCAGTGTTTTAAAGTCCTCCAGTGGAGAAAATCTAGCTTTTAATGTTGTTTATATCTATGTGGTGTTTTTAATATGCTTTAAGACAAACCATGTGTATATTCATAAGTCGACAGCATTGCTGAGTATTTTCTCCTTAAAACTGCAGTGAACCAAAGACAGTCTCAAAAACACTGAAATCGCTGGTGTTTCTGACGTCACAAACTACAGTAACCAATCAGATCAACGTGTGATCGTCAACCAGTTGATCTCTGAGTGAGTGGAGGCGGGGCTCATTTGCATATTCATAGAATTGAGTATACTAAATGAGGCAAGGGTGTCGAGTTACATTCGAGTTAAATTGTAATACTGTGTTTTAAAATGTGCAAATAGATAAAGTCCATAGGCTTGTTCCAAATTGAGAAGATCACGATTCGGCTCATGATTGTTTGTTTAAAGATGATAGATCGCTCACTTGTTTTCATTCACTCCTTCAAGTGAACTATATTAGTGGACAAATGTGAATGAAGGTAAAGAGGGCGATATCAGAAACAGCCTCAGTCAAGTCAAGTAACCTTTGTTTATATTTATACAGATTGTTTCAAAGCAGCTTTACAGAGATAACAGGAAAATAATATTGTAATAGTATTGTTAAATATAAAATTAATTGTGTTTAGGTTAGGACGAGAAACTTTTGGAAAACGTTAGTGTGGACGTATCCTCAAATCCCAGTGAGCTTCTCAGTATGTGACGATACTAACCTGCTGATTAAAACAGTTCTGGCTGTGTGGGTTTTTGTGAACGGTTCATGAGACGGCTCACGGGGCCGACGGCTCTCAGGTGAGTTGGTCCCGTGGGGTGATGTGCACCTACAGTACATGTGTTCAGTACTCTTCAGCAGAGCTCATACATCACCAGCAGCACACTATTAATATCAGCCGCTGACAGATACAGGCCATGGAGGAACACCGCAGAACAATACTGCTGATAAGAGCACTTATAATGTGATAAGACTGCAGCAATATCAAGCCCATGCCTCTAGACTGAAAACTCGTTTTTTCTCCTCTCTTTGCCAAACGGTAATTATATTTCCAACTAAAACGGCACATATGCCACGCTCACTTGTTTTAAACAGCACCTTGTGTTTGAAGGTAGATTTGCAAATCGGCTTTAAGTCGATGTGTGTCCTGTGTCCATTGCGCTACGTCACTACTAAGTGCACTTGAGAAGCTACAGCCTTATGATGGATCCCTTATTTAACACACCTAGTTCAACCCATTCACTCATTACAAAATCTTCTGTTGAAACAGTTGCCAAAACACTGGAAAATGGTACAAACTGGGATATAACCAATAAAAACATTCAGAAGAAATTGGATAGCCTATAAAAGTCTTGATGCAATAAAGCCTACTGTATTATATTGAATCCATTCATTTCTAAGGTTTCTAATATATCAACATGATCAACTGCCGAAAAACCTGTTGGACACAATCTACTAAATGCCTTTTGTAGTCTGATTCCAAGTAAAATGCCTTTCATTGTATCATTAAAAAAAACGTTTGAAATATGTAATGATTTTACCAAGTTAACAGAAGAATAACTTTTGTATTGTAATATTTTAAGTTAAACACACACTTGATTGAAGCAACTTCGGTATACTTCATTATCTATACATCATTGTTTAGAAAAATCAAATGTGAGTATCAATTATTATCAGGTTTTTGAGGGATGTTGACCACAATACACTCACTATCAACAATTCGTGTCACTTGATAAATCTCTTCTCAATCATCTCATAAATATGACTTCTTATGTAGCCTAACTAGTTTAAACCAAAGCTATTTTTCTTATGTGGAGGAAATTGGCTTCCATAGTACAAGACTAATCAGATGCAGAATAAACAATTGTGACTGAACAGAAACCATGACCTTTTCTAGTCAAATACTGCATTGCTAATATCTGTCATTCACTCTGACTGAATCTCTCATTGACAACAGTTAGCATGTTAGCTGTGCTGCTAATAGACAGTCCATAATAAGATGTGTATTTGACAGCACGTTGACATTTATGAAGCCAAAATGTAATCTCAAAATGAAATCGATTGATCCAGATCAGTAAATATGAAAAGTGAACGTATTCGTGTGACATGTCAATCACTTAAAATCACAGGCCTGTTGAGTTCAGTCAGACACCGGTTTCAATGAAACACATGGCGCACTTATTTACAGTAGCAGTAAAATCACAACATGAACTAACCCGAGCTATTCGCACGATATAAAGGATTAGTACAGTCAGATTATTTGTTAAAACGAGCTGTCTTAACTAACCAGCTAATGCAGATACCGCGTTAGCAGATTTGCTAATCAGCCGCTCATATAGCCGTTGGTCATGTCATAAACAGTAACGTTACACAAAAAACAAGTCTAAACATATTCTTACCGGTTCCGTTAAAGAGTGTAGTTGGTGGACGGTAATGCGAATATGTTGGGAATGTTTGTTGTCATTATTGTGGAAAATAAAGGAGCGACCGCTGAAGAGATCGGCGTGGAACACGTTGACGGACACCTTGTTTCGGCCAATCAGAGCAGTCTATTTCAGATCGAGAGCCAATCACTTTACAGCGTTGACATGAGAGGCGGGCGTAAACGCGTAGGGTCTATAAATATCAGCAGGAGCTGTAGAAAGGACGCACATGAGTGGAGATTGAGTGGGTGTTGGCATGTTTATGCTAATTTTCGTGATTTTTCCCGTGATGTATGTGGGTAATTGTAGGTAGATAACCACAGAACGCTTGTTGTGTTCCTCATTTGTCAAGTCAGTTATTTCTATAGCTACCACTTTATACTATACACAGATTGTTTCAAAGCAGCTTCAGGAAAATAACAGAATCAATGATGCATAGGCCTATATGAAGTCAAATATGAGCTGTAAATGTGCTGTAAACTGCTCTAAAAGTATATTTAGCTCATTCAGTTCAGTGTTGATTCAGTTCAGTTCAATAATTGTGTAAAGTTAATCAGTTCACAGCTCCACAGAAGACAATAGTGTCATTATTCAGCTCAATTTAGTTCAAGTTCTCATCTGACAGTTAATGCAGTTAGATCAATAACATTAAGTGTCTTTTAACCCCCTCCACCCAAATTAATGTTAGTGTAGTTTGAGTGCTACTTTTGCTTGTAACTCTATATTCAATCACCTATTTTATTATGTGATAAAATTTTACATTTACATTTATGCATTTGGCTGACGCTTTGTTCAAAGTGCATTGCATTCAACGTATGTATTTACATTGATCAGTTCTTGCTTTCTTTACGTCACATATGCTAACTAATAAAGCTGCGAGCTGGACCCTCTGAAAAAATGTATTTTGGACATTTAGTTACATTAATGCATTTTGGCAAACGCTTTTATCCAAAGCGACTTATATTGCATTGAATGTACACATTTTATCAGTTCATGCATTCCCTGGGAATCAAACCCTTGGTTTTGCAAGCACCATAATCTGCAGAAAAGGTTTTTAAGAGTAAAAAAAATGTTCAGGTTTTTAATTGTTCTTCACACTAAGAAAACACAGAAAGGTTCTTTGTGGAACCAAATATGGTTCTTCTTATTGCATTGCTGTGAAAATCCCCTTTTTGAACCTTTATTATTAAAAATATCCATATTTATCACTATAATCACTGGCTTCCAGTAACGGTCGTATACAAGTCTAGTTTAGGCGGAAAAGTGACCTCTGACCTCTGACGTCATGCGTTGAGTTAGGGGTCACTTTTACATCAGAACTAGACTTGTGTATGGCCGTTACTGGAAGCCAGTGATTATAGTTATAAATATGGATATTTTTCTTTTAAAAAAGCGGCCTTTATTAACCCCCTATGGATTACTCCTGGGTTACCGTATGTAGAAACTCAGGCTATTCACTCCCATTATAATGCGTGTCAGTACTACATTGAACTACTATATAATGTTGAATATAATGTATAATAATGCAATGGAGGAATATTTGTGGGTCCTGATAATGCCAAATGTCTGATGTTACCAGTAAAAAGTGGCCTATATAATTTTAAATACATCTTGTTAGAGTGAAATCATATTCGTATTATAAAATAATTCTGTATTTTCATCTTCAGAATGAATATTTTTATTCTTGTGTGTCTCTATTGTAATGTGCATTGAATTTCCAGCACCAAGTCCAAGCTGATTAATTTACACCCACATTGTAAAACCAAAATTAGCATTTTAATCAACAGTACATTTTTTGATAACCTTGATCATATGTCTTGGAGTATCGCAATAATATCGTATCGTGAGTTCAGTATTGTGATATGTAACAAATCGTTACACCCCTACTTTTAATATAACTCCAATTGTGTTTGGCTGAAAAAAGAAAAAACCCATGATGGCTTGAAGGAGTAAATTATGGGATATTTTTCATTAGTTTTCATCATTTTTAGGGGTGAACTAACCCTTTAAGACCCTGTTTGAGCTACAGGAAGGCCTTATTTTTACCCTCTCTCAATTTACAGGTGTATCTTCAGATCCGGCGATCAAGAACGCCTTTATCTGTGGAAACGCTTTCAGAGCCTTTTTCCCTGTCGAGTTGCACCAAATCCATTTGCTTTTGACAGTTTAACACTGTCCGAAGTCGACCACCAACCCAGCACAGACCCGACTGTACAGCAAAGATCACTCCCAGACGATCCCGAGCCTTTCCGAGAATAAAGCTGTAATTCAGCGAAGGCAGCCTCTGCTTCCCGGCCTTCTCTCTAAATTGGTTGATACCTTTGAGAAGTCACTTGCTGACGTTCATTCTCCTGTGAAGAGACGCTGTTAGTTTTATATAACGCTGTGTGGGAGGCCGGTGACGATCGCAGCCCATCCAGTGCAGTGTGTGTGTGGGCAGTCGCTTTTAACAAATGGATACTGGCTCACACTCAGGTTATGGGGGAGTACAGGAATAAAATTATGTAAATACCCTCCAAAGTAGTGACAACACACAACACAAACCACAACACACAACACACACACACACACACACACACACACACACACACACACACACACACACACACACACACACACACACACACACACACACCACACACACGCGCGCGCTCAAACAGAGCTTGAAATATCTATTGATCTGTGCTGAATATGTGTGTGTGTTGGTGTGTGGTGTGTGGTGTGTGTGTGTGTGTGTGTGTGTGTGTGGTGTTGTGTGTGTGTGTGTGTGTGTGTGTGTGTGTGTGTGTCTGCTCTTAATTTGGAATGGCGAATCCAGAAAACGAAGCTGAATTTAAACTCGAGATCAAATAAGAGTGTCGCTTCCACTTGAATATTTATTTCAGACTGCAGCACTTCATTGGATTCCAGAGCATCGGCTACTAAAGACAAAAGTACTTCCCATTAAACCCAGTATCTGATCACACAGACATGATCGGCTGTGGGAAATATACTCTCTCACTGCAAAAAAGCTTTTCTTACTCATTATTTTTGTCTTGTTTCCAGTCCAAATATCTAACAATTCTTAAATCAAGATGCATTTACTAGTAAAATGACATAAGATATTATGTCCTGTTTTCTGGGGAAATTAATCAAAATTAAGTGAGTTAAAAAAAAAAACTAAATTATCTTCCAATGGGGTGAGAAAAATAATGTTAATTCGAACAGAAACAAGATTATTTTTCTCACCCCATTGGCAGATAATTCTGCTTGTTTTAAGCAAAAACTCACTTCATTTTGATTAATTCCCTCAGAAAACAAGACTTAATATCTTTTGTCATTTTACTTCAGTAAATGCATCTTGATTTAAGAATTGTTAGATATTTGGACTGGAAACAAGACAAAAATACTGAGTAAGAAAAGCATTTTTCGCAGTGGAGGTTTACCGTCTATAAATCTAATCGAATAAATCACATCCCAGCCAGTTCTGTTTTTATACCGGTTGGTGCTATTTATTGCCTATGTTTACTGTTGTGTCACTGTTGTTTTCTTAAGGAACCGTGTTTTGTTTCTATCCATTGCCACTCGATGTGCTAAAGTAATATTATTGATTTGACTGCACTGACACAAAACTGGAACTGAATTTAGCTGAATAATATTGTCTTCTGTAGAGCTGCATCAAGTGTGTTTCATATTTGATGAGTTTTTGCAACATCGACAGTTACTGAACTGAATTATGAATAATATTGTCTTTTGCTGAGCAGCTGCTTTATATCTGAAATCAAATTTGTTAACTTCAATTAACTTTAGCTTTACACAAAAAACTCTTTCGCTGAACTTTGGTTTTGGCAACCAAAAGATATACTGGTTTACATCCATGACATTTCCTTTAGTTGTTTTGTATTAAATGGTAACTATTTTAAATATCAACATAATAGAACATTAAGTCTCTCCATTTTCTTATTTCGCTTAAAATACATAAAATATCCCTTTCTACCATTAATTACTCTCTCAATCAAGCTCCATGCAAAGCATAATGGGAAATGGAAATCCTGTTTCACTGAAAAAAAAATGTTTTTTGCTGCTTGTTCAAATTGCTTAGTTAAAATTAGCTTAAGCAACACAATTGCTTTACATTTTGCCAAAACCTAATTTAATTGTGTCCAATCTGCTTAAATATATGTACAATTTAAGTTTACTTAATCCGTTTGTGTTTGATTACATGAATGATTTGTGTTGCATAACTGAAACTGGGCGGTGCATGTTAATTCCCAGCATGCTTTGCATATGTCTGAATTACGAGAGAATAAATGTTGAAATTAAGTGTTATTTTATATGTTTTTGAGAAAATGAGAAAAAGTTAGTGTGTAATTGTTTAATGTTACAGGCTGTGGACCGATTCAACTATGCTTATAGCAATGTAAATCTTAGCATTTAGTGTGTTAGCAAGCACTGTTGGTAGCTAACTGTTGGCTATAGACTAGCAATTGAGTTGTATGACACTGAAATACAATAAATCTTCATTGAATAAATAAATATACATGAATTTGAATACCTGAATCACCCAATCAGGGAGCCTTTTAAAATACACTTTGAGACTACTCAATTTGGTAACTTAAAATGACTTAATTCCATGATGTTGAAGTTACATGAATAAATTATGTTTGTGTAACTTAATTGGTTCATCTCCCAACATGAAAACATTGAGTTAAGCCAAAGAGTAATCGTTTCAAGTCAGTTTAACATGATGCAATCTGAACAAGAAACCTCATTCAATGATGTTAAATCAAAATGAATTATTTAAGGCCACAGTAATCTTGTGGAAAAAAAACATCTTTTCATAATTTCAACATAAAAAACCATAATTTCAACATCTGACGCAAAGCATGCTGGGAACTAAAACACTGCTGCACTCATTCACTTTAAGTTCATCTTTTTCTATAAAGTTCAATAAACTTTCAGTAATATTTAAGTGAAATAAGCTCATTTGTTTTGCAGTAACATTTTACCCTCTCATGTTACGTTTTTTTGGATAAAGGCAAGAAAATTCAAGATGAGGTGACGAAATGAAATGCGTATATAAGCTGTGCTCTCAGACACAAAATGATTCACTGTCAGTAAATACCATGTGTAACGTGGCTTGATCCTTCACAGAGAGAGTCAGCATTATAATCAGGTATTCTCTTGCATTCAGCCGCTTGAACTGAATCCATTGAAGAAAGCAGAACAATACAGGCATCAGCGCGACGTGACAGCGCTTGGCTTATCTGTCCGAAGCACACCGGTCAACCAGCCGGCTTTACGAGCCCACCAGATCCTCCAATGACAGCCCGAATCATGATCCCGGGACTTTGTGTTGTGATATATGATCAGCTCTGGAGGCTGGACGGTGTGCGTGTGAAGATGCTGAAGACAGACAGGTTATTTATCTGCAAATTGATCGCGAGGACTTCGAGGGAGGAGGCCGCCACTCGTCCCCTGGTGAAATTGTGAGGGCAGCGTGCGCTCGCACATTCAGCACAGCTTTAGCCCTTTATAATGGAGCAATCTAGATCCCCAGATGGCTTTTCCCCTGTATTATTCATCCTGCTAAATTTTTCCCAAGTTTATTGGTCCCCTGCAGCCATATTTTACTGGGCAGTTGACCTGCGTCATTCATATTCATTTCCCCGTCCTGGTGAATATCGTCACCTCAGGGTTTGTCTTCACACTGACCCGAGCGCTTATGTCGGATTTCATTTCATTTACGACTGACAGTGGAAATGAGAGGATTTTAGGCACTCTTTACAGAAGCAATCGTCACGGTCAATCTGCAGGACGCATGCAAAGCTGCTCAAAACTATCATTCTGCCCTATAGAAAAGCAGAAAGATTAATGCATGCAAGCTATAAAGGTGCAAAATGTTCAATGCAGGTACAAAAGGTGCATTAATCATTCTTAGTTCACTTTTAAAAAAACTTTTGCTGATAATTTACTCACCCCCATGTCATCCAAGATGTCCATGTCTTTCTTTCTTCAGTCGAAAAGAAATGAAGGTTTTTGATGAAAACATTCCAGGATTTTTCTCCATATAATGGACTTCAATGGGACCCAAACGGTTCAAGGTCCAAATGACAGTTTCAGTGCAGCTTCAAAGGGCTTTAAACGACACCAGACGATGAATAAGGGTCTTATCTAGCCAAACCATCGCTCATTTCAAAAATAAATAAAAAAGTTAAAGTTTTATAAGCACAAATGCTCGCCTTGCTCTGTTCTGTGATGCGCGTTCATGTGACGTCACGTAATACGCAATTACGTTGAAAAGATTACGAACGAACGTCACGAACGCAAATGTTTTCATCAAAAACCTTAATTTCTTTTCGACTGAAGAAAGAAAGACATGGACATCTTGGATGACATGGGGGTGAGTAAATTATCAGCAAAAGTTTTTTTTTTAAAGTTAACTAATCCTTTAATCTCAACTATTAAAATCTATATCTGTTAATGGACCTGAGCATGAACGATAGGCTAGTTGTTAACAAACAGTAAAGATTCATAAGTACTGACATGTTTTATGTAACATTAATAGGACCCGTTAGCTAATTATCATGATTATAAAAAAGAGCAGTATTTTTATCTAGGATGCATGATATATCGGCTGATGCTGTATATTAAAGCCGATAAATAATGTATTTTTTCTTCAGCGGAGACACTTCAGATGCGCACTGTTCAACATGATGGTTTTTGAATTGCTTGAAAATTATTGGAATCACTTCAAAAAAGGAAAATACTGTAAAGTGCGGCACAAGCCTGTCATATAGGCTATAAAATTATAATGAGAACATCATTATAATTGTGTGTTTGGGACATTGATTTTAATGGTGAGACTTTTGTTTTTATAATAAGGGTTTATATAACTTGGATTTAGATTTATCGGCCAATATATCGGTTGTCGGTTTTGAAATATAAAGAATTATCGGTTATCGCATCGGCCAAAATGTTTATATCACTGTATTCCTATAGAAGTAATGAAACAGAAATTCATTTAAAACTGCTGTTTAGCACCAATTATTTTTCTTTTTTATAAATATATATAGCCCCTATTGTCACGCTTTGATGTGTTTGAGTTCTGTTTTGTATCTTGGTTTCCCCTGTCTTTGTGGTTTTTGGTTTAGTCCTGTTAAGTTTTCCCGCTCATCGTTTGTGTTCAGTTTCATCACCTGTGTTCTGTTAATTATCCAATCATTTCATGTGTATTTAAGCCCTGTGTTTTCTCCCAGTGTTGGTCGATCGTCGTCCATGTGTGGTTGTGTTTCTGATTTCCTGGAGTTATTGTTCCTGTTTAAGTTTGGAAAGTTTTTCATTTTGTTTATTAAAACATTTATATTGAAGCTTTCGTGTCCTCGTCTTCAGCACCTGCACAAACCCTGACAGAACGATCGACCCTAACAAAAAAAAAATGGAGAGCTGGAAGCAGGCCTTCATAGGAACCCGGATGGCCATATTTCGTGGGACCCGTGGAGGTCGTAATAGGGGATGTGACCGAGTTCTGGTGGTCCCGAGCTCAGTATGGCCTGAGCCCATTGCATGCACGCCAGAGCCTGACCCATTTGCCGACCTCCCAGAGCTTCTTCCCCCAGAGCCTTCACCGCTGGTCCCGTCCAGCCCAGTCAAGCCTTCGCCGCTGGTCCCGTCCAGCCCAGTTGAGCCTTTGACCGTCACCTGCCCGCCAGAGCCTGAGCCCGTCGCCTGCCCGCCAGAACCTGAGCCCAGCCCCAAGCTCCCCGAAATGCTGGTTCCGTCCAGTTCCGAGTCCCCCGATGTGCTGGCCCCGTCCAGTTCCGAGTCCCATGAAGCGGCAGAGCCAGAGCCAGAGCCCGTTGACCCAGAGCCAGAGCCCGTTGACCCAGAGCCAGAGCCCGTTGACCCAGAGCCAGAGCCCGTTGACCCAGAGCCAGAGCCCGTTGACCCAGAGCCAGAGCCCGTTGACCCAGCGCCAGAGCCAGAGCCCGTTGACCCAGCGCCAGAGCCCGTTGACCCAGACCCAGAGCCCGTTGACCCAGAGCCAGAGCCAGAACCCGTTGACCCAGAGCCAGAGCCAGAGCCCGTTGAGCCAGAGCCAGAGCCCGTTGATCCAGAGCCAGAGCCCGTTGACCCAGCGCTAGAGCCAGAGCCCGCTGATCCAGACCCAGACCCAGACCCAGAGCCCGTTGACCCAGACCCAGAGCCCGTTGATGTCAAGTCAGTTCCCGATCATGAGCCTGTCCTCCCCAAGAAAATTTTGGGGGGGGCGCCATACGCCTTCGCCGTGGCCGGCCAAAGATCCACGGAGGCCCGAAAAGATAACACCGCCATGGCCACCTGAAGGGTCTGCACCGCCATGGCCACCCGAAGGGTCTGCACCGCCATGGCCACCTGAAGGGTCTGCACCGCCATGGCCACCCGAAGGGTCTGCACCGCCATGGCCACCTGAAGGGTCTGCACCGCCATGGCCACCTGAAGGGTCTGCACCGCCATGGCCACTTGAAGGGTCTGCACCGCCATGGCCACCTGAAGGGTCTGCACCGCCATGGCCACCTGAAGGGTCTGCACCGCCATGGCCACCTGAAGGGTCTGCACCGCCATGGCCACCTGAAGGGTCTGCACCGCCATGGCCACCCGAAGGGTCTGCACCGCCATGGCCACCTGAAGGGTCTGCACCGCCATGGCCACCTGAAGGGTCTGCACCGCCATGGCCACTTGAAGGGTCTGCACCGCCATGGCCACCTGAAGGGTCTGCACCGCCATGGCCACCTGAAGGGTCTGCACCGCCATGGCCACCTGAAGGGTCTTCACCACCACGGCCACCTGAAGGGTCTTCACCGCCGTGGCCACCTGAAGAGCCAGCTCCGCCCTGGACGCCCGAGGGTCCCACAGCTCCGCCCTGGACGCCCGAGGGTCCCACAGCTCCGCCCTGGACGCCCGAGGGTCCCACAGCTCCGCCCTGGATGCCCGAGGGTCCCACAGCTCCGCCCTGGATGCCCGAGGGTCCCACAGCTCCGCCTTGGACGCCCGAGGGTCCCACAGCTCCGCCCTGGACGCCCGAGAGTCTCACAGCACCGTCATGGCCACGCCCACAGCCTGCACCGTCGTGGCCACGCCCACAGCCTGCACCGTCGTGGCCACGCCCACAGCCTGCACCGCCGTGGCCACGCCCACAGCCTGCTCCGCCCTGGAGGCTTCCTGGACCTGCACCATGCCCTCGTCAGCCTCCAGGGCGCCCACCCTCCCACCCCTTTGGATGTTATACGGCGCGAGGACGCGCCTTCGGGGAGGGGGGAGGTACTGTCACGCTTTGATGTGTTTGAGTTCTGTTTTGTATCTTGGTTTCCCCTGTCTTTGTGGTTTTTGGTTTAGTCCTGTTAAGTTTTCCCGCTCATCGTTTGTGTTCAGTTTCATCACCTGTGTTCTGTTAATTATCCAATCATTTCATGTGTATTTAAGCCCTGTGTTTTCTCCCAGTGTTGGTCGATCGTCGTCCATGTGTGGTTGTGTTTCTGATTTCCTGGAGTTATTGTTCCTGTTTAAGTTTGGAAAGTTTTTCATTTTGTTTATTAAAACATTTATATTGAAGCTTTCGTGTCCTCGTCTTCAGCACCTGCACAAACCCTGACACCTATAAAGGGACATGGTGATTGAAAAAAACCCAATGAGATAGGAGATTATTTAAATGATTTTGTGTTTGCCTGCAAAACTATTGCATTCCCTCAAGAAACTTCATGTTTGCTCACAAAAGCACTAAAACAGTTTCCCCTCCCACTCTCACTCTTACAAATAAATGTTTTTTATTGTCATTGATGCTTCCATGAAAAACCTTTGACATCAATGGAAGTTCTTTTGAATGGTAAACGGTTCCATAGATTTTTAAAATGCTCTTCGAACTATGGAGAAAATTGTTCTTCTGTTCACTGAAAGGTTCACTGAAAGGAGCCAAAAAGTATGCTTTTATTCCATTGTTACATGTTTTCTCTTCTATTCTCTTTTATTTTATATCTATTTACAAAAAAATGACGTATGCTGCATTAGACCAAACTGTTATCGCTTCTATTGCTCTCCTTATTTGTAAGTCTCTTTGGATAAAAGCATCTGCTAAATGATTAAATGTAAATGAAAACACCCTTTGGAACTTTTATTTTTAAGAGTGTATTATCTCCATCAAAGTTTCCCTGGGAACGCAAAAACATTGACATATAGGCTGACTAATGTCACGCAGGGAGTTTCAGAAACATAAGTGATGATCATTTAATGTTTCTTTTCATTTATTTTTTTATGAGAATTTGTTTTCTGGAACCAGAATTCCTCACGGACGGTTTGATTTGTGCTTCAGCTCTTCACTGCGAGAAATATGATAAAACCAGCCATGTAATCTTTGAAATGCTCAAAGAAACTAGCATGTAACATGGAAAAGCAACACTGTCACTGACACGCTAGTGGAAAAGAGTTAAATTAGCAGTATTTCTACTTTAAGTGAGTTACTCTAACACTACTCTAACACTGTATTGCCTTTAGGCTTCTTTATATAGAATGTGAGAGTGCTGCGGGCGAGAGAGAGAGCGAGTGAGAGAGAGAGAGAGAGGGCGAGAGAGAGAGAGAGGGCGAGAGAGAGAGAGGGCGAGAGAGAGAGAGGGCGAGAGAGCGAGAGCTAGAGAGAGAGAGAGAGAGAGAGAGAGAGAGAGAAGAGAGAGAGAGAGAGAGAGAGAGAGGGCGAGAGAGAGAGAAGGAGAAAGAGAGAGAGGGCGAGAGAGAGAGAGAGCGAGAGAGAGAGGGCAAGAGAGAGAGAGAGAGAGAGGAGAGAGAGAGAGAGAGAGGGCGAGAGAGAGAGAGAGAGAGAGAGAGAGGGCAAGAGAGAGAGAGAGAGAGAGAGAGAGAGAGAAAGAAAGAGAGAGAGATTCACCCATGATCCTCTCTGTTCTCATTCAAAACTCTTTTTATTTCTCTCAAGGAATCCAAGGAATTTTTATCTGTGGTTGCCAGAATAATTCTGTAAAATAATATTAAAAATGTAAACATATTTATACAGACCATTCTGGAAATTTTACCATTTAAAACTTATTGACAAAAATTAAACTACATTTTAGACTGGTAAATCCAAGAGTCCAAGGCGACGCTGCTATTAAAAGCTGTTTTGATCCTTCAACTGACATCCAAATAACACATGGCAAAGAGAAACACATGATGAATCATACGTTAATAGAAGATGCACAGTGTCAAACACAAAACACTATCATGATAACACACATGACACTAAAATAAAGAAGAGGAAACATAATAAATTATTAAAATGAAAAACATAAAATGTGAGCTGCTATAAAGGCAATTCTGGGAACGGATTTTTACTGTAAATTATTAGATACCCAAAAATGCAGCATTTTAATGTAAAATTATATAAAATGTAAGGTTAGATCTACAGATTTCCGAAATAAGGAACCTACTGTCAACCAATGAACAGGTCTTTATACTATACAGCTTTTTGACAGCATTTTATAATTAAAATTACAATATTTTTTACAGAGTAAATGACAACCCGCAAAGAACTCTCATTAAACCATCTTTAACGGGAACCTATGATGGCCTTTTTCAAGTCTTGATTTTGTTTTTGAGCTCTAACAGGTTTTCCTGCTTAAATGTTGATTATTTTCCTCATATTCTCCATTGTTGCGGCTCCTCTCTTCCCAGTCTGTCAGTATCGCTCTGTTTAGTTCCTGTCTCTATGAAGCCCCTCCTCCTGAAAGCACACTGTGCTCTGATTGGTCAGCTGGAGCAGTGTGTTGTGATTGGTTGGCTTTGTGTTTGGGAAATGTCCCGCCCTTTACCATAACCGCCTGTTTCAACCAGGGGCACAGCAGTGGCGTAATAAGCCAAACCGGGCCCTTATGCAGGATTATCAAGGCGAGGCCCCTACAGCACGTGATGACGCAATGTCCACGACCACAAATACATAAAAAAAGATGCTCACTTACATTATAGCTGCATTTCCAGGCTTTCCTCTGTGAGAATATGCATGTTCACTTACCGACCCGGGGATTCCCCAGTCCCAATTCGAAACAAATTCAATGTAGCCTATTCAATGATCAGTAAAACATGTTGTTGTCATTATTTATGGTATTCAAATAAATTCGCGATAAAGTAAAATGTGTTCAGACTAAAAATAGTAAAATGCGATACCCTGATTGGTCCGGGCCCGTATAAGCAACTGCGATAGTTACGCCTGTGGGCACGGGACATGAGCACCCCCTGTTTTCACAGGATTGATCTGTAATTTCTTTGTAATAAAACACTTTAAAGCAACACTATGTAACATTTTTTACCTTAAAATAATGTTTCCAAAATCTTATCAGTGGTTCATCAAGTCGTAACAGGGTGAAAGGCACGTCTGCCATCGCCTGACGGGGTCTGTGTCGCTTTTACTGGCACTATTAACTTCAGGGTTCGGGTAGTAACCCAACCACAAAAAGAACTACAAAATCCGACTGCTTTACGTCAAGCGCTACAATAGTCATTATTCGTTTTTCTTAGTTTCTGATATCGCAATACATCATCCTTTCATGAAATCATGTAACATACTCTACCTTGTCTGTGGACATCGTTCATTCTAAAGCCGGCGCTGGATAACGGTAGGCTAAATTATTTACGACAGCGGTAATGGACAATTTAGTTTCCAACCAGTAGGGCGACCGAAGAGGAAAAGCTACATAGTGTTGCTTTAAGTTGGCCATTTAAAGTGTTAGGACTATTTATAGTTAAATTATGTTAATAATTCGTATGTCTGTAAGACGAGGTCGTCGCTGATATCTACCGCCTCGATGGCAGGCAGGAAAAATCGCTCCTCTTCATAACGTAAGGATCACGTCCAATATGTTTAGATTTTTTGTTTATATCTTTCTCTTGTAATAGCGACTCAAGTTAGTACAGTACAGACTTTCCTCCATCTCGTCCATTCCGCTCTTCACTTGCTGAATTTGTCATCACAATCACGTGACTGCAAACCAACCTATTAAAGGTGGGGTGTGATTTTCTTTTTTGTCCATTTTTTCAAAATAACTTGAAATCCTATTCCTAACCCACTTACAGACACTGAGTTAGAAGCACTGAAATGAAAATTAAGCAATTTAATCATCTGTGGAACGGGCAGGACTCGAAAAACTCCAGCCAATCATGTCCAAGACCACTAGAATCATTGGACAGTAAGTCCGTCAATCAAACGGCCGTAACACACACCCCTTGACCCCCTGCGTGCGCATACTCAAAGCTCGTGACGCATGCGCATCTCGTCAGTAAAGCCGGTTCCATGATTAGTAGTAAATCGTCATCAAAATCTCTCACGCATCTGAGTTTTCGCTTGTGCATGATTGCGCGTCCATGTTCTTCGAATGGGTGGAGTCAGGGCCAGCGTTGGAGAAGAGAAGGTAGGACCATTTGAATTGTGTATTTTCTGAAAAAGTATTTTCTGCCGGTCGTTTTCCAAATCACATACCCCACCTTTAAATGAGGAATATTGTGACGTTTTCGTTCCGGAAGAAACCCAAGATGGAGGCGTTTCAGTGAGTGACACTGATATAGAGAATCACTCCCGCTGGATGGAGGGACTTTCACAGCTTTTTCATGCTCAAACAGCAACAATAGCCTATACACACTAAATAAATCTGAAAATGAATAAAAGCATAATATAGGACCCCTTTAAGTGAAACTGTTGATACTATAGCCTATGTGATATTTAAAGAAATGCTCTGGAATGGATTAGATGAAGACAGATTAAAATGCTCAACGGAGGAAACGCAGGAAAAAAGAAATGACTAATATTCTGTTCAGAAACGATTGAATAGCAAACACGGTCCAGCCTCTCCACAGGATCAACACTGAACTGATGATGAAGTGGAATAATGAGAAAGAGAGCGCGCCTGCGAAGGCCAGACCCACAGAGCAATAATTATGAATCAAACACAACACAAACGCTAAATGCATCAGCAAGTGGAAGTATACTGACTGACACCGCGGTCCTGCACCGCGTCAAAAGCACGAATCCACACAATCAAGAGAGATCATTATCCCGCGGCTAGCGTGGCGTCGCGCTGGCCATCTTTATTACGGGCTAATGAATTGTCACAGCTCACGTTAAGATGTCAGAATGAGTTCATAATGCTATCAGACACAAATCACCCTGTGTCAAATTGTTTGTTTATCTGGTCTGCGTGTGTTTGGCGAGTCGAGAGATTTCTCACCTGATGCTTGATGAAGCTAATTAGCTACAACAGGACGGGGCTAGCACCTAGCACAAAACTCGAACTGAATTAAGGCCCTTTCACACCGGACGCGTAACGAAAAAGCGAAACGGAAAAGCGAATGGTTCGCGTGCGAATAGTTCGCGTCAAAACCATTCACATCAGCCGCGACGCGAGTTTGCGACGTTCAGAGCTTCAACATTCCAAAACTTTCGCGCCGACGCTGAGAAAACATGGACACTTCATCATCATCATCCAGTGAAGACAAGCTTTTCATTTTCTTTAAAAGACAGAAAAGAAAGGTTTTGTGTGCACCCAATCTTAAAGAACAGAGAGTCTGAAGCCTATAAGCTAAAACTTTACCACAAAGAACCGGCCAAAGTAAGGATTATGCATTAAACATTTGAATTGTTTATTAATAAACTAGAGTTCTCTTACGAGAGTACTCTCGTGTTGCGTAAGCTAGCTTACGCTACGGGAAAACTCCTTTTCTCGAGAATACTGAAGCCAAAAAATGATCCTTTAATTTTCTCATATTTAAAACGCATGCTTGCACAGAGCAGACCTAGAATAGGCAGCTCGTGCGCCTATTGGCTGCTCTGCGGCAAGATGCTGCAACCTATCGGTGGACTGGGAGTGACGTCAGCACCAATAGCAGCGCGGGTGCCCGAGTGCGTCACGTCCCGCCAGAATAGGCGTGGCTTACCTCTACATAAGCCGGTCCAGATAGGGTGTTCTTTGATTTTTCTCCACTTCAGCGAAGTATTCACATCGCTGACTCTCCAGAGAAGCCGCGCCGTCGAAACAAGCACCTCAGCGGGACGAGCCCTCTGCACTGCAGTTGGAAGCCGCCTTCGCCGCTTCATCGCCGTACCTGCTGCGCTATCCGGCGCCCATATCCTTTTCATATTATATATCCTTTTCATATGCGCTATCCGGCGCCCATATCCTTCTCTAGTATTCTAAAAGAGCAAGAGGCGTTGTTTCAAATGCCTCGAGTTTCCAAATGCGGCTCGTGTCGAGCCCCTCTCAGCGACAATGCGCGAGTCTCGCCGCGGCCGGACCGCCATTGAAAGCAGCACGCATCGCTCTCACAGCTCCCTCGACGGAGGCGGCTGGAGTAGTGTATCCCGCAGCCAACGAGCCCGTTACGTTACCCGCTCGCCTGCACACAAAAGCCGTTTTCACGGCTACCCAAAAAAAAAAAAAAAAAAAAAAAAAAAAAAAAAGTGTGCGCTTCCCGCCTGGGACGAAACCGTGCGTAGCTTCCTTTAGAGCCTCGCTTTTTCACCTTCCCCGCCTCCCTTCACCGACGCGCAGCTGCCGCTCACGAGCCTCACTGCCGTCGCGTTTGAGGTTGAGGGACACGCATCAATAGACTGCTGTTCTAACCGCGCGTAGCTTCCTTTACGTTACAAGGAAGCTAGCGCGCCCCCGCAGAAGCAGTCACTCTGCCCCTTGTGGGACCGCGCAGTGATAAGCGCCGTTCCCAAGGGCTGCCGGAGCCTATAGCCACAGCGACGCGCTCGCCGGAAAGCCTCCCTCGAGCCTCGCTTTTTCACCTTCCGCGCCTCCCTTCACCGACGCGCAGCTGCCGCTCACGAGCCTCACTGCCGTCGCGTCTGAGGTTGAGGGACACGCATCAATGGACTGCTGTTCTAACCGCGGCTAGCTTCCTTTACGTTACAAGGGAGCTACCGTGGCTGCTCGCACTACTCAAGCTTATGTTGTTTCCCCCGTGGCTCAGTGGCTAAACTCTAAGCTTTCGCGCCAGAGACCCGTGTTCGATCCCGGCTCTCGCAGTAGAAAAAATTTATGCAGCTCTCCTCTCTGAGCTCGCGACCAGCTTTCTTGCGTACACGAAGCGAGCGCGCGAACCGAGACGTCACCGTCGAAAGAAAGTGTGTTTTTTTTGTCCCGCCGAGGCCTGACAAACTCCCTCTTCTTCTCAAACATTTTCCAGCTCCTCCTAGTACGAGCGGCCGGTAATGTCTATACTGCAGTAGTGTGCCTGTAATACACGCACGCCTGTAAACAGTGCCGACACACACACGAAAACTGTGATGACGCTCTCTCTCTCTCTTATATCTGCTCGCGGCAACTAAAGCTTACGTTGTTTTCCCTGTGGCTCAGTGGCTAAACCCTAAGCTTTCGCGCCGGAGACCCGTGTTCGATCCCGGCTCCCGCAGCAGATAACATTTATGCAGATCCGGCTCACGCCGATGGTGTTTTAGTGTAGAAAGGTGCCCACATCTCAGTGTTCACCCCTACACGCAAGCACGCTCGTGTTATTCACAGAGCCCACTCCCTTAAAGCGGGCAACAGCTCGAGTGTTGAACGTAGGAAATGTGTCCGCGAGTTCGCGTCCACGCCTATTTTTCTGCCCGCTCTATCACTAAAGACTCACGGCTGGACCACAGTCAAAGTTTATTTCCCTGTCAGTCCCCTTCAAAAAGGCTACTGCAGTGGTCCATTTAGCAGCCAACGAGCCGGTTCATTTACCCTCTCGCCTGCACACATACGCCGTTTACACGGCGACCCAGAGAAATCTCAAAGGAGTATACTGTCTGGTTATCCGGCTCATGCCGTTGGTGTTTAAGTGTAGTGCAAGTGCCCACGCCCCAGTGTTCACCCTACACACAAGCACATCAAATCTCGTGTCACTCACAGAGCACACTCTCATAAAGCGCAGAGAAGCCGCTCGAGTGTTGAATATAAGAAATGTGTCCACAGGTCCGTGCCCACTATCTGGCCGCTCTGTTACACGTTCAATAAAACAGGTTATGAATGTAAGTCTCGTGCCCGCCGGAGAGCGTTCACGCTTACTAACACACACCTCCCCCCGGGCGCCGCCCGCGTGTTAAAACGAAACACAGGGCATTGATTTGACGCTCCCTATCCGTTATGATCGGGGCGTCACATACACTTGCAAGTCTCGTGCCCGCGCACACGCGCTCACGCTTACAGAAAGCTTTTCCGCCCAAAGCGCTGCTCGCGCGTCAAAAAGTGAGAATAAAATGCTCCCCATCCCTTATGATTGGGACTCCTCACATAAATCAGCCGGTCTCAGCTTTCAGTGAGCAGCCATTGCCCAGACCCGAGAGCGCGCGCGTCGCGCTTTCGGCTCCGGTTCAGTTTCACAAGCCCGCAAACGGCTGCGATCTGAACCCGGAGGCCATTCGCCCCCTAGCGGCTCACATAGCTGCGTGGGAAATTATCCCAGGGATTTCAGAATGGGTTCTCAGCACAATAAAGCAGGGCTATACACTTCAATTCATTCGCCCTCCCCCGCGCTTTCGAGCCCGGTCCGCGACGATAGTGAATGCGGAAGTAGCACACACTACTTCACGCAGAAATAGCAATTCTGCTGTGCAAAGGGGCTATAGAAAAAGTACCGCCTTCTCTTAGCGAGTCAGGCTTTTACAGCCGATATTTTCTTGTACCCAAGAAGAACGGAGCTTTCAGGCCCATCCTAGATCTGAGACATTTGAACAAGGTGCTTGCAAAAGACCGTTCAAATGCTTACAACCAGGAGAATCCTCGCGCACGTTTGCCCGAGGGACTGGTTTATTTCTCTAGATCTGGAGGATGCCTATTTTCTGTTTCAGATATCACCCCGTCACAGGCAATTTTTGAGATTCGCCTTCGACGGTCAGGTATATCAATACACCGTCCTGTCGCTCGGCCTGTCTCTAGCACCCCATACATTTACGAAGTGCATGGACGCAGCGCTCGCCCCCCTGAGAACTCAGGGGCTGCGAATAATGAACTATCTGGACGACTGGCTGATATTGGCTGTGTTCGCCACCTAGCCGCGTTTTTCCAGAAGGGCAGCTTTCTCCCTTTGAAAACGTTTCAACGGATGCTGGGCTGTATGGCATCAGCTGCAGCGGTGCTCCAGCTGGGCCTATTGCGCATGCGCCCGCTCCATCACTGGTTGAATGCTTGCGCGTCTCGCCGAGCCTGGGTTTCTGGCGGCCAGAAAATCAGAGTGACTCAGACCTGCATAGCGGCTCTGCAGCCCTGGTTAGTAGCCGACTGGTACCAGCAGGGAGTGACGATGGGAACCTTCTCTTATTGGAAAGTAGTTTCGACAGATGTGTCCAACTCGAGTTGGGGCGCGCTGTTCGAAGGCAGACCGGCCTTTGGCCAGTGGTCAGACCAAGAGAAGTGTTTTCACATAAACTGTCTTGAGATGATAGCGGTCGAAAACGCGCTGAAGCGCTTCCTCCCGTTCATACAGGACCAACACGTTCTCGTTCGCTCGGACAACATGTCTGTGGTTTCCTATGTAAACCGTCAGGGTGGTGTCAGATCCAGGAACCCCTGCAATCTGACGGAACGCATCCTTGTTTGGTCCCAGATGCACCTGTGCTCGCTGAGGGCGGCGCATGTGCCTGGCCATTCGAATGACGGTCCAGACAAACTGTCCAGGGACAACGTTCCCCTGGGGGAATGGTCCCTGCACCCCCAAACGGTCCAGAAACTGTGGCGCCTATTCGGCAGAGCGGAAGTCGGCCTATTTGCGTCAAAAGACAATGCTCATTGCCCGATGTTCTTTTTGAAGAACCAGGACACCCTGGCCCAGGTCTGGCCCAGCCTCCCTCTGTATGCTTTCCCTCCGGTCTCTCTGTTACCACAGGTAATCAAGAGAGTCAGGGAAACGCGCCACTCGGTGCTCCTCATAGCTCCGCACTGAGAGAATCAGAATTGGTTTCCGGAACTAGTACGGCTGTCACATGCAGCTACGTGGCCTATTCCGGTGAGGGCAGATCTCCTCTCTCAGGCTCGCGGCTAGATCTGGCATCCCCATCCAGAGCGCTGGTCTCTGCACGCATGATTGATCAAACGGGTACTCGTTACCCTGCCAGAAAGAGTGATGAGCACGATCACGCAGTCTAGAGCTCCTTCCACGGGATGGCTCTACGCGTCTAAATGGTCAGTGTTCTCCAAGTGGTGCACCGACAGAGATCTGGATGCACGGTCATGTGAGGTTGCGCATTTGCTCACTTTCCTACCAGAGCTGATGGATAAGGGGAGGTCCCCATCCACGCTCAAAGTTTATGTGGTGGCCGTGGCGGCGTTCGCAGAATCGACGCACGGTCAGTCACCGGGAAGACATGAGCTGGTCATCCGCTTCCTTAGGGGAGCTAGAAGGATGAATCCGCCGCGCCCCCGTCGGTTCGTATGCGGCCGCTGCAGTGCTTCGGTTGGGTCTGCTGCGCATGCACCCCCTCCAGCGCTGGCTGAAAACACGAGTCCCGCGACGAGCTCTCTGTGAGAGCGTCATGTTTGGAATTTGGGCCTAATGATTCTAAAGTTACGCTCAAACCAATACACGGTTATGTCCCCAAAGTGCTCTCTACTCCGTTCAGAGCCATTTCCCTCAAGTCATTTCAAGCCCTTCCGGGAACCGACAGTGACAGCGATGTAAACTTCCTTTGCCCGGTCAGGGCTTTAAGAGTTTACGTTCAACAAACCGCTGCCTTCAGGCAGTCAGAACAGCTGTTCGTTTCGTTTGGTGGCCGCACGAAGGGGCTAGCTACCTCGAAACAGAGCTTTTCCAGATGGATAGTTGATGCTATCGCCTTGGCTTACAAGTCTAAAGGCCTTCAATGCCCTTTAGGTGTTCGAGCCCATTCCACTAGAAGTATGGCCTCATCATGGGCTTGGACTAGTGGTGTTTCACTCCATGATATTTGTAGAGCGGCAGGCTGGGCCTCTCTGTCTACATTTATAAGGTTTTATAACCTGGAGGTCCCTGCTTTGCAGGCCAAAGTGTTATCTGTATGAGATTGTCATACACGCTGACTGTTATACTGTGTTATGCACTCCCTTATACATATGAGGCGTCACCATATGGTCAATATGTGTTAGGGCTCACTTTGTGTCGGCCCACATATCTTCACTATTACGTGTTCCCCGGGCACTGGCCCTTGGACTTAATGTGAATGGTCTCAGCATACACGGCGCTTTAAACTGGGTTCCCGTAGCGTAAGCTAGCTTACGCAACACGAGAGTACTCTCGTAAGAGAACGACACTCGGTTACTAACGTAACCTCGGTTCTCTCTAGAAGAGGGAACGAGTGTTGCGTAACCCGGCCGTGTTAATGCTGCGTTCTTATTTCGCTTCAGTGTGAAAAACCAAAGAACACCCCTATCTGGACCGGCTTATGTAGAGGTAAGCCACGCCTATTCTGGCGGGACGTGACGCACTCGGGCACCCGCGCTGCTATTGGTGCTGACGTCACTCCCAGTCCACCGATAGGTTGCAGCATCTTGCCGCAGAGCAGCCAATAGGCGCACGAGCTGCCTATTCTAGGTCTGCTCTGTGCAAGCATGCGTTTTAAATATGAGAAAATTAAAGGATAATTTTTGGCTTCAGTATTCTCGAGAAAAGGAGTTTTCCGTAGCGTAAGCTAGCTTACGCAACACTCGTTCCCTCTTCTAGAGAGAACCGAGGTTACGTTAGTAACCGAGTGTCGTTTTCTGTCAGTTTTCGGTATGAGACGCGCTGCAGTTCACGCGCAGTCGCCTCGATTAGCCTATATTTGCTTATTTATTAAAGGTTGTGTAGGTAAGACATTTATAAAAAACTTTTTTTCCAAATTTGTTTAAACTTTTTTATATATATCAATGCATAATTAAAATCTAAGTACTCTGAAAAAAAGAGTATAAAAATCGATTGACTCTAGACCGTTTAATCTGCATTAAACACAGCTCATTATTTCGAACCGGGACGAAACAACGGATTGGCCTAGGCGACTGTCACTCTCTCGCAACCATGGCAACCACCCTTCGCCACACAGGACCTGCCCTTTTGGCGCGCACTCGTTTGGTTTGTGTAATTCAAGAGCCACGGAAACCTAGGATTACCAAAACAATGGCAGAGAAAGACCAAAGTCCACATTTGCAGTTCACGAAGGCAACCCAGTCAAAAAAAGGAAGTCATTTACATTACAATAAAAGGTAATGAACAAAAAGTTGTTGGATAAACAAAGAAATAAAACTCGGGTGAATATCGGCGAATACCCTAGTAGCACGACCTCTTGCACGACCTCCTCTGCTTCGCCCTCGACCACGGTTCTGTCCTCGAGCTGACGATGTGGTACTTGTCTCGGGAGTGTAGTCCTCATCAGAATCAACTATGCTTTCATCAAGCAAACTCTTACATGCAGAACATCATATATATGTTATAAATCTCACACGAAATTCATCTACATCACAGTGTAAATGTGGCAATGGAACAACGTGTATCACGCAACTGTGTTTTAGCTTTGCCTTATAGATAACTAGCTCGTTAGCGAATCAATAAATATATATTGTAAAGTTTACCATATCAAAATGTAGTTTGATAGTGAAGTAATAAAATACAAATTATTTGTTTCCCTTCATAATGAATAAAGTTAGATTTTTTTATTACATGTGTGTCTTGAATGATGTCATACATGCACTCGTTCCTCTACTCATCGCTCGTACTCAGGTAATAATGCGTCTTAGCTCAGTGTCTGAGTTGCCGCGGTCATGTGTTAGGGGGTGTGGTTTTGGAAGAGATACAGACGGGAGGGGGTGAGAAGTGTTGGAGGGTGAAGTGAATGGAAATAATGAGCTGTCTTTAAACAGTCGTGAGAGGTCTAAGACACTCGATTTTGTATACTTTCTATTTTCAGATTACTTAGATTTTAATTATGCATTGATTATATATAGAAAAGTTAACAATTTTGATTTTTTTTTTATAAATTTTTCCCCATACACAACCTTTAATCTAGACAATTTATTGACGAATACATTGAATAAAATTAAAGATACAATTGATAAAAAAACGAAATTCACTTTAAAGGAAAGGTGTTTTTACAAAACACAACTTAATAAGTGCCAACATTCTGTCTGACCCATTCCCAAATGTTTTCAATTTATTGGGCATCTTATGATCCTCTTACTCATCTCATGCGGTTCCCTTTTATAGCTTATAAACAGTGAAAAACAATAACAATACCATGTATATATTTAAAATATATATGAAACGTAAGCCTATGTTAAGTTTTTTAACTTATATTTTGCGTCACCCGCTCCGTTTTATCCCACATGCTCGTGGTGATGTGGCATGGAAAAATAGGCTAATATGATAACCACAATCATGATGTGAAAAATTATAAAAAAAAATCAGTTATTTACCTCTAGTCAAAAATGTTATAAAATCATCCGCACGCATTTCAACTCACCCGGAAAGACACCAACTATCCCAGCTATTTTATCCATTGCCTCGTTCTTTTTGTAACTGGTCCCTATAAGCAAACAAGTCATGCCATGCGTGGCGTTGAGATGCGGAATAGGCTATATAAAAAATGCTGTCATTATAAAAGGTTCTCTAGTTTCAATGTATTGCTTGTTTTTAGTTTAATTCATGTAACTTGTGAACTTCTCTTCTCTCGCACATATTGCTGCTAGTAAGAGCGGCCAAAGCCGTCAACATGCTTCACCTTTGTTTCCTTGTATTGCATGGCTGACTCCTTCTTCTGTCGCGCAAAAGTACAAAAAAAATTCGACATCGAAGCGAAAAAAAAAATAAATTCGTTTTTTTTTCGCCGCAGACATTCGGCGTTCGTTGTGGAAGCACTCATTACACAAACAGCTGATCAAAAAATAGAACCATCGCGCGAATTATTCTCGTTTGCAGTGCGTCCAAATCGCGACCAGTGTGAAGGACCTTAAAGCTGAATAATGACATATTGTGCTTTTAGAGCTGCTTTACAGCTGACTGGAATTTTAATTTGTCTCAATGTTTGATTAAGTTTGCATCGTTGATGCTGTTATTTTTCCTGTTTATTTCTGTGAAACAATTAAAGCGCTGTAGAAATAAAGGACCTCGACTTGGACCTGAACGTGGACCTCTGAGACATCAAATCCCCGTCCAGACAGGAATGCCTCATGATTGTGAAATATTCCCATTTCACCTCATTGATTCTGAGCTTCATTGAATAGGGGCCTACGTGGTAACTAAACTCACATATGTACTTCTAATACACAATTATGGATTTTTTTGCTCACTTTCTGTGCGATAAAATAAAGTGGTGGATGGCCAGCTATTATCCTTCTCTAATTAAATTTCCAATAATAAATTAGCACACATCCAGAGAAAAGGACATACACACAGAAAAGAGAGTTCTCCATAAAAGAGCCATAACATTTATATAGTTTCATGAAGAACCTTTTATAAATTATGTTCTAAGAATTGTTTTGCTAATGTTCTCATTGTAAGTTATAGAAATGTTATTTCTGAATGTTCTCATAATGTATAAAACGGCCAGTTTTTAAATGCTGTTTTGTATTGATATTATATCCTTTGAACTTTGGAGGTTAAAATCCCCTTAAAACTCATCTTTTGTCACCAAAAGTGACATAAGTGTATTTTTTCTTGAAAAAAAAGTCTTCTGGTCTTAAATAGCTTTGAATGTAACTCGATCACCCATTGCTATTTAGTATACCCAGTTCTTTGAATATGCAATAAATGATGGCCCCGCCTCCACTCACTCACTCACTCACTCACTCACTCAGGAGTTTTAAGGAGAAAATACACAGCAATGCGTTACAAGGGAGCTACCGTGGCTGCTCGCACTACTCAAGCTTATGTTGTTTCCCCCGTGGCTCAGTGGCTAAACTCTAAGCTTTCGCGCCAGAGACCCGTGTTCGATCCCGGCTCTCGCAGTAGAAAAAATTTATGCAGCTCTCCTCTCTGAGCTCGCGACCAGCTTTCTTGCGTACACGAAGCGAGCGCGCGAACCGAGACGTCACCGTCGAAAGAAAGTGTGTTTTTTTTGTCCCGCCGAGGCCTGACAAACTCCCTCTTCTTCTCAAACATTTTCCAGCTCCTCCTAGTACGAGCGGCCGGTAATGTCTATACTGCAGTAGTGTGCCTGTAATACACGCACGCCTGTAAACAGTGCCGACACACACACGAAAACTGTGATGACGCTCTCTCTCTCTCTTTATCTGCTCGCGGCAACTAAAGCTTACGTTGTTTTCCCTGTGGCTCAGTGGCTAAACCCTAAGCTTTCGCGCCGGAGACCCGTGTTCGATCCCGGCTCCCGCAGCAGATAACATTTATGCAGATCCGGCTCACGCCGATGGTGTTTTAGTGTAGAAAGGTGCCCACATCTCAGTGTTCACCCCTACACGCAAGCACGCTCGTGTTATTCACAGAGCCCACTCCCTTAAAGCGGGCAACAGCTCGAGTGTTGAACGTAGGAAATGTGTCCGCGAGTTCGCGTCCACGCCTATTTTTCTGCCCGCTCTATCACTAAAGACTCACGGCTGGACCACAGTCAAAGTTTATTTCCCTGTCAGTCCCCTTCAAAAAGGCTACTGCAGTGGTCCATTTAGCAGCCAACGAGCCGGTTCATTTACCCTCTCGCCTGCACACATACGCCGTTTACACGGCGACCCAGAGAAATCTCAAAGGAGTATACTGTCTGGTTATCCGGCTCATGCCGTTGGTGTTTAAGTGTAGTGCAAGTGCCCACGCCCCAGTGTTCACCCCTACACACAAGCACATCAAATCTCGTGTCACTCACAGAGCACACTCTCATAAAGCGCAGAGAAGCCGCTCGAGTGTTGAATATAAGAAATGTGTCCACAGGTCCGTGCCCACTATCTGGCCGCTCTGTTACACGTTCAATAAAACAGGTTATGAATGTAAGTCTCGTGCCCGCCGGAGAGCGTTCACGCTTACTAACACACACCTCCCCCCGGGCGCCGCCCGCGTGTTAAAACGAAACACAGGGCATTGATTTGACGCTCCCTATCCGTTATGATCGGGGCGTCACATACACTTGCAAGTCTCGTGCCCGCGCACACGCGCTCACGCTTACAGAAAGCTTTTCCGCCCAAAGCGCTGCTCGCGCGTCAAAAAGTGAGAATAAAATGCTCCCCATCCCTTATGATTGGGACTCCTCACATAAATCAGCCGGTCTCAGCTTTCAGTGAGCAGCCATTGCCCAGACCCGAGAGCGCGCGCGCGTCGCGCTTTCGGCTCCGGTTCAGTTTCACAAGCCCGCAAACGGCTGCGATCTGAACCCGGAGGCCATTCGCCCCCTAGCGGCTCACATAGCTGCGTGGGAAATTATCCCAGGGATTTCAGAATGGGTTCTCAGCACAATAAAGCAGGGCTATACACTTCAATTCATTCGCCCTCCCCCGCGCTTTCGAGCCCGGTCCGCGACGATAGTGAATGCGGAAGTAGCACACCTACTTCACGCAGAAATAGCAATTCTGCTGTGCAAAGGGGCTATAGAAAAAGTACCGCCTTCTCTTAGCGAGTCAGGCTTTTACAGCCGATATTTTCTTGTACCCAAGAAGAACGGAGCTTTCAGGCCCATCCTAGATCTGAGACATTTGAACAAGGTGCTTGCAAAAGACCGTTCAAATGCTTACAACCAGGAGAATCCTCGCGCACGTTTGCCCGAGGGACTGGTTTATTTCTCTAGATCTGGAGGATGCCTATTTTCTGTTTCAGATATCACCCCGTCACAGGCAATTTTTGAGATTCGCCTTCGACGGTCAGGTATATCAATACACCGTCCTGTCGCTCGGCCTGTCTCTAGCACCCCATACATTTACGAAGTGCATGGACGCAGCGCTCGCCCCCCTGAGAACTCAGGGGCTGCGAATAATGAACTATCTGGACGACTGGCTGATATTGGCTGTGTTCGCCACCTAGCCGCGTTTTTCCAGAAGGGCAGCTTTCTCCCTTTGAAAACGTTTCAACGGATGCTGGGCTGTATGGCATCAGCTGCAGCGGTGCTCCAGCTGGGCCTATTGCGCATGCGCCCGCTCCATCACTGGTTGAATGCTTGCGCGTCTCGCCGAGCCTGGGTTTCTGGCGGCCAGAAAATCAGAGTGACTCAGACCTGCATAGCGGCTCTGCAGCCCTGGTTAGTAGCCGACTGGTACCAGCAGGGAGTGACGATGGGAACCTTCTCTTATTGGAAAGTAGTTTCGACAGATGTGTCCAACTCGAGTTGGGGCGCGCTGTTCGAAGGCAGACCGGCCTTTGGCCAGTGGTCAGACCAAGAGAAGTGTTTTCACATAAACTGTCTTGAGATGATAGCGGTCGAAAACGCGCTGAAGCGCTTCCTCCCGTTCATACAGGACCAACACGTTCTCGTTCGCTCGGACAACATGTCTGTGGTTTCCTATGTAAACCGTCAGGGTGGTGTCAGATCCAGGAACCCCTGCAATCTGACGGAACGCATCCTTGTTTGGTCCCAGATGCACCTGTGCTCGCTGAGGGCGGCGCATGTGCCTGGCCATTCGAATGACGGTCCAGACAAACTGTCCAGGGACAACGTTCCCCTGGGGGAATGGTCCCTGCACCCCCAAACGGTCCAGAAACTGTGGCGCCTATTCGGCAGAGCGGAAGTCGGCCTATTTGCGTCAAAAGACAATGCTCATTGCCCGATGTTCTTTTTGAAGAACCAGGACACCCTGGCCCAGGTCTGGCCCAGCCTCCCTCTGTATGCTTTCCCTCCGGTCTCTCTGTTACCACAGGTAATCAAGAGAGTCAGGGAAACGCGCCACTCGGTGCTCCTCATAGCTCCGCACTGAGAGAATCAGAATTGGTTTCCGGAACTAGTACGGCTGTCACATGCAGCTACGTGGCCTATTCCGGTGAGGGCAGATCTCCTCTCTCAGGCTCGCGGCTAGATCTGGCATCCCCATCCAGAGCGCTGGTCTCTGCACGCATGATTGATCAACGGGTACTCGTTACCCTGCCAGAAAGAGTGATGAGCACGATCACGCAGTCTAGAGCTCCTTCCACGGGATGGCTCTACGCGTCTAAATGGTCAGTGTTCTCCAAGTGGTGCACCGACAGAGATCTGGATGCACGGTCATGTGAGGTTGCGCATTTGCTCACTTTCCTACCAGAGCTGATGGATAAGGGGAGGTCCCCATCCACGCTCAAAGTTTATGTGGTGGCCGTGGCGGCGTTCGCAGAATCGACGCACGGTCAGTCACCGGGAAGACATGAGCTGGTCATCCGCTTCCTTAGGGGAGCTAGAAGGATGAATCCGCCGCGCCCCCCGTCGGTTCGTATGCGGCCGCTGCAGTGCTTCGGTTGGGTCTGCTGCGCATGCACCCCCTCCAGCGCTGGCTGAAAACACGAGTCCCGCGACGAGCTCTCTGTGAGAGCGTCATGTTTGGAATTTGGGCCTAATGATTCTAAAGTTACGCTCAAACCAATACACGGTTATGTCCCCAAAGTGCTCTCTACTCCGTTCAGAGCCATTTCCCTCAAGTCATTTCAAGCCCTTCCGGGAACCGACAGTGACAGCGATGTAAACTTCCTTTGCCCGGTCAGGGCTTTAAGAGTTTACGTTCAACAAACCGCTGCCTTCAGGCAGTCAGAACAGCTGTTCGTTTCGTTTGGTGGCCGCACGAAGGGGCTAGCTACCTCGAAACAGAGCTTTTCCAGATGGATAGTTGATGCTATCGCCTTGGCTTACAAGTCTAAAGGCCTTCAATGCCCTTTAGGTGTTCGAGCCCATTCCACTAGAAGTATGGCCTCATCATGGGCTTGGACTAGTGGTGTTTCACTCCATGATATTTGTAGAGCGGCAGGCTGGGCCTCTCTGTCTACATTTATAAGGTTTTATAACCTGGAGGTCCCTGCTTTGCAGGCCAAAGTGTTATCTGTATGAGATTGTCATACACGCTGACTGTTATACTGTGTTATGCACTCCCTTATACATATGAGGCGTCACCATATGGTCAATATGTGTTAGGGCTCACTTTGTGTCGGCCCACATATCTTCACTATTACGTGTTCCCCGGGCACTGGCCCTTGGACTTAATGTGAATGGTCTCAGCATACACGGCGCTTTAAACTGGGTTCCCGTAGCGTAAGCTAGCTTACGCAACACGAGAGTACTCTCGTAAGAGAACGACACTCGGTTACTAACGTAACCTCGGTTCTCTCTAGAAGAGGGAACGAGTGTTGCGTAACCCGGCCGTGTTAATGCTGCGTTCTTATTTCGCTTCAGTGTGAAAAACCAAAGAACACCCTATCTGGACCGGCTTATGTAGAGGTAAGCCACGCCTATTCTGGCGGGACGTGACGCACTCGGGCACCCGCGCTGCTATTGGTGCTGACGTCACTCCCAGTCCACCGATAGGTTGCAGCATCTTGCCGCAGAGCAGCCAATAGGCGCACGAGCTGCCTATTCTAGGTCTGCTCTGTGCAAGCATGCGTTTTAAATATGAGAAAATTAAAGGATAATTTTTTGGCTTCAGTATTCTCGAGAAAAGGAGTTTTCCCGTAGCGTAAGCTAGCTTACGCAACACTCGTTCCCTCTTCTAGAGAGAACCGAGGTTACGTTAGTAACCGAGTGTCGTTTTCTGTCAGTTTTCGGTATGAGACGCGCTGCAGTTCACGCGCAGTCGCCTCGATTAGCCTATATTTGCTTATTTATTAAAGGTTGTGTAGGTAAGACATTTATAAAAAACTTTTTTTCCAAATTTGTTTAAACTTTTTTATATATATCAATGCATAATTAAAATCTAAGTACTCTGAAAAAAAGAGTATAAAAATCGATTGACTCTAGACCGTTTAATCTGCATTAAACACAGCTCATTATTTCGAACCGGGACGAAACAACGGATTGGCCTAGGCGACTGTCACTCTCTCGCAACCATGGCAACCACCCCTTCGCCACACAGGACCTGCCCTTTTGCGCGCACTCGTTTGGTTTGTGTAATTCAAGAGCCACGGAACCTAGGATTACCAAAACAATGGCAGAGAAAGACCAAAGTCCACATTTGCAGTTCACGAAGGCAACCCAGTCAAAAAAAGGAAGTCATTTACATTACAATAAAAGGTAATGAACAAAAAGTTGTTGGATAAACAAAGAAATAAAACTCGGGTGAATATCGGCGAATACCCTAGTAGCACGACCTCTTGCACGACCTCCTCTGCTTCGCCCTCGACCACGGTTCTGTCCTCGAGCTGACGATGTGGTACTTGTCTCGGGAGTGTAGTCCTCATCAGAATCAACTATGCTTTCATCAAGCAAACTCTTACATGCAGAACATCATATATATGTTATAAATCTCACACGAAATTCATCTACATCACAGTGTAAATGATGGCAATGGAACAACGTGTATCACGCAACCTGTGTTTAGCTTTGCCTTATAGATAACTAGCTCGTTAGCGAATCAATAAATATATATTGTAAAGTTTACCAATATCAATATGCTAGTTTGATAGTGAGTAATAAAATACAACTTATTTGTTTAACTTCATAATGATAAAGTTAGATTTTTTTATTTACATGTGTGTCTGACATGATGTCACTACATGCACTCGTTCCTCTACTCTTCGCTCGTCTCAGGTAAATAATGCGTCTTCAGCTCAGCTGTCAGAGTTGCGCGTTCATGTGTTTTGGGGGTGTGGCTTTGGAAGGAGCTCAGAAGGGAGGGGGTGAAGTGAATGGAAATAATGAGCTGTCTTTAAAACAGTCGTGAGAGGTCTACAGACACTCGATTTTTATACTTTCTTTTTCAGAGTACTTAGATTTTAATTATGCATTGATATATATAGAAAGTCTAAACAAATTTTGATTTTTTTTTTATATAATTTCTTACCTACACAACCTTTAATCTAGACAATTTATTGACGAAACATTGATTAAAATTAAGATACAATTTATACAAAACGAAAATCACTTTAAAGAAAGGCTTTTTACAAAACACAACTTAATAAGTGGCCAAAATTATGTCTGACCCATTCCAAATGTTTTCGATATATTGGGCATCTTATGATCCTCTTACTCATCTCATGCGGTTCCCTTTTCATAGCTAATCAACAGATGAAATAAATAAAAAATAACATTATATTATTTAAACATATATATGAAACGTAGCCTATGTTTAAGTTTTTTAACTTATATTTTGCGTCACCCGCTCCGTTTTACTCACATGCTCTGGTGTGTGGCATGGAAAAATAGGCTAATATGAAACACACAATCATGAATGTTGAAAATTATAAAAAAAAATCAGTTATTTCCCTCCTAGTCAAAAATGTTATAAATCATCAGCACGCATTTCAACTCACCGGAAAGACACCAACTATCCCAGCTATTTTATCCCATGCCTCGTTCTTTTGTAACTGGTCCCTATAAGCAAACAACGTCATGCCATGCGTGCGTTGAGATGCGGAATAGGCTATATAAAAATGCTGTCATTATAAAAGGTTTCTAGTTTCAATGTATTGCTTGTTTTTAGTTTACATTTCATGTAACTTGTGACACTTCTCTTCTCTCGCACATAATGCTGCTACGTCAGAGCGGCCAAAGCGTCAACATGCTTCACCTTTGTTTCCTTGTGTGATTGGCTGAAGCCGTTTCTGTCGCCGCAAAAGTACAAAAAAATCGACATCGAAGCGAAAAAAATAAAAGTCGTTTTTTCGCCGCAGCACATTCGCGTTCGATGTGGAAGCACTCATTACACAAACAGCTGATCAAAAAATAAAACCATCGCGCGAATTATTCGTGCGTCAAAATCGCGTCCAGTGTGAAAGGACCTTAAAGCTGAATAATGACACTATTGTGCTTTTAGAGCTGCTTTACAGCTGAATTTTAATTTGTCTCATGTTTGATTAAGTTTGCATCGTTGATGCTGTTATTTTCCTGTTTATTTCTGTGAAACAATAAAGCGCTGTAGAAATAAAGCTGACTTGACCTGAAGTGACCTCTGAGAAATCAAATCCCGTCCAGACAGGAATGCCTATGATTGTGAATATTCCCATTTCACCTCATTTATTCTGAGCTTCATTGAATAGCCTACTGTAACTAAAGCTCACATTGTACTTCTGAATACACCATTATGGATTTTTGCTAACTTTCTGCGATAAATAACAGTTGGTGGTTGGCCAGCTATTATCCTTCTCTTAATTAATTTCCCAATAATAAATGTGCACACATCCAGAGAAAAGACCTAACACACAGAAAAGAGAGTTCTCCATAAAAGAGCCATAACATTTTATAGTTTCATGAAGAACCTTTTAAATTTATGTTCTAAGAATGTTTTGCTAATGTTCTCATTGAGTTATGAAAATGTTATTTCTGAATGTTCTCAGAATGTATAAAACGTCCAGTTTTTAAATGCATGTTTTGTCTTGATTATATCCTTTGAACTTGAGCGTTAAAATCCCCTTAAAACTCATCTTTGATCACCAAAAGACATAAGTGTATTTTTCTTGAAAAAAAAGTCTTCATGTCTTAAAATAGCTTGAATGTAACTCGACACCCTTGCCTCATTTAGTATACCCAGTTCTATGAATATGCAAATGAGCCCCGCCTCCACTCACTCACTCACTCACTCACTCACTCAGAGTTTTAAGGAGAAAATACACAGCAATGCTGTACCACTAACCACGTGGTGAGTGTCACAGTTTTGAAAACGAACGTTGGGTTGTTTTAAGCACATGTTTGTGCATGCCCATAGACAGCCACTCTGAAGCGCTCAGAGGCGATTCTAAAAGAGTCAAAAAGTCGAGACAGGACCCATCGTCAACATTTCTGTGTCCACCACTCTACACTGATAAAAATGATTTTGTGGTGAAGTAAATACTACAGAAAAAAACAATGTAATGTACATGAAAAAGTTAGTTCAGGCAAGAATTTAAAAAAATAAGTAAATTCTACAGTAGTACTCAATTCAATTGTGTAGAAATGAAAGCGTAAATATCAACATTATAAAATTAAGTAAATTTACTCAATATTTCTGATACTGGTGTTCCCATCATGCACTGGGTCTTGAATAATTAATGAGGTTGATTTTTCACTGTTTTCCAGCTGTATTTACACTATTTAATCAATGCTTTTGTTGTTAGGTTTAGTAACTTGCCATTTTGTGACATTTGGTGTTCATTTTCTACTTAAAATTACACATTCAAACACAAAATGATCCATAAAATGTTACCGTCATTGTATATTGTCTACCAAGTATTCAGGTCTCTGTGTTCACACATACTATTTCTAAAGGAAAGATATGGTGATACACACCATATCTATTGTATTGATTACTTAGATGTTTCTAAGTAAATCACATACTTAAAAAATGTGTAGTTTAATTCAATGTTAGAGTGAAATGTAATACAAAGAAAACTTAAACCAAATAAATATTACTCAGCTTTTGAATTAAGTAAAACTTACTTAATTTCTTTTATTACTTTCACTTAATTTAGTTAAGTAGAGTTTACTTAATTCTATGTGTGAAATTTACTCAAAAAATATTAGTGCAAAAACTTGCCTTGATTAAATTAAGTAAATTTTACTTATTGTTTTTTTAAGTGTAGTTCATCCTAAACACACTAGAAAATAGACTCAAAGTGCTAAATACCCGAATTATCCTTTAAGAGTGTAGATCACAGCCCTTATAAAACCCTGCAAACGTACAGTATGAAAGGCTTTCGCTGAGATGAATCAATAGGCAAATTACAAGCGAGTTGAAATTCTCTTGAGGTGTGAGCGCAGAGATTATGGGTCGAGTCGGAGAGGTTGGTGTCAGCAGAAGGGAATAAAAGGGTTCTCCTCTGTCAGGTGGCCGGTGTGTTGGAGGAGAGATAACATTAGTGTTGTCAAGAAACTGACCCCAGATCTGCCGTCTGCAAGCCTCCCGCAGACAGACATGATTAATGCACGGAGACATGGCTCTCAGACTCTATTGTGTGCGACTGGGAGAGGGAACCGGAGCAATTAAAACGGGAACACCACTGGCGAGCATCACATTACTCAAAGGCCTTCAGGGCGAGTGGAAGAGGGCTGTTTATATCACACTGATCCCGGTGTCGTAAAGGCACACACACGACCCAGGCTCCAGCGTTAGATTCAAAACAGCCCAGATTACAAGCCAATAAAACCTTCAGCTTTGATTTGCAGCCTCCAGTCGGGATGACGGACGATAACTAACAGTGCTGTCAAAAACACCATCAGCTGACTGTGGAAAACACACATCTGGAGGAGTTTAGATGGGTTATTTCTGTTCAATATGACCCAGTTTATGTTGACCACAGACTGCTTCTAGCCTTTTTAAAACCTTTGGGGGTTTAGAAGATGCTTATTATTCAGTGTATTATTGGTTTGACTTGCACTGACACTATTGGATGAGAACAAAACTCAAGGTGAATAAGGACACTATCGAAATTAAGAAGAGATTAAAAATCTAAACAATTATGAAAATCCTATTTTTGGCTTAAAAAGCTGAAAATTATGAGATGTAAAGATACATTTGGACATACTATGTCATAATTATGAGTTAAAAGTTGAAATTAGGACATAATAAATCGTAATTAGAGTATGAGATAGAAGTTGAAATTATATCTAAAAAAATTATGACAATCCTAATTATGGCTTAAAAATCTGAAAATGATGAGATATAAAGATACATTCGGACATACAAAGTCATTGTTATGAGTTAAAAGTTGAAATGATGGCATACTAAACCATAATTACAGTATGAGATAAAAGTTCAAATTATATTTAAAATAAATATATTTATGGCAAAAAACTCACAACTTACATACTAAGTTGAAATTATGACATAATAAATCATAATTATGAGAAAATTCTAAAAATAAAGATACATTCAGACATAGTCATAATTATGAGTTAAAAAAGTTGAAATTATGGCATACTAAATCATAATTACAGTATGAGATAAAAGTTAAAATTATATCTAAAGAAATGAAAATTATGACAAAAAAGTCAAAACTTACATACTAAGTGGAAATTATAATTTTAAAAGTCATCATTATTAAAGAAATTTAAATTATGACATAATAAATCATAATTATGAGAAAAAAAATTAAATTGTGACTTTTAAAAGCTGAAAATTATGAGATATAAAGATAAATCCGGACATACTAAGTCATAATTATGAGTTAAAAGTTTAAATTATGGCATACTTAATCATAATTACAGTATGAGATAGTTGAAATGACATCATAATTACAGTATGAGATAAAAGTTGAAATTATGACATACTAATTCATAAAAAGTTAAAATTCTGGCTCAGAAATTATGATTTAAAAAGACATACTACATCATAATTATGACTTAAAAAGTTGACAATTATGAGATAAAAAGAAAAAATTCTGACATACTAAGTCATATTTATGAGATAAGTTGAAATTATAAAAGTTAAAATTATGACATTGAAAATTTTAAATGATGACAATGATAATTCTGTGAAAAAAGTAACAATGATTATCGTAAAGTCATAACTATGAGATTAAAAAAAGGAAATTGGCACATTAAATCATAATTATGAGAAGAACAAATTCTGACTTAAAATTATGAGATAAAAAGTAAAAATTATGACATACTAAGTAATAAATATGAGATTAGTTGAAATTATGACAAGAAAATATTTTTTTTTTATCTTGACTGACACTTTCAGATGAGAAGAAAGCATGAACTGACTTGATCTGAGTCATGAGATATTGTTTCTGTTGAGCTGCTTTACAGCAGAATCGAATTTGTATCATAATTGATGAATTTTGCAACACTGATACTATTATAATCCTATACTGTGAACTGTCTAATTCTATTTCAGACCTTTTTGCAAACCCAAATAGATCAATAGTGATTAACTCAAAAATCATACATCTAATAATAAACACGCATGGCATGATTGCTGAAATATTATCACGGGAATTGATTATCAGTAATATTTCACTATAACAGAACAATATTTCACTAGGGCGGGCTCGTGCCTTATTAAAAGAGTCTTGAGCACAAAAACATGAGACTTTCATTCGAAACACACAATGACATCAGCGTTCAGACTAAAAACAGCTGGGTTATTTCATCAACCCAACGTTATGAAATATTTTACCCATTATGGGTTATTTATATGGAATTTGGGTTATTTTGTGCAACTCATGCATTGAGTCAAAATCCATCAACCCAACATACATCGGTTGACCCAGCACGTGGGTTGTTTGTGTTTCGAACGTCATCGCATCATCACCAGAGTGAGTCCACACACCGAGCGCTCGTCTAAATAATAGTCTATTGCAATTTATTTTCTTAAATTGTACTGTAATGTGTTAGAATTAATATGGCATATGGGTTAATTTTACCCAGCATTTGGGTACACTATATAACATGTAGTTAAATCAACCCAGAATTGTAATTAATTTGACCCAGCATTTGAGTACACTATATAACAAAAATGTAGTTGAATCAACCCAGAATTGTATTTAATTTGACCCAGCATTTGAGTACACTATATACCAAATATGTAGTTGAATCAACCCAGAATTGTAATTAATTTGACCCAGCATTTGAGTACACTATATAACAAATATGTAGTTGAATCAACCCAGAATTGTAATTAATTTGACCCAGCATTTGGGTACACAATCACAAATATGTAGTTGAATCAACCCAGAATTGTAATTAATTTGACCCAGCATTTGAGTACACTATATAACAAATATGTAGTTGAATCAACCCAGAATTGTAATTAATTTGACCCAGCATTTGAGTACACTATATAACAAATATGTAGTTGAATCAACCCAGAATTGTAATTAATTCTACCCAGCATTTGGGTACACTATATAAGAAATATGTAGTTGAATCAACCAAGAATTGTAATTAATTTGACCCAGCATTTGAGTTCACTAACAAATATGTAGTTGAATCAACCCAGAATTGTAATTAATTTGACCCAGCATTTGAGTACAGTATATAACAAAAATGTAGTTGAATCAACCCAGAATTGTATTTAATTTGACCCAGCATTTGGGTAGAATATTTAACTCATCTGTTGGGTTAAAAATGACCAACCCATCTTGCTGGGTCAAATTAACTACTGTTGGTCTGGTGCAATATTGATCCAGCAGTTGTTGGGTTATAAAACAACCCAAGTTGTGTTATTTTTAACCCATCATTTTTCTGTGTGTTGCTGGTTTCTTGCTGTCAAAAAAAAGTCTGAATCATAGAAATATTCTCATGCACACACACACACACAACAAGCTGAATTGATGTCATTGTTTGTGAGAAAGCCAGTGTGGACTGTCAATCATCTGTCAGTGTTTAGTCCTGCTGTTGTTGATGGCATTAATCGTGGGGGTGTTTGGAGAAGGTCTTGTGTCTGTGAAACGCCACTTGCTAATGCAGACTTGTGAAATCTGTTCTCCGTCCAAACCCATTAATGGCAGAGCAGAGATGTGTGCGTCTCTTCCCTCCAGCGATCATGCGAAATCATTCATAACACTCATAATTCATCTGCCGTTCAGAACCTTCTACTTTGATTAGTGTACATGATCTCGGCAATGCGGTTTAATAACATTAACAAGAACGTTCCTGCATGCGGCGCTTCGTTAGAAACACAGTGATGATCAAACAAAAAAACATTGTTTTGTTATTTTCTACAAGAGTGTGAATTTCATTTTGAGAGGCCACACTCTAAAAAATGCTGGGTTGTTTTAACCGAACTTTGGGCCAAATATGGACAAATCCAGCCGTTGGGTTAAATTTGTACATTACATTTTTAACCCAACATTTGGGTTTGTCCATATTTGACCCAAAATTGGGTTAAAACGACCCAGCATTTTTTAGAGTGCATATATGGAAGCCCACTGTATGACTTTATGACATATTAAAGTCATGATTATAAGATCTAGATTCACACACTAAATAATAATTGAGAAATTATGACATACCAAGTCATAGAAAGTTGGAATTCTGACTTAAAAAGTTAAAATTATGAGATAATTCAAAACTGACCTACTAAGTCATAATTATGAGATAAAAGTTGAAATTATGACATTCTGAGTCTGAGGAAATGTTTTAAATTATGACATACTAAATCATAAAAAGTTGAAATTCTGACTTAAAAAGTTATAATTATAAAATAAAAATCAAAACTGACATATTCAGTTGAAATTATGACAAGCCAAAATTATGATTTAAAAAGTCATAATTATGAGATAAAAGTTGAAATTATGACATACTAAATCATAATTGGGAAACAAATATTTAGGCCTAAATTATGACTTAAAATGTAAAAAGAAATATTATATAAAAAAGTAATAATTATGACATGCTAAGACATAATTATGAGATAAGTAAAAAATGATGACATACCAAGTCATAATTATGAGAAAAAAATCTAAAATTATTTGATTTTAAGTCATAATTATGAGATTTAAAAAAGCAAAATTATGACATACTAAATCATAATTTTGAGGATTTTTAAAATTCTGACAAAATTATTAGATTAAATACTGAGTCATAATTATGAGATAAAAATTGAGATTAAAGTTGAAATAACATACTAATTCATAATTATGAATTATGAAAATTCCTAAAAAAAAATGCATTAAAAAAATTATGAAAGTATGATTTAAAAAGCGGAAATTCTAACATACTAAGTCAAAATTCGGACATAAAAAGTCGAAATTGTGATTTAAAAAGTTATAACTATGAAATAAAAAGTAGACAAAAAGAAAATATGACAAAAAGTCATAACTTTGACTGTTAAATATATATATATATATTATGTGGCAGAAATGGCCTTCCATAGCAAATTGTATTGTAAGTGTTAAAGTGTGTTTGACCCTTAAAGAAGAGCGTCAGGCCTCAGATCTGCTAAACACACACACACACACACACACACACACACACACACACACACACACACACACACACACACACACACACACACACACAACACACACACGCACACACACGCACACACACGCACACACACGCACACACACACACACACACACACACACGCACAACACGCACACACACACACACACACACACACACACACACACACACACACGCACACGCACACAGCTGTGATTAAACACTCTTTCACAAAGATCCGGCTCAGTGTGTGTTTGCTTTAAGCAGAGACTGAGGAAGGAGTGATTTTCATTAATGAGTGTGTGAAGTATTGCAGTGACATTTATTCTGTGACTGTGGTTTGGAGCGCAGAGACATGCGGTCGTTCTTGACACACACTTTCTCTCGCTGTCATTTAATTAACCTCGCCGCAGATTCAAATGTTATCTGCTTTTATCTCAAACTGGCTTTTTGATTGTTGATATGGATGTAAACTATTCAGCGTTTGCCCATCATGTTAAGACAATGCAAAATGATATTTGTTGGAGACACTCCAACGGACTCCAAACCAGTGTGACTGGTTATTTTTTTAACCCAACCGTTGGTGTATGCATGTTGGGTCATTGTGTTGGGTTATCTTAAAATTTGAATGCATCGGGTAAAAATAACCCACAGTTGGGAAGGTGCTATACCACCCCATAGTTGGGTTATTTTTAACCCAACATTTTTAAGTGAGTAGAGGGGAAAAAAATCTAAATGAAGTGAGTTTTTTTCTTAAAACAAGCAAAATTATCTGCCAATGGTGTAAAAAAAAAACACATTCTTGTTTCCATTCAATTAGGATTATTTTCTTACCCCATATAGGCATTTTACTACTTTAGTAAATGCATCTTGATTTAAGAATTTTTTGATATTGAGAAAGAAAAGCATTTTTTGGCAGATTTAACAATAATTTTGATAACTTTTTCAGCATACAAGCCTTCATATCATCAGCCATTTTGCTTCTCCAGTAAATGTAGGCCTATGTTTCTTGATTTAAGAATGTTTTTTTATGTTTGTACTGGAAACTATAGAGAGAAATACTGAGGAAGAACATCATTTTTAATGACGGTCTATAGTCACAGTAACTTACACATGATTATGTAACAGCCACACAGAATAATGCTGAATACATTCTTACAGCAACTTCATAAGCTCATCGCACAACTTTAGTTATTTCTCAGGTGGTTATTTCTTTCCTTTGCTTTTTATTTATTTTTTGCTTATGCCCAACATTCTCTATTATTAAGCAGAAGTGTTGTGTGAATTGTCTTTAGCAGCATCTGCTGACCATGGTCTCGGGTGGATGTGCTCACCTGGAGGAAACGCATACAGACTCCAGGTGCTGTGTAAGCGAGATCGAGACATCTATCATCTGTGGCAGAGCACAGCAGACTGACTGACATCGGTCACACACACCTATAGTGAGCAAGATGATGTCACTTCTGACCCCAAGAACCACGCTATACAATTTTATGCACTTATAGTGTACACCTGGTACCTATGCACTATGTACTCAGTGTGTAATTTTGTCATTCACTGGCGGAGTCTGATAGCTCCTCCTCCTCTGCTACAGCCTCTCCTCCCTCTACTTTAGCTCCTCCTCCTCTGCTACAGCTCCTCCTCCCTCTACTTTAGCCCCTCCTCCTCTGCTACAGCTCCTCCCCCTACATTATCTCCTCCCCCTCTGCTACAGCTCCTCCCTCTATTTTAGCTCCTCCTCCTCTGCTACAGCTCCTCCCCCTACATTATCTCCTCCCCCTCTGCTACAGCTCCTCCCTCTATTTTAGCTCCTCCTCCTCTGCTACAGCTCCTCCCCCTACATTATCTCTTCCTCCTCTGCTACAGCTCCTCCCCCTCAGCTACAGCTCCTCCTCTATTTTAGCTCCTCCCCCTCTGCTACAGCTTCTCTTCCCTCTACTTTAGCTCCTCCTCCTCTGCTACAGCTCCACCCCCTACATTATCTTCTCCCCCTCTGCTACAGCTCCTCCCCTACATTATCTCCTCCCCCTCTGCTACAGCTCCTCCCCCTCAGCTACAACTCATTCTCCCTATACTTTAGCT